>VXBQ01011396.1:18967-37376 GCA_013400175.1 Phainopepla nitens | reverse complement strand
AGAATGCAGTGCTGGTCAGGGCAGATAAAGGGCAGCACCCATGTCACCTGGTCCCATCAATTTGCAGGCATGCTGTGACCACTGTGCATCATCCACCTCAATCAATCCTGTGTGGCTATGCTGTCCAAGGCAGTACAAAATGTAAGTAAATAACACCTTCTACCTGACCTCATCACTTCACTTAGGTTGAGGTGGTCTTATAAAATTTAGGATCTCCCAGATATTTTCCATATTCTGAGTCCATTTTCGGTGCTGATCAAGTCAAAAACACAACCAAGCTGTTAACTTCCTTCAATGGATTAATGGACGGCAAAACTTCAAAGTCCTGTCTTCAGTGCATTTCTTCAGTGTTCAGCTGCAGAAGAGAGGCTTTGGGGCAAAAAGGTGTTTCCAGCTAGCTGCAGTCTGGCAGGCACTGTGGCTGGCCAGCACAAGCCATACTTGCCTTCCTTGCTAAAGTCCCCTGTGAAAACACAAGGTACGCAGTGAGCACTGCAGAAGAATTGGCATCACTAAACTACTTTAAAATATGCTGCAAGTATTTCATGTAATATCCAAAGGGAGATTTTTGCTCACCATCCATTCCAAAGGATGTATAACAATTCATTCAATGTCATACACTAGAAACTAGCACTTCTTTTCCAAGCAAATTGGTCTGTGTTCACTCAAAATATGTGCACTGCCTACAATCACATAGTATCTCATAAACAACTCATTCCAGTGTGAGTCCTGAATGTTGGAAGTTATATATTAAACCTAATTCATGGTATTTTGTGATACAGAAGACAGAGAAATTTGTTGAGTTCTCTGGCTGATTTTTCAGATTAGTGGGACTGAGTCTGAAAAGACATGTATGCATATATCATACATATGTTTATACAATCATCTGAGGTCTTGAAATGTTTAGGAAAAGACCCAAAAGTTTGATGGTTCACTTCCAAATCAACATAATTTTCTTTTTTATTTAAAGGTCATGTTCTAGATCATTCCCTATCATAATCAGTCAGCATAAGCCCCAGACAAGGACTGTCTGACAGCTGGATATTAGAAGAAAGCTCTTCTTCATGCATGTTTTAAAATCTTTACCATTAATCTTGCCATGAAATCTCAGTTAAACAATTGTGGCATATTACATCAAAGCTGTCCAGTGATCAGCAATGTGACTTATTTTCTGACAAGTACAACTTTGTCACTTTTATCTGATGGTCATCGCATCTTCACACAAAAATAGCTCTCCTTTTTCTTCTTTCCCTCTTCTCCCCCTCAGCTTGGCAACAGTGTAGATTTGTATTCGTGGCACTCTCATCCCTGTTTGATGAGTTTTAGGAAGGTCCAACTGTCATTTTGTCCCCAGAAGCAAAGCAAACACTGCCTTACACTGATAACAACACAATTTAGCTGCCCCATAAACAGTCATTTTTAACTCCATGATATGTGGCTGCTCCTTCAACATTCAAGCAATGGAAATGATATCATTATCACGTAACTCTAGATGATGAAAAATGGCCTACATCAGGGAACGCTGTGAACACAAAAAATCTTCAGCTATCAGTCATTGCCATTGTAATGTACTTATCTCTATCTGCAGATTCAGACCTATGATGAGGCTGAACTTGCAAGGGAAGAAATCACACTCTGCAGAGTATATTTTTAAAATTAAGCTGAAACATCTCTGCAATTCTGAGGACAATAGTTGTGCAGAGTCCAACAAAAGCCTGAAGGCTAAGGTATTTCAGTCACACCATAAATGTAAGGATCCTCAAGGAATATGGTCTTATAGACACTCTGTGGCTGTTAAAAATAGAAGACTAGGGTGATTCTTTCTCAGGATTAAATTTACTATTTTGTATCCAAATTCTCCTGCAGGTTTTTTGCCTCCAGCAAGGACACCATTACTTTGCAGAGGCGTAGTCCTGAAGAAACATATTCTCTGCAGTAGCTGTCGCTCCAAAGGTAACACCACAGCCTTGCCTGGCATGGGCCCCTCAAACCCAGACTGGAAAAGGAGAGGGCTCCCAAAGGCAGGGGCGGTGGAGGTGCCTGTGTGAGTCATACTAAGAGGGCACAACAGGGCCTGACCTCTCAAAGAGGTACCATGCAGTAGGGAGAAGAGTTAAGCAAGGAACAGGATTTCAAACCGAACCCAAGAGCTGGCTCAGGAGATGCTGCAACTGTTTTGGGGTAAGGGGGTTGATTTCTTAGTAGCAGGAGCTAAGAGATGACAAAAAAACAACACTCTGAGATTCACAAAGCTTTCTAAAGCTGCTGTGCTGCTGCCTATGGTGAGAACTGGTAGCTTCCCAGCTATGACTAGGTGAGACAGAGGAACAAAGAAGTAGGAAGAAAAACAAAACAAGGAAGAGGAAGTAAGAAGTAAAGGGAAGGTTTTTCTCAAAGCTCCAATTCAGGGAGATCTGGAAAGACTTCCTTTCCCAGGAGTTTTAATGTTAGTATGCCCAGTGAACTGAGATTTTGAGAAACTCTGAGTAACTCAAGCTTCCTTATGCATTACAGAAATATTTTAATTCTTGAGTGGCTTAGGCAGAGTAAAGGATCCTGGTATCTGCTAGAGCACTAATGGAATGTCAAGAGCTTCCTTCACCCTGTCCCTCACTGAGAGGCTTCATTTTACATCCATCTGTCCTGTTTCAGCTCTCCTTTCTCTAGTAATTGCATGGCAATGGGATTAAGTCTCCTAAGCGTCTCCAAAGTACCAAAGCATCCTACACAGACCAAGGATATTTGAACACTCTTGTCCTGTAAGTGTAACCTGAAATGGAAGGTTGTGTTAACTTTTTTCTCCTTTTCAACACCTTTTACATCACAACAAACAAAGTGTAGCTTGCAGATTTGCAGTGCCTAGAAGTTGTACCATAAGTAAAAATTAGGACATTTTCCTCATCTGCTCTGTGGCTAGCTGTGAAGGCACACAGTGAAAACTGGGTCATGGAATCCCAGTCTCCTGGAAGGCCAAAATTAGAGGAACTCTGGACACAATTTTTGAAGCTGGAAGGGTTCTTGAGTCAAGTGATCACCTTCTTTCAAAATGAAAAGGGAAGAGACACCTTTTCCTCTTCACAAAGATTAAGTGAAATATGTTGCAAATATTCTGTGCTGTATAGATACGAAAACACTACTGGCTTTCTTAGCAACTTGCTTAGGTGCCAGAATGAAAGATTTTTACCCTTCAAAATGTGCTAATAACATCTTAAAAAATTAAAATTATGAAAGTTTCAGACCAAGTTTCTTTCAAGTTTTTTCATATAGAAACAACATAGACATTTCAAAATGTTTCTTCCAAGTTCCTAATGGCTTGAATAGGACTGTTCTATATTTTTGAAACCCAAGCAAAACATCATGTCTTTGCCATCTCCAGCTTCCAGAATCGTAGCACATTTTCCTATGCTTTATGTTCTTAGAGTCTCTCTACCCAATACAGGAAATTACAGGAGAGTAGCAATTGTCATTTGGGTTTTGCTTTGTTTAGTCTTGTCAAGACCATTTCAAAAATGGTTTTTATCCCCGTGTTTATTACAAAAAGCTTGAGAACGTGACTCATAGAGGCTCAGAAGCTGGCAACTGAATAAAAAGAAATACAAATTTACAGCTCTGCAATTTCAAAGATGGTGCTACATGTGGTAAAATGGGACAAGAAGAGGTTGATACACAATTTTTGCATGCAGTGGCTCTAACTGGGATATTGCTTCACAGTCCAGGGCAAGGACAAGTATGTCCTGAGATCTTTGCCTAGGGCCAGCCTCAGGGCTTGGGCTCCCAAAGCTGAAAGGGATCACAGCTAAGCACTTCCAAGGAAATCCTTTTGCATTTCTTTCTCCATATTACATTTTTCAGTGCCATAAACAAGCAGAAAATTCTGTTCTGTGCTCAGAGAAGCAAAGACTTGTTTCTGCAATCTTTACAGGCTGAGCTTTAAAACTGACTTTCCCTGCTTTTCATTACCACTGCCCTCATCCATGCTGTAGCCTCACCACTGCAGAGTGAAGACACCTCAGGGAGGGAGCCTTAGGGGCTCAGCCACATGTCTCGACAGGGGTAACTCAGGACTCCTAAGTATTACTGGGTATTCCTTATTTCTACTCTTTGACTGCAAAGGAGACCTCAAGGAAAGCCAGACTTGTTCCAATGCTTAAAACTCTAAGCTCCTAATTGTGACACTGCTTGGGAGAAAGATTAAAGGGGTGGCTCATTGGAAGCTCAGAAAAGCTTTTTCCAGGGACTTGGATCAATCTCAGCCCGGAGCAGAAGTAACTCCTCTTTACGCAAGGAGGTGAGAAATTCTCTGATGGTTATGTTTTTCAGCAAAGATGAGTAAGTGAAAGAAATCTAGACTCTAACAAACACCAGAGTTCAGGAGCAAGTAGATACAAAGCAGTGAGTGCAAAGAACTGTCTGTTTAGCAATAATAATGAGACAGTAACAGATGGTCCAAAAAGGATTCACTGGGGCTGGTAGAAAGGGAGGGAAGCCTTTTGGGCTGCATGGTTGCTGCAATGATTTTATTGATTTATTCCATGCTTTGACATTATCTTTGGAAATCTACCTCAAGGAAAACTTTTAATGGGTAAACATCTTAAAAAATATTACTTCCTGAAGGGAAGAACTCTTTCTGGCAGTATTTTTGATATGCCTGATTTTGATGTCCTTCTCCTAGACTAAAGTGACTCAGTCCCTGACCCACCAGAGGTGGGTTTGGGCAATGGAGTTCACTTCAGAATAACAACATCCAGGCTGCACCTCACTGCTTATTTCTCAGTCTGATGTTGAAGAGAATTTGAAATTTCATCAAGGAACATCTTGCTGTTTCACCAGCTCAACTTCACATCACATCATGATGGGGGAACCACTGGTTTCTTTGGTAGCACCTCTTAACCTACACAGTGAGGGTTGCTGCTCCAGTCTACTCACTGCCCTCCACTCTCAAAGCCCCAGTCATCTCGCATGGCCCACACTTGTGAGGACAATTGTGTGTGTTAGAGCTGTCTGGTTATCAACAACAGAAAATGCTCCCCTGTCACCCCTCCCCCCATCACATCCAGGGGAGTTCATCTGAAGTTTCTCAACACTGTCCCCCTTTAATTTTTTTCTCCTTTGATGCTAAAATTCCTGTCTAGCTAAAAGAAAGGACGCACAGGCTCTAAATGCTTTGCAGATGACCCAAATTCTCCACTTTTAGGGGCAGTGCAAAATAGCAGGATGAATCCACACATGTCTAGAAGTTTGGGCCCAAACACTTCTAAAGCTGATATTCCCATGTCCTCTGAGAATTCATATCACTAAGGTGGTAGCAGCCAAACTCTCTTGCATCTCATTCATCAGAAGGGGAAGGGTTTGACTTGTTTCTTTGAGCTATAATCTATGTGGTATTAACAAGAATGAAAGATAGAATACATTTAGGTATGCAGAGAGTTAAACAGAGTTAAAATAGATTAAATAATTTAAATAGAGATAAACTCTGGGCTTTAATAGTTTTTGGCAAGAAGATTATTGAAGAGAGGATATTCATGCATACTGGTATATAAGCACTCATGAAGTTGGTGGAAATTCCTGTGAACAGAAATATGAAAACCATTGACCAGACCACTGACCACAATGGACTTATAAAAGAATCCAGAAAGTAAAGAAGACCCACAGCTCTATGTTAAAAAGACCACAGTTTCCTTCTCTGATTTATTCTCTGACCACTGATTCCTAATAGCAGTGATAATTCCTGTTCACATGAATAAAACCAGCTAATAGATTTTGTGGCTGGTCTCTTCTGAAAGACAGTTAGAATGACCATGTCATGAATTTTCCACATCCTATCAATATTCAGAGGGGGCAAGAATCCCTTACCTGTTCAAGCTATATCATATGTAAGTAAGAGAAATTTAAAAAAAGTATACATTTGTTCATCTACAGGCAGACAGCAAAGATTCGAACCATAAAACTCTTTGCACAATATCAAAATGAGTCACAAAATTCCAAAATAACAAAGAAAGCATATGAAAGCTTTTTTAAGTTACTAAAAAAAAAAAAAATTCATCTGTCGGGAGCAATCTCGGGGAAATTATTCCAGGAAAAATTTGTTCACTAACACACAGTGTTGTATGTCACACAGGCTAATTATAGGAATGAAAGCAACATAGGAATTAGATGGTCTTTTCAAGCCTGTAAGGAGTGTGAACAAAGAATATAATTACACATTCAGCCCGTTGATTAACCAATTACTAGTTAAAGAAGATTTAGACTTTAAATTAATTTAGTTCTGAATTCTGGGGATTTTGGGGCTAAGATAAACAGTGTTTGAAGATTAATTATCCTTGTCTAAGATGAAGGAACTCATTTCAATTTTGTTAGCGTGTCAAAAGACTGGCTGCTGCATGGGAGAGGGTAGACTGCAAATCTCAGCAGTATTGAACTGATTGATTAAAGTGTATTCTGAGACTCCTAATCATTCTAATCCTCACAGAGAGTAGCAATATTACACACAACATTGTGACAGCCCAAATTAATATTTAAATGAAAAACAGACCAACATTTACCTAGACAAGAAAGTGCACTGTCTCCAAAGGACCAAGGGAAGCCCAGAAAAGGACTTACAAACCCAATAATGAGGAAGCACTGGAGCATTGCTTTTCATGAACCTTTGCCCAAAGAGAAAGTAAAGGTGCTATTGTGGCACCTGCCATTCATTCGGCCATATCAGAGCATTCTGACCGAACAGTGTGGAAGTGCTAATATGACATTTTACTTCTCTATAAGTAGTCCAACTATAGCCCCAGGCAAGGGTTTAGTTAAGGAAAGATGTCACAATTCAATAGCTGTCCTCAGCAACTTGCCTAGTGAGGTGCCTAGCTCCCTAACATCCCCTGCCACACAGAGGAGCACAAACACTGTGGCACTAAGTGTCCTGGGCCAGCATAGCCTGCTGCTGCACCAGAGCTTCCTGTCCCACATTAGACTCTCCACTAAATGTCCCTAGTCTGCCCCCCATCAGCATCCTTTGGCTTTGTGCTGGGAGTGTGTTGGAAGAGAAGCACACCAACTTGTTTGCTATTTCCACAGCAAGAAGCAGCCTAAAAGCTATTATAAATGCTACTATTAATATTAGGGTGGTAAGTACAGTCAACAAAGGATACTTTTTGAGAAGACGAAAGCGCAAAAAGCACCACATCATCACTGCCCACTGAGCACCCACTCCTCACTAAAACAAAGCATTGTTTTCACTAAACTTCGATGCAGTCCCATAAGACCTCTCCTTACAGCCTCCTTCCTTAGGCAGCATATTTCCACTGAAGTCAGTATAAGGTATTTTAATCTGCAGGAACAAGTAGAAGGTACAAACCATAATTTTGGATTCCATAAGCCCACCAGGTCCAGACCTCTTTGCAGTAGGTGCTGGAACAGCACATGGGGAGACAGCCCATACTGCAAAGAACATAGCAAATTAGATGCAAGGTTGCAGAAAATGAAGGACTGAAATAAACGAAGGACTGAAGATTGCCTGCAGAGCAAGGCAAGTCTAACAAGATTTCCAGAGTCACAAGAGGCAAACTAGGTCTAGGAAAAGCTAGGACTGCAGGGAGCAGGGTAAAAAAAAAAAAAGGCATCAGCCACTACTACTGAACAATATCCCCTCACATCTCTCTGCTGTCAGGTCAGGTGAGCCTGACATGTCTGATCCTTCCTCAGGCCAGCAAGTTTTTATGGGGCATCCAGAGCTGCATAAAAGAATGATTTGCAAGCCCCAACCAGAATAATGAAAGGTAAAATATCTGCTCTCAAACAGACTGTGCTGCCCCTTTCCCATTTTCTGAATAAATTGGATTGTGGGAATAATTACAACTACTTCTGCTCACAAAACAAACACTGTGGAGGGTCCGGATCTTTATCCTATGTAAACAATATGATATATATATGTTCAGTTTCTTCCCCTCAAAATCCTTTCCTTGAAGCTTCTGGTACTTGAAGCATCTGGTGCTTCAACTAAATCCCAGGAAGCATGGGATCTTGTCTTGTGAATCCACATTGGGTGCCGGTAAATTCAGAGCCATGTGTTTATTATCATTAGGTTGCTTTATTGGTTTTATATTGGTACTTCAGTGTGACTAGGAATCCAGTCTTGGAATAAACTTTATTTTGCTACGTGCTGGGCAAAAACATGGCTACAGGGCATATTGCATTGGTGGCCCTAATTCCCAGACAGGGGAAAATGTACTGGTTTATCCCCCATTCCCAGACCCCAGAGGTAATTGTCTTTTGGTCATGCAGATGTGGCACACATACAAAATACACTATAGGCTTCAGGTGAAACATAAATTAAGCAGCAGCATGGCAGAGGAAAGATTTGTTGGGAGACTATCTTCAAAAATAGATTTCTAGCTAACTCATCCTGCATGCACCCCTCCAGTGTGATGTCTGACAGTTTCTTAGCACAGAAACTCTAGGGGCAGCACACATCTCTTACAGCAGACATCACTTACAATCATTCTTTTAAAAGAAAACCTGTTTCTGTAAACCCGAACACTTGCATCTTTACAATTGACCTAAGCAAGTATCCTTGCGCAAGTAATTTTCAGAACTAGAGGAGACAGCTTTTTTCTCTTCATACTCTCCTCTTTTAGTCACGCTCTCATATTCCCTCTAGTGCTCTTCTGCTTCCATACTGCTCAGGCAAAGGGAAAATTCAGGTTCTGTTTTTCAAGAAACTAGTCTGCAAGTTGCAGAACCCACAAGCCCTGGTGTCTCATGGGCAGTCATCTGGCAGCAAAGCCTCAGCTGTGCTTTTCCCTCTGATTTTAGCTCTCTTTCAAAATATCCTCCTCTGCTCTCAGTCCATGCCAGTGTCCCATCTCCCGCTGGACCGGTAAAAACCCACTCTGTGGCTGGGTCTGGGGGAGGGATGTATGGCCAATAGTGGTACACCAATTTCTCACAGCAAGTACAAGGAAAAGGGAAAATAAGGGTAGGAGCAGCATCAGCTGGAACAGAGGAATGGTGGGGAGGGAGAGAGTGTGGGGGGTGGGGTATGCTGGGTCATGTTCCCCACCTTTCCTGATGAGCCATGAGCTGGTGGGTTCACTGCAGCTGGAGCTGTGGGAAAGCTTGCAGACCTCCACTGAGACAGGGTAAACAGGGCTTGCAGCCTGGGCAGCTTTGCACAGACAAGGTGAAATTCCCTCTGCTGATTGCCTGCAGATTTTCCACAAATATATATATATATCCAGCTGTGCACTGGATTTTAAAAAAGTACTTGCCATTCACTTTTAGAAACAGCTGCATTGCTCCGGATTAAATTTAAAGAAAACATCAGCTTTAGGCTGATGCACTTGACAAAAAGAGAAGCAACTAGGAACAGACCCTTATAATGGAAAATATTGTGCTGACCTTTTAAAGGAGATGTCACCAGTTTTGTCTGAGGTTATGAATTACTCACTTCAGCCTTTGCATCTCATGTGAGCTTCACAGGACTGGCACAACCATGCCTGATGGGGAATGGGCAAGCAGTAGATGTTTCAATGGGGTGTCAGGACACCTAGTCACCAAGCAGGGCTTTTGAATGGGGACGTCTGGGCACCCCTGTCCTGGTGGCACCATCCAAGGCCTGGCTGCTGCAGCCACCCACCCCTTGCAGAAACCTCTCCAGCACACAGCAGTGCTGAGAAACACAGCTTTCCCTCAGCTGAAAACATCCAGAGTATTTACTTGATTATTAACACACTGCTGAGAGTCATCATATCCCCAGAGGCTCCCCAGAGGCTCCCCAGAGTCGGTGCCAAGGACTCAGAAACATGTGTTTCTCCTTGCTGTTGTAAACCAGGGTTGACACATCTTCTGCTTTATCTGCAGCTGCCTTTTCTGCAGTATACTGCATTCAATTCCATGGCTGCAGTATACTACATTCAATTCCTCCAAGCACTCAGAAATGTGAAATGACAACATTGCTTGTAAGATCATTGCTGTGGGACTCGGAACAGGTTTTGCTTTGTGAAATTAAAGAGTTACCCAAAGGCATCTTGAGCTACTTCTGTCACTGAATCCTGCCTACCCAGCACAGGGTGTCTCAGGAGCCTGTGCTGTGCTCAGCGCTGGTGCTGCTGTCTTCAGCATCATATGTAGCTGCAACTGTGATTTATTTTCTTCTACAGAGCTGGGGATAGGTGAGTCACACTGCAAAACAGCAGAGGATTGAGAGGCCAGACCCATGCTCAGCTATGCCCAGGTATTCCCAGGAGGCCTCCACTGCTTTCAGGTAGCTCCACCAGCAGCCAGAAGCCGCCATTTCAGTGGTCTGCAAGAGTGAATAGGCAACCGTTCAGCAGGCAGCCCTCTGTAGGGGCTGTGGGTGCACTGTGTGTTCATGTGTGAATCAGTCTGGCCTCAGCAGCAGGAAACTGCAATCCACAGGGACAGTGGCAGCAACAGAGAGACATTGCAGCATGCTGAACTTACAGAGACTCTGCATGCAAGGGTACAGAACTCTCGAGCCACTCTGTGGCAGCCTCTGAGGGGCTTTGCTCCCTGGAAAAGGAAGGTGGGTGGGTTGCGCTACTGTTACAGCAAGTTATGTTCAGGCAGTGTACAGGAACCAGACAGGCTCCCTGAAGTTCAACAGTAGGAAGGATCTCCTGACAAAGCAAGACCCCAAGATCACCCCCTTACCCACATCATGCCATATGTGTGGAGAGGCAGTGAACAGCCTGCTCTTGCACCCGAGCTCTCCTTCACCTTTCTAAGAGGATACCTATGCCATCTGTTATTTCACAGCTGCCTTGCTCTGAAGACCAAATCAAGATTCAAGAGGTCCTGAGGGATGAAATCCAAATACAGTGTGGGATGGCCCAAACTTGAACCTCCATGGACAGGGACACAATCTGTTCAAGCCACATGGTGCAGAAAAGTCAACTGGATTCTTGGGCACAACTAACAAAAGACAGTAGGGATTTCAGCTGCACGATCATTACACTGGAAGCAACCAGAAGCAATGCTTAAGGTGCCCGTACTAAAATTATAGTAGAGGGTGTTCTGAGTTCCTTGGGTGCAAAGATGACAGGAATCACTTTTCTTCCTCTCTCAGTTGTATAGAGTCCACGCATTTCACAACTGCTATCTCAGCCAAGAGGATGAGATCTGTCAAGACATTTAGGTACTGATTTCCTACTAAGTTCAGAGCTATACTGGGTATACAAACAAGGAAGATCTTGACATATAGAATCTCTTTTGGATCTGACTTATAGCTTTGGAACATTCTCATTCCAATATTACTCCATCTGCTTTGGCTTTACATCTCTGGAGATACTATAAATAAACACACAGAAGAAGAAAACAATTTGGATATACATAGCCAGTGGTGCAGTTCCCCCTGACAGGCACACAGGTACCCCAGAGGAAATCAGTTGCAACAGTAAAGAATAAAATCCAGCACTGGATTATTTTAGCACAATGTGTAGTAGCCAGTGATGATTAAATTAGCCAACACTTTTCAGAAATCCATCCATTAAATGCCTGCATTCGTGAAGACTATAGCCTCTCTATTCAGAGTGCAAAGCAATATCCTTTGTAATTTCTTCCAAATTTATTGCCTTTAATGTCAATAAGACCTAGTGTTTTCATACTGTGGGAGAGGGTCAGAAGCGGGGAACTGATGAGTGCTCTCTCTGCCCTTCAGAATTGGAAATATCTCACTCAAATGCCTTTTAACTCAGCTCCTTGTTCAGCTAGGGAGAGGATATTCTGGTCATGGGTTTGGCAATTTCTTGTCCAGTGGGACATTTCCAAGCAGACTAGTTCTATTTCCTAAGCAGATCTCACTGTACTTTTAAAACAGGATTACATGCTTACAGGTCTTACTACCCCTCAAAGTGGAGATAAGATATTCAGTAATTGGCAGCCTTTGAGAGGCAAAAATGAGAAGTTTTAAAGGCATATTAAGTGTCCAGGTAGAAAAGCAGGATGGCCAGGTGAAGCCCCAAGTTCTCCAGACAGTCATGCCAGAAGAGGAAGGCCACACAGCAAATCTCTGCACTACTGGCACAAGCCCTGGGACCAGAGGCACCAGGAATGCTACTGCATTGCCTTTCCTGAGTTAACCTGCCCAGGGCTGGGCAGTTCACTGCACTAGTGCTGTACTGCACCAAGGATATATTATCTTCCATCATCTGCTAGCCTGACAGAGATTATCCTTCATCAAAGGTCACAAGAGGAGACAACCCTCCCCGTTATACTGTACTAATGCCACTGAAATTCCCAAGGGTCTTTCATGAACCCAAAGCGCTTCTCCATCAGGTGAGGGGCTTCACTTAGTACTCAATTTTTACAATGTGGCTGGGCACTGGCTGCCACTGTCTTAGATCTTGCAGTGCTTCCTTAACCAGTGTAATCTTGGTTGCTGGAGTCAAGTTAGCTGGAACAAGGTAAGTAGGTATTTAAGTACACAGAAATGCAAACTGGAAAATGGATTAAAAGTGCTCCAGTCTTTACACAAAAATTAGTCTACAAGGTACTTTGACTACTTGCTTTGGAGCTCCCATGTCAAAGGAAGGTCAAATGACTTGCCCCAACAGTCCCATACAGCAGAGGTGAGGTCAGGTTTAGAGAGTTGAGTCCCCATCTCGCTAGTCCACCAGCAGGCCAGAAAGCCATATTAATACTATAATTATACATATCCCATCTGCCTCTAGAGCTTTTTTGCTAGAGCTAGATAATCAAGCTCTGCTTCTAGCTATATTCTTTTAATGAAATGGTGCATGTAACACAGCTTGATATTTATTAATGCTAATGAGTTTTCAAAACAATTTGAGACAGCAACTCACCTTTCACTTGTGTGATTGTGGTACATGTCCAGCATCATTTCCAGTTTAATGATGCCATGTGTCCTGGGTCAGTCTCCTTTAGAAGGCAGTCTGTAACATAAAATACAGCAGTCTCCATCTGCAGTCAGGCTGTTCTGAATGAAAAGCAGGTCCAGGCTTGAATTAACAGGAGCAGATGCCAGTTTCCCCCTCCCTTTGAGGTGCTGATAGTGGTTTATTAATTTTTGGAATAAGGTCAGAAGTTTATTTGCCTGCTGAATCTCAGTTAGGAATCTCACATCTCGTAGGCAAGTAAACATAAGCCTTCAGAATCTGACACTCTTGATGTTTCTTAACACAGAGAAGCAGAAATGAAAACCTCTAATTTACTAGAGCCAGCAGATGTTACATATTAATACCTCAGTTGCTTGAGATGAGATGATTTGATAAGCACAGATCAGCTGTTTCTCACAGAGACCATGGTAGTCAAAACCATGCTGACAGCTGCCTGCCATAGGGGAGGGCTGATGTGCATGAGCTACCTCAAGGGTAATTTTTTAAAGATTATGGTTTCCAGTGCAAACACTCTTGAAGTGACTCTGATGCTCAGGATACATCCTTGGAAATATCTCTGTGAGTAGATACAAGAGGCTGCAATACAGTTCTCTTTTCCTGGGAGACAGATTCTGGGCCAGTGACTCCTGTTCCCACTAGGATAGGATTCTGAAAAGTCCCTGGTCCCTGGTCCCATCCCAGGAACTGGATGCACAGCTCTGATCAGGGCTTGTTCTGGAGAAATGGAGGTATTTTGAAGGCATGGAGGTCCAGCTCCAATGACATGATAACAGTAAGATGAAGGCACCGAAAATGGGTGTACATTGCCACATTACAACTGCAGGGGGATGTGGCCACACAGCCAAGGCCACATCCTATCTCACATGAGCTGCTGTCATTGCCTCCAGTGCCAGGAACTATGGGGTCTTTCTCCTAGCTGCAGACTCAGACTCCCGGCTCTGTCCTGCTTCCAAAGAGCAGAGCCAGCCAGTGGCAGCAGCTCCTGCCCTCATCCACAAAAGGGTGCAGGGCCATGGCCCCAAAGGCAGCTACATGCACGGGAATAATAATGGTCTCCTTGTTCCAAACAGTGGGTGGGCCAAACGGGACAGTGAGACCCTTCAGGACATCTGACTACTTTGTGAGAGGCTGGATCAGGGCAACTGTGCAACCCCAGCAGGCTTGCTCAGGGATGCTCTGCTTGGAAATAAGCCATGCAGCAGCTCCAAGCACTCTGGTCTCACTGGCTCAGGCACCACAGGATCATGTTTATTAATAAAAGACAGGAAAACTAACAGTGACTGTTTATAAACTGCATGGGTCCAAAAACGATTCACCCAAAGAAACAACACCACCAAGGCCTGAGGAGTGGCACTGGCTGAAACCAAAGCTGAGCTTTGCAGAGATATTGCTTAATTTTTATGTGAGACATTACTGAGTCTAATAAATCCCTGCATAGCACCTTCATTAAGCGAGATTTACTGTAATATGCTATATATGCTTTATGCTTCACCTGCATAAACAGCCATGTTAATGCTATGAATTACCATGTTCATATTAATGTATCGCAGACACCTCAACCAAGGTAAAACGCTTAACGTCTTTCAATAAGCACCTGAATAGCAAGAAAGGGTGGAACAAGAGAGAAGCCTCTCTAGTCATTGAGAGAGACTGCATGAGTGCTGTAAGCCTTACAAAATCATTCTTAAAAAATAAAAAGGAAAAAACATCTAAACCCTCAAAGTTTTGCATACCGCAGTATTACTGCTAGACTTCAAGGCTTTCTAAAGGAAATTGGCTCTGATTTGTGAAATATGCATTACATCATAGTCTTCTTTTAGGACATTATGTCATTCCTGCTGAGACACATTATCTCAGCTTGGCCCAGCATTAGTGATTTTTGCAGGCCTACTGCAGTGTTCCCAAAGCACTGCTGGGAAACAGATTGAAATCTGAAACGTTTATCTTTTACAAAGCTTAAAAAAGAGGAAAGATGTTAACATCAGGCATCACTGACTTCCTTAACCCTCTCCTGGCTCTGCTTCCTACTGGCACTTGGATTTGATGTTTTGGACATGCTGCACAAACGAAGTAACCTTTAAAATGCTCACTTTAGAGGGGGCATAATATAGTGTTTCTTCCCACTCCCTGAGAATTGCCCTTGCAGCTGCCTGAAAAGCACCTCCCCAACCTTTACAAGATGTCAACATGAATCAGATTGTACCTACATATACTGACAAGCTAGATTCCACAGACACATCTGGAACACATATTAAGAACAAAAGGGGAAGGCAGTGAAAAGCTTTATGTGACTCAATCTCTTATTAAAATTTTATGTAGTAACAAGCAACCCTGGTATTCTGTTTTTCAGCCCGTACAGAGATCATGCACACCCATATAGATCTTCACATCCCAATCCTTTTGAGGACACAAAAGCAGAATTCCGGGAGGTTTATATTAGAGAGCAATTTTTATGCAGGAAACTGATAAGACAGTATCTCTTCCGATTTCAGCCGTGAAATTAGCAGTGCAGCCATTTCATCTCAGTGCATCCAGGGCAAGGTTAGAGGCTGTATCATGAGAGGACCAGACAAATGCCTTCAGAATAAAGTAAGGAGGATCCCAAAACCTTGGAGGATTCCAATACCTCTCTCCATTAAAGCACAATTAAAAAAAAAAAAAAGGAGTTGCAAGTGCTAAGAGGAAATGGGAAACATTCAACCATGACTAAATTTCAACTCCCCCTCTGGTTTAAAACAAATTTTATTCAGTAGAGAGCTTTAATTTCTCTGCTCCATTTTTTACTTGTATTGTGTGATCAATGTTTGATGCTTTAAGGCTCTCTACTACAGCTGTAGCATATTTTCTAGAGAGATTGCAACAGCAACACCTTTCATCACAATTGTGTGCTTAGTGGCATAACCAGAACTCAGGAGGCAGGACATTTTTTAATCCTTCCAGATATCTCTTTCCCACTTGGAGTAAAAGACTAGTCTTTCCTTCTTTTCCTTTTAGATTGCAGAGCTGGTGAAATGGAGCATTAGGAAGAAGAATAAGTTCTCATGTGTACTTGATACCTACTGTCCTCATCTCCATATTTGCAAGGTGAATTTTCTGATCCTAGTAGTCTACTTGCATGGGCAGTTTTATGGTTTAGGGTCCAAGGGCTTTTAATTCTTTATGTTCCCAAAGAGATGCATGTGACAAGTCCCCATCCTGCTACACTTTGCTGTTGTGACATGGTAACACCACGTTAGATGAAGAACTGCTACACACAGGAGGAAAAAATCACCTTGTTTTGTTAAAGAGCCATTTGTAAGAGCTGGAAAAAAGTGGGTTTCCAGACCTTTTCATTGAAAATATACTCATGGATTTTTGGCAAGGTGTCCTTGTGCCAAAAAAGGAGATGATGATCTGTAATGTCTCACCTGAAGAAAACACAGATGTCATGACAAGACAGTGACCCATTGACTGAAGTGCCAGCAAGGCAGCCCACAAACAGGTGGGCTGACTGCTTGCTGAATCCTTTGGAAGGTCGGGAGTAATGCGATACATAACATGGTGAGAGCTGCTAGACTCAGTGAGCTGAAATGCTGTTATAGACTGGTGCTTTACGGGTCTTGCATAGCTCAGGACACTAGGTCACAATTCATGGACAGAATAGAATATATTGATTTGAGAGATCCCTTCTGAAAGATGCTTCATTTAAGGTACCAGAGCAAAATGCACTTAAAACTCAGATCAAGTAAATACAAGTACTTTTGCTCTTTCCCCCAAGAACTTGTAAAAAAAGTCATAGCACTGTAAAACACTAGGATCCAACACTTTCAGATTAGCAGAGTATAAACCCACATGATTCTGGCACTCTAGAGAGGTTTTTATGCAGGCTTAAATGACAGTATAACTTGGCAAATTGTGCCAAGCAATGGAGTAATAACAAACTGAGCTCCTTAGGAAGGACTTGAGCAAATTTCATGCATTCTCCAGCCTGCATGAAGAAAGCCCCTTCTGGCAGAAGCTGTTGAATGAAGGATGCTGCCAGAGCGCATCACCCCAGCAGGAAAATAACACCTGTGTGCTGGGGGGGACACAGGAAGGGATGCTCTACCCCACAACCTCCCTGTAAATTACAGTCCCCCTGCAGATGGTGTTTCCCCCTCCCATTTCCAGCAGTTCCCTCTGCCCTCATACCCTGCCAGCTGTGGGATCCCTTTCTGAGACAGGTGTTGGTCTGGTCTCACATTCTATGGACCGCCCCCCCCCATGCCTTTCCATCTCCAGCTCCCCATACCTATGTTTACAGCAGGCTGTAGCACATTCCTCACAGGCCTCTGGACACCTGGAGCCCTGAGGGGCCAGCTTGGGGCTTTCCCCTTGCCAGTAGGTTGTCAAGCAGCAAGGAACATTCAGGAGACTTCTCCAGCACAGAGCTCTAGGCAATGCACAAATTCAGCTGGAATTTTCCGAGGTCAGGGTACAAGGGCTCCAAACCTGTATCTTAGGAGCAGAGCCTGCATGAGTAAGTCTCCCCAGCAGAAGAAAAAGGCCAAAGGTGAGCCTTACTGTCTTCTACCAGAGCTGGATCAGTTCCCTCATATAGAAGGCCTTAAATATTCCTTCACCTTCTGTCCTTTTCATTCCAACATCCTCAGACATAACTTTGAGGGATCCCTTTAATTTTAATTAACTCTAAACTCCTATTTTTTTTCCCCCATCGGTGTGAATTAGCAGCCTATGCCTGATTCCCCACCGCATGGCTGTGGTTTTATAACCCTGTAGCTCAACCAATTTTGTTCCTCCCTGAGTTATGAGGCTTACTGGCAAACTTGTATCAAGAGAAGACACCAGCCTGCTCCAGTCTGCTCCAGACCTCCAGACCCAGTGAGAGAGCCTTTACTTATGGGGCTGCAGCTTACAGCTTTAACTCTAATTTAGATGGGAAAGGAGTCTTTTTTGTCAACAAGTGAAATGCTTAAATATGTATTTTTGAAAGAATTGGGTCAAATTTTATAAGTTTCCAAGGAAAAATAAAAGGCACAATATATCAAAGCTCAAAATTTTTGTGGGTTTTAACATTCGGGAATTTGTTTTAGAAATGCTGCACCATTTGCCAATGACACAAAGCTGAGTGCTGCAGCTGACGCATCGGAAGGATGGGATGCTATCCAGGGGGATTTGGATAAGTTCTAGGACTCATGGAATTCTCATGAGTTTTAACATGACCAATCTCAAGGTGCTGTACCTGGGTCAGAGCAACCCTGGTATCAACACAGGCTGGGGATGGACAGATCACAGCAGCCCTGCCCAGAAGGACTTGGGGGTGCTGTGGCTGAGAGGCTGGACAGGACCCAGCCATGGGCACTCCCAGCCCAGAGAGCCAAACGTGTCCTGGGCTGCATCCAGAGCAGCGTGGGCAGCAGGGCCAGGGAGGGGATTCTGCCCCTCTGCTCTGCTCTGCTGAGAGCCCACCTGCAGTGCTGCATCAGCTCTGGGGTCCCAGCACAGGAAGGACATGGAGCTGCTGGAGGGAGTCCAGAGGAGGCCACCAAGATGATCAGAGGGAT
>VXBQ01011395.1:397632-414869 GCA_013400175.1 Phainopepla nitens | reverse complement strand
CCGCTGCTCGGCAACATCCCCGCGCTGGGCGCCGAGCAGCCGCACGTCTACCTGCGGCGGCAGAGCCAGATCCACGGGCAGGTACCGCCGCCCCGGGGCCCGCGGGAGCGGGGAGGGCCGGCCCGGGCAGCCCGGGGTCGGGGAACTCGGGGGATCTGCCGCCCTGGCCCGGCCCGGCCCCGGAGCGCCCCGCCGGGAACGGGAGCGGCAGCGCCGGGCTCTGGCGGAACCGCGCCGCGAAGCACCTGCAGCGCGATGTTTGGGACACTTATACCCCGCTAGCGTAACTGTGTAAAAACGGATCTTTTTCTTTCTTCTTCTTCTTCTTTTCTTTTCTTTTTTTTTTTTCTTCCCATCAGTCAGTTTTAAGCAGCCAGTCTCCTTTTACGAGCTTTGCAGAAGTTGACTCCAAACTACATCAAACATGTATTTCTTTTCATTAAAAAAAAAAAAAAAAAAGTAAATGTTCTATACTAGGACAAATATAATGGAAATAGGTGGAAATAGGAAGGTGAATGTGTTGTCAAATACACCAAGCTTTTTGCTTGCCTGGAATGCTGTGTGGAGTTTTAGTCATCTGCTCTGTGAAAGGATCCTGCAGAATTTGAGGGAACTTGGAAACAGCGCATTGGGATTTGGGAGACTCTGGAAAAATACAGTCAATGGTTTTTTTTAAAAAAAAAGTAATGTATGATATAGGAATAAAGATAAATAAGCTAGACCAGTGTATACAAAACTCACAAATGGTTTGCAGAAATATACCTGGAGTGTCTTCTTGACACATAAAAAAGAAGAGCCATTACAACAGTGAAAATACGAAGTTTGCTAAAATAAAATAGTCATAGACTCATGGAATCATTTAGGTCAGAAAACACCCTTAAGATTGAGTCCAGCTGTTAATCCAACATTGCCAAGTCTGCCACTAAACCATGTCCCCAAATGCCACATCTACACAGCTTTTAAATGCCTCCAGGGATGATGACTCCACCGCTTCCCTGGCAGCCTGTTCTAGTGCCTGACCACCCCGTGGGTGACAACCCAATTGTCACAGAATGTATAATTAAGACAATTTCATATTGTGGAGGTCACCAGCTTTGACGTGGAGAAAAATTCAAAGATGTGTAATGGTCAAAATACAGATTTCTAATGCCAAGGGAATGTATGGAAAGGGATGTAAGGTTTCAGTCTTGAGTTTAGGCTCAGTTTTAATTTTTAAAATGCAGATTCAGATTTTAATTTTTTTTTTTTTATCCTGTATGTGCCTTCTGCAGGCTGAATTGTACCTTTCTCCAAAGCACCTTGTGCTAACCTCTTGTGGAAACAGGAGCTGGGCCTAGCTGGGCTCTGCCCTCAGTTGTTGGCTGTCCTCCCTTGGCTCTCACTCCTTTCTAAGGACTATATAAAAATGTCCCCAGTCCTTAATTTGGAGAGCTGGTTCCTTTACGTGCACAGCAATGCACAGAATGTAGTGTGGGCCAATTAATTTTATATTTTAACAAAGCAAATTAGCTCACCACAGACTCTTCTGTGTAATGCCACAGCTGTCCCACCTCTGGTCACCTGTGTGCCCCGCTGAAGGTTATTCAACTCTGCGTTCCGCATTGATGTTTAATGTTGTTTCACTTTTTCTTTCCTTCTTCTTAGGATTGGGTTGTAATAGCATTTGACACTTTTTATTCCTTTTTTTGCCCCCCAAAGATCTTCAGCCTTGATCTCGGGGGTATATCTGCCGTTGTGCTGAATGGCTATGATGCAGTGAAGGAATGCCTTGTCCATCAAAGTGAAATTTTTGCAGACAGGCCGTCTCTTCCCTTGTTCAAGAAGCTGACAAACATGGGAGGTGAGTGCTAATAAATGCAATTTTTGTCCCATAGATGAACTAATCATGTGAAGCATCTGCTTTAGCCATTTTCTCTACTTGATGTCCTTTCATAAAATACTCGATGCTTCTTTAAAGATATTATTTGGAAAGGATTGTCACTCATGGACTGTGTTCCATGGCAAGGTGTCTGAAATATTTTGTCTCATTTTTTGTTTTGTTGAATAATTTTATGATTTTATGGGGGAAGAAAAAGAAAGCATTGCATAAAATACTGTGTCAAAATATTTTTTCAGGCTTACTGAACAGTAAATATGGCAGAGGATGGACAGAGCACCGCAAATTAGCTGTAAATACCTTTCGAATTTTTGGATATGGTCAAAGGTCCTTTGAACACAAAATTTCAGAAGAATCTCTGTTTTTTCTTGATGCCATTGATACATACAAAGGCAGACCCTTTGATCTTAAGCACTTGATAACAAATGCTGTTTCAAACATTACTAATTTGATTATTTTTGGAGAACGTTTCACATACGAAGACACTGAATTTCAGCACATGATTGAAATTTTTAGTGAAAACGTTGAATTAGCTGCTAGTGCTTCTGTATTTTTATATAATGCTTTTCCTTGGATTGGTATCTTGCCATTTGGGAAACACCAGCAGCTGTTTAAAAATGCAGCTGAAGTCTATGAGTTTCTTCATGAGCTTATTGAACGTGTCTCTGAAAATAGGAAGCCTCAGTCACCTCGACATTTCGTAGATGCATATTTAGATGAGATGGATTGCAATGGAAATGACCCAGAATCTACATATTCAAGAGAAAATTTAATATTCTCCGTTGGAGAACTCATCATAGCTGGGACAGAAACCACAACAAATGTTTTAAGATGGGCAGTGTTATTTATGGCTCTTTATCCAAACATTCAAGGTAAGAAATGTGACATTTTGAGGAACTGATTAGCTTTCCTATTGCAAATTAAAAATGCTTTTACAAAGTGCTGCATTGATCCATAATCATCACCAAAGAAAGCTCTGTATATATTATTCCATTGTGTCATTTACCAAATATACCATGGACAGAGGTGGAAAGCTCATTTTAAAGGCAGACAAAGAGGATATCAAAAGTCAAGTGTCATGATTATTTTGTGAATACATTTTTATGAAGCTTTAATATTTCTAAGTATTTCGAATATATTTAAGTTTAGCATTGTGATCCATGATCTGTTGGCAGATGTACTAATCTATGTAGTTAATAAATAATAATAAAATGTAATCAAATATGAAAGTAATAAACTAAATTAAAAATGTACAAGTGTCAGCAAAAATGTAAATCAGGTCATGGTTAACAAGTTAGGTACAATTCTTTTTATCTTAAGTGCCCCAGTTCACAACAGATTTACATATGATAGACAGGAATACTTAGACTTTTGGAAGAACAGAAATGGCATTAAAAAACAAAAAGATATGTTACAGTCATTCTGAAGTAAGACAGCAATAGATGTCTGAGCGTTAGCCCAGACATTTTGAGGGGAGGTTTGGATTCTAGAAGTGACCAGTCACGTTTCTGGTTTCACTGCCTCCACTTCACTTTTCCTGCCAAACCCTTGGCAGTGATGTTGAGGCTCCGTTGAGGCTTCCAGGATTTGGAGGAAGAGAGGCCCAGATAACTTGGAAAGTTACTACTGGTACTTTGACCAAAAAATATCACTAAAATATCAATTTCACCATTTTTTCAGAATGGGGATAATAACACTAACCATGGATAGGAATATAGGGTCTAAATTTTAAAGCTTGTAAGCTATTGTTTTTTATATAAGGTATATCATGTTTAAGCGTTCTTTTAAAATGTGTATATATACACAAATACTTTGGCTAAAATTAAAATATAAAGGCTATTACAAACTAAACCTCAGCTTTTATTGCTAATAGGACAAGTTCAAAAAGAAATCGATCTTGTCATTGGCCCAAACAAAATGCCCACCCTGGAAGAGAAGTGCAAGATGCCCTACACGGAGGCTGTTCTACACGAGGTTCTGAGGTTCTGTAACATAGTCCCTCTAGGGATTTTCCATGCAACTTCCAAGGACACTGTAGTGCGTGGCTACACCATCCCTGGAGGCACCACAGTCATTACAAACCTCTACTCTGTTCACTTTGACGAAAAATACTGGAGCAATCCAGAAGTGTTTTTTCCTGAGAGGTTTTTGGACAGTAATGGGCAGTTTGTCAAGAAAGATGCATTTATTCCCTTTTCCCTTGGTAAGAGCAATTCCTTCTACTGTTCCTTTTCACAAGTGTAAAGTGTAAGGGATAGCAATAAATGGGCAGAATGATCTCCTCAGTTCTGATTTAAAGATATGCAGTACAATTCAAATTAAAGATATTCAATAAAATGCACTCTGGAGATAACAAATTTTAGCACAACATCTTTTATATAGAAGAGCTCGTATTATATATAAACTAATAAAAATCCTCCTTACAAAGTTCTAATAATTCCCAGTTCATAATGACTGACAGTAAATGTAATTAAGAAAATAGTTGAGGGAAAAGGCTGAAATTCACAATGTCATTTTTTAAAACATCTTCTATCTAGATTGGCACTTAAGATACTGTAAGTAACAAGTGTATCTAAATCAATTCAACAGAATTGGTTTCAATGGCATTTGTGAGCAACAAATTCTCTAAAATCAGTTTCTTAGCATAAGTTATCATCTATCTTTCTTACAAAATAGTACCACCAGCTTCACAGAGCACTCCTAGAACACAGAAACGACCATTCCTATTCATCCTAAGAGCAAAAATGCGACTGAAGGTACCTTAAATCTTTTTAAAACCTTCTTTTCAATTCAGGAAGAAGACACTGTCTTGGAGAACAGCTGGCTCGAATGGAAATGTTTTTGTTCTTCACCTCGTTGCTACAACGATTCCACCTGCACTTTCCTCATGGGGTGATCCCAGAGCTGAAGCCGAGGTTGGGGATGACCCTGCAGCCGCAGCCATACCTCATCTGCGCCCAGAGGCGGTGAGGGGAAGGCTGGCATGGGCAGGTGGGCCACAGTGCTCCAGGCTACAGCTCAGCATCCACTCTGCTTTCTGTTCCTAAACGAGTTCAAGCCAGAGTAACAAAAATTTAAAGGACTGATAGTTTCTTTTTTACTTGGTTTTCACAGAAGAAAACCCCAAACCTGAAACAAAGGTGTGGAACACATGCTGTGTGAAACTTCTCTTTTCACTCCAGAAGACTATATTGAATCTAGCTTCTGATACAGTTTTAAAATATTTAATTACTTAGCAAGCCATTTTTCTTTGAGAGGTTATTTTCATAAGCATGGAGAATATGGTTTAAAATGTTTATGCTTGAATTCATCCGTGGAAATACCATTTACATTATTCCAGCTAAGACATTCTTTATAATTACCCATTAAATTTTCATAGCTAGAAGGGCTTAAAAAGGTGTATAAGTATCTGTAACCAAGAATAAACTGTATTTTCCAGCCTTGAAAAACAGATTGTCTTTTAAAGCATTTTAATCCTTCTTTCTCCTTGCCCTATCTTCCCAGTTGGTCATAATTTTCTAGTGAATAAGATAACCATGAATTCACTTTTAAGATCTTCTATGTCTTGCTTCTCACTTAGCATCATACACAAAGCGTTCAGTTATTGCCATACTCCTGACAGTCACAGGGCTTTTTTTCTCCAGTATATTGCATTTCCAGACACCTGTCCTCCACTGTCTCCCAATACAAAGTACTGTGTAATGATTAATCTCTGCTTAAATAGTCTGAAAAAGCCAGTATTTGTGTTACCAGAGTCACATGCAACTATACTATTAGTAAAGAAAATAAACTGCTTGCCCTTCTGACCAGAGGAGAGGAGACTTCTTGGGGAGGGCAAGCACAATAAGATGGGGAGAAACAGATTTTAAATTAATTTTAAGCACAAATTTTAGGTGTAAGGGCTACACTTGAATTCTGCCAGCTTCATTTACTATTCTTGCTAGCTCTTGCTTTGTTGTTATTGGTAGGTAAAGATTCGTGTCTGCAGACCTTGCAGGAGCAGCTGAAACTCCAAACACAGTATTTAGTCCCCTCTGTGTGGAGAGAGAGGGCCTCAGGACAGGCTTCAGAACAAAACAAGCAAGCAGCTATCTAAGGACAGGGCTGAGTGTTTTACCTGGCTTTCTATACAGATAGTGCTGCAACTTGGAGCTGCAGGGAAGTTGAAAGGCAGGAATTGGTGTTTGTCTGCTGACCTGATGTTTTCAGCTTATATGGAGGTGAAATACTTCCTTGCTTTTGAAAGAGCAAGAGAGAAAAAGCACAGAGAGCTTAATAGCCGTCCACTCACATAACAGCCTGTTGACTTCAGATGCAGCAGGCCCAGATTGTTTTACCCACAGGTCTCACAGAGAGCAGCTCTAACACAAGTTCCAGTTTCTCTGAAGAGGCTGGGCAGGCTACTCCACTTCCTGAAAAAGTGCCTTTTGTAGAGAAGATTTAAAACTCAAAAAAGATAGGAAGGAGGCAAATCTGATTGCTGTGCATTGGGCACACCCGGAAAACTGAATAAACCACTCCTAAGCCATTGGCAAGCAGTGGGGTTAGGAGTCATGATCAAGGTTTTTCTGGATACCAAGTAGCTGTTGTGTGCTTGTGAAATGCCTAAGGAGAAATTGTGGAATCTACTGAATTTAGGTGCCTTCAGTATGAAGCAGCCCTGAGGAGTTCAGCACTAGTTTTGGACTCATGGCAATTCTTCCTGTTCCCAGCCCTGTGCTCTTAGATCAGACAGCCAGAGTTTGTTTAGCCCCTAGTCTTGCCTTCTGGGTTGCGAGAACTCTAGACCATCCTCTGGTTACAACATGGCTCAAATAATGCTAATTGAAGTGAGGGGAGGATTAAAAAACGTTAAGAACCAGTTCTGGAAGGAACCCACGCTCAAAATGCAGGTGACCAGTTATAATTCCCTTTTGCTGAGGTATTTTGAGACTAACTCCTGGCTAGTCTTTAATCCATTTAATGAGAACCATATTGATTATATGTCGTTCTGGTTTCTAAATCAAAATGCCTTTTAAAAGCCTCAGAATATCAATCCAAACTTTTACCATTATCTGCCAACTTACGGTCATTTAAGCAATCAAATTTGTTTGACAAACTGTCTTTTCTCTACATCTGTATCTGTATTAGTCATATTTACATGTTTCATTCTCTATCAACTTTTTCATTATTTTCCCTCTGACTTAGAATTATCCTAATGATCCAATTTAATAATTTGAAATATTGACATAATAGTAGTTCTTTCTAGTCTTCCAGAATTTCTCCATTGTATCAATATTGATTACAGTAGCCAGCCAGATGTTCAGAATTTCCTGGTGGGATGTTCAGATAATTCCAGTTGAAATACCTAGGATAGATAGCAGCTGGCTGCTATTCAGCATTGTTTCGGGATTAAAGGTTGATATATTAACCAGTGTATCTTCATAAAACTGCTGCAAGAGCTGCAATCAGAACAACCAGAATGTCTTAAATCCTCCTTTCCAAATCTCTATCCTTGCATTTAAGTTTTTGTGTTATTTTTGGCTATGACGGTGTCCCCAGAGACTGAAAAGGGAACACTACAAGCATGTCATATATGACACTCTAAAAATGCTGAAGAAAAAACTCACTCATTACCACTTCATTTCCTGAACTTCCAGCAGTTTCAGTGATACTGATGAACACATCCTTAGTATGAACCTAATAAATGCAGGAAGGTTCATTAATTAATTAACTCAGAAATTAACTATACAAAGGAAGATTTCATAAAAGTTCAAGAAACATTACTGCTTCTCTGAAAGTAAATAGTTTAAACTTACTGTGACATGTTTTTATATGCATCCAGAATGCGTTTAGCCTGAATTGAGCTTAAGGGTTTGTGCAAGCACTAGAGAGTAGATGAGGCAGATTATGTCATCATGAAGATAGCAAGTTCATGAGAAAAGTAGCAAGCTCAGAGAAAAACACAGTAGAAAGTAGAGAAATCCCTTTGAAAAATGAGTGAAAATTGGATTATGTAAATTTCATAACAATGCATTGGATATGAAAACACAAAGATTCAGGATAAACAAGGAGGGGAGAAATCATAATGGGGAAGAGGCCAGATCAGAATTTGTCTTTGGTGAAGAGAGATGGACTGATGAAAAGACAAGATAACAGGACCAAGATCAGAGAACTATTCAGTAAGAGTTTGAAAGGAGAACTCTCAGTATGAATTGCTCTGTGAAGGTACACACAAAAGGTTAGTATATGTTTTCATACCCATGAGTTGTCCCAGGTGCTTTTTTGGCACTGGGCCTGATAATTCAAGCCCTCTGTCTAATCAAGATCAACTAAAACTACAGCCCTGGAAGTCTTCTGCCTTCTTCTCTCCTTTTATAACAATGTAAATTGGGCATCAGCAGATTCTCCCCATTCTAGCTTATCCCTTCAGGCATTTTTGAAGGCTGTCAACTCTCTCCATGTCATTAGAATTAGGCAGAACCCACACTCTGAGTGGTCATTCCTTCAGAGGACTGCCAGGCTTCAGGAGACATTATATTTGTTACATTCTTCCGAATAAGTAACATTCCAAATAGATTAAATCCATTAAAATAATGGCAGTGTATCAGGAATGTGCAATCTAATCCAATATCTTGCTGTTACTGCAGCAGATGGCTGCTTGCCAAAAATTTTACATGTGATGTAGACCGGCCTATAGCAATATTCCAGAAAACAGAATAAACTTACTGTTTAGTCTGCTGCTCTTTTCAAGTGCTGACTTCCTTTTCTACACTTGTGCCAAAAAGAACTTAAAGGAAATATTTTTAGTTTCTGTAAACTATGATTAATCAGAAGCATGAAAAAATATTATGTATTCTAACAGCTTCTAACATTACAGTTAAATTGTTCAGATGCTTATCCACATTGGGCCCATCAGCATCCAGACAACAGGATCCACCCATCCATGTCTCATGGACATTTATACCCTCACCAAAACAAGGAGCTAAAGGATGCCTCATTGTTCAGGGCCCTCACTAATAGAGGAAATACAGGTACAGCTTCATACCAATAAGGAATGAAAGTTCATATCCATATATCATATCCATAGAGTCACCATGGATAAAACGTCTGAAAGAATTCTGATTATTCTCAGGTAATTAAGTTTCCTTTCCCCACAGGCATCCTCATTTAAGGAGTCAAAATGCCCTTTTGGTTCTCTTCAACTTACACAATAAGCTCAATTTTAAATAGTATTAATAATAGTGCTGAACATGCACCACAGCAGAATTTCATAAGCCTAATTTTTCCAGGAAAAACATTGGTACTTACAATCCCTCTTTAGCTGATATAGTTTAGGAAGTTAATTTAATTGCTTTTTTTGGATGCATAAAAATTGCTTTATAAAGCCACTTCAGGGCATTTTCAGATCTTGTTCCATTTTATTTTGCATTCTGTTAAGACACATCATTTCTCTCTCAAGGATTGTACAGCCTAAACTGCCACACTATAGAGAGAAATGCAACATAGCTTAATATTGCATTTGCTTCACCACAAATTGTAGGTATAATGTATAAAATGTTCAAACTCTTTGTGCCATAATGAACTTCATGATTATATAGAGACTGTGAGAATAATTCATTTTTGATTGGAATAAAATTTAGTGCTAAGAGCTAAAATTTGTCTAAAAATACCTACTCATTTATACTAATTCTTTTGCTAAGTATATGAATTACATCATCTTCTAAAGCATCCAAAACCTCCCGATGTCTTAAGTATGCACTTTCTTAAGATCTAGAAAGGCCCACATAGCTTGACAAATATTTAAAATACAATTAGCTTTAGCAAACTAACTTTAGATAATCATATTTTTGGAAAACATTTTGGCTACTGCCTCTCCATTTATTCACAATCTGACAGTTAGACAGATTCTTATCTCTGGCTGAGGTTCAAATCTCGTCTATTTTTTCAAGAGAATTCTAGCTCTCTCTACAAATAAAAAGACTCTTTCTGGTGGGAGGTGAATTCTGGGCCAAACATATTTAAAATAAAAATATTTTAATATTTACTGAAATAAAGGAGTTGACACTTCCAGTTCTTGTTGTTTGAATGTTATTATTTCTATAACTGTAGACATTTTCCTCTTAGTATTTAAAGTTTCCATATCAGACCTCTACTGTAGTCCTAGCATTTAAAAAATAGTTTCAGAAAGGATCTCAGTAAGTTATGCAGTTCACTCATCTGTCCACTAACAATTTTACTAAAAGCTGGTTTCCAGACTTCTTTTTTATTTGCAGAGACTTTTTTAATAGCCCAAGGCAATCTATTTCAGTGAGTCACAGTCCTCTCAATCCTTAGACAATCAGTCATGTTTGAGCCTTGCAACCTAAAGGTGTTACTTCTTGTCCTAAACACTATAAACATTGAAAGCATTATTCAGATTACTCTTTGAAACAGTCTCATAAGGTAACCTTAGCATATCTCACTTGAGTCTCATTTTCTCTAAACTAGGAAAAAAATAATTTGAATTAATTTTATCTTTCTCCTTCTCTTCAGGCCACCTTATCAGTCTCACTGGTCTGTACTGTAATTCTGCAATCTGTCTAAAGGACAGGTGTTTTTCCTGGGGTGTGGCATCTGAAATTGGAAACAGTATTTTGGTAATGACTTAGTTATGATGAATTGAATTAAATTATTTCAAAGACAGAGGGGCTTACTTATCCACTTCTTTGACTGAAAGAAAGCTTAGTTAATATGAGTCAGATAAACTGGCAATACTACAGATTAATAAATTCTGGCAGGGTGAATGTCATGATAAAAGAAAGGGGCATGCTAAGCCCATTTGAATGACTATATATAGGAGCAAGTTTTCACATCTGAGTGGCACAGGGGACAAAATCTGCACTCTGCTCCTCATGTGCAATAATTAATGTCAACCCTATCCTCAGTACTTTTGGTATGACACCTGCATTTTAAGCTAAGCATTACCTTTTGTTTTATATGCAATTAAAATGAAGATATTTTGATCTCATTCAAGGTGCAAAGGGTTCTGCTGATCCAGAGAGATGAGTCAGAAGTGACTCATCACCTGGTTTTTGGCAGGATGTTTAGAACATGGACAAATCACAAGGTGAATGGTAGGGATCATTTGAAACACCATGGTCTCTCATCAGTACTTAAAGGCTGCATTGGTTGAACATTACCTTTTTTTTTTTTTTTCCTTCTGAAACCTCACAGATAAACCAGCAGACAGAAGGATTCGCCTCACTAGAAGATTTTTACTCTATGAGATTCCAAAGATGGCAACATTCTGCCAGGTAGCACAGCTTGTGTAGTAGGACCTACCACAGGCACCAGTTGCTACCACCTGTGATCTCTTGAAGTCCAGAAATCAAAGGATGACTTGTGGTGCACAGTTTCCAAAAGAAATCTTCCTGTGAAACATTTCTGGTTGTGTTGTGCCCTTTTTGAAGGGTGTCTGAAGCGTCACACAGAACCAAGTAAGTGCCAATCACTTACATACCTAAAGCCAAGTGCAATGGAATTTTTTTCAGTAGCTCCTCAGTCCATCAGCTTTCTTTCCTCTTTCCTCTAAAAATGTGTTATTCCTTCTTATTAAGCAAAGGACAAATAAACTGATTGCTTATATCCCTATTAAACTAGGATCAGATAGGGAGCAGTTAAAAACTGTGGGTTTCTTGTCAGCTTCATCTCTGCTAATGCATAGTATAATTTTATAGCAAGTTAAAGACTTACTTCAGAAGATGTCAAAAGGAAAATTCCTCTTTCGAAAACAGAAAGTAATTCATTACCTCATTTGCCTTAACAAAGACATGACTGAAGCAGCACATTGTCCAGAGACACAATTCTGAAGAGAGCTGGAGGAAAAAAAGCAAAATAAATACTGTTTTGATCATACTTTTTGTACCTAATTTAATCAACTTTGTATACTTGTTTTCTCTCATCTAATCTTTATTGGCCACTGAAGGATCAATTTCCTAAAACTTGTACCACAGCTTAAGTTGTGATAATTGCATCATTATTTCTATTACCACCTTCATTTAATTTCAAAAAATCCAGCTATTCTGACTTGATAAAGACATACTGTTTCTATAATATTTTGAATACAAACTGGCCTGAGACAATTACAGTGTCTCCCTTCTGAATATCTTTAGTATATTTGTGTGTCTGTGCCATCCTTACCTCTTCTTTCTAGTTCTCATCATCCAAGGTAATTCCATCCCTTTAGTCCAGAACATCTCTCAGACTGGGATTCCTCCTCTCACACACACCAGTGTGTGAGACACAGTTCTGCACATCTCAAATGTTTTTTTGAACAAAAGGGGAAGTGCTGCCATGTGAATGTTGGTGCTACAGAGAATCACAGGATGGGCAGGTTGGAAGGGACCACAGGGGTCATCTAGTTCAACCTCCCTGCTCCATCAAGGTCATCCCAGAGCACATGGCACAGGATTGTGTCCAGATGGCTCTGGAATATCTCCAGTGAGGGGGACCCCACACCCTCTGTGGGCAATAACACATTCTGGATTACCTCAAATTCTGTCTATGCTTTCAAAGGATCCAGAACCCAAGATTCAACTACATCTACACAAGGAGCAAGCACCAAAGCTCAAACTTTGAGCTCTTGAATTCTGCTAACTCTTTTCGCTGATTCACTTGCTGCTGGCTATTGTTAAAACTGGATGCAAACACGAAGAAATGGTTCTATGCACAGAGCAAATCAGGTCTTACACAATCTTAGTTAGTTTGGAATTACCTTAAGCAATGCTACACCACTCCTTTCATTTTGAACCTTGCACTCACCATTTCACTTTGTCATGGAGGAAGAACTCACAGGAGGAGGTTCCAAGTTATTCATTTTTACTGGTTTAGCACCTCCTTCACATACAGAGGCCTCCAGAAAGCACAGAGAGAATTTTGTTCTTATAGAAAACTTGGTAGGTCTAGTTCTGTGTGTATGGGTGCAAGTAATCCAACAAACTTCTTGTAAAAGAAGGCGATGAGAAGATGGGAGACTCAACTTAAACCTGAGAATATTAAACATAAAAGTTGTATTTCTGTGTGGCATAAACTTCAGTGTAGGTTAATTTGGTCCATTTCTTGGAGAAAAAGAAAAAAAAAGAAGGAAAAAAAAAGAGGTAGTGTTTCATTGGAAAATCTTTTAAGTGTATTCCTTTGTGTGGTTTTCAGCACTACTTAGCATCCCCTGGTAGCTGTGAATTACTGAAGTGTGATCATAGCTTGAAGAATGTTATGCCTTATATGGAGAGATGGGATTTGGGACAACAGCTCAATCAAGATTCAGAGGTGCCTCCGTTACCATTTTTGAAATATTTAAGACACCTTTAGTTGCAGCCACATCTGCTTCTGCAAACATTCCCTGAACCAGCCTTTATCAACATTTTTTCCAGTCTTTTCCCTTTGCTCTTAGAGTAACAATTAATCACATGCTGTGCACACATTAAAAAAAGGCACTTTAAACTGGTTTAGAACACATTCATAATTAAATGTATCTTTGAAGCAAGCTATTGTAACTTGGAAATATCTAATTGGAAATACATATTAGCATTATAGTTTATTAAACACTGTTTGCTGCTTGTTACTGGATTTTAAAATTGCTTCAGTACTCTCAAAGACTTAAGAGAAACCTGAGATAAGAAAGTTGCTAGCAAAGATGTTGCCACCTATAAGTCCTTCCAATGCTCTATTAAAAGATAAAATCTTAATTTTTACCTTGTTATACTTTTGTTATTTTTTAAATAATAACATTTTAAGGGAAGCAAAAAATGGAAACATGTCATGTAAAATAATAGAACAGTAACTTTAGACAAACTAATTAGTATCATTTTATCAGACAAAACAAATGATATTAAAAATATTAAAATGATGGTTTATGTACACAAACACACTATCTAAACATAAATACAGCATACTGAAAGAATCAGAATTTTTCTAGTCTTCACATTATCTGTATGAAGAATATATGACCAAAGAAATGTAAAATATAGGGGTATGATCAGTAAGTGCCAGCTTCAATAGTGCAACATTTTATTAACAACAGAAATATCTGGTTTAACACTGCTTTTGTTACAAAAAAACTGCAGTGATAGTGATAATGGCAGCAAAGGGGAATTTGGCACTGAAGATATAGCAAAAGCATATTTCAGTGGTCTTTTAAGTGCATCAACAAAAGGCTTATTAGTGAAAAATGCAAAAAAACCCCCAAACCTCTCAGTTATTTAAACTGGCCAATGAAATAGCAGAATAACAATCTGTGTAAAATAGTGTAATACAGTTTACACAAGGTTATCTTTTTTTCCACGTCAATTGTTGCAAACACAAATATGCTGAGACACATTTAGAAATAGCACATGTGCATTTGGGTTTTATTCAGTTCAACTACACAGCATTTAAAGGTTTAGTACTAAAAGGAGCACTTTTAAAACTAGGCTTATCTGTGGCTGGCTTACCTGTGACCTAATTTATGACTTTTTTGTTTGTTTGTTTACAAATTAGACCTACAATGGTAGTGTTTCTAAAAATACATTGGGGTGGAATGTGTAAGTTTGTTATTTTAAAACTCAACAATCTAAAATGTAGTACAGTACAGTGATTTTTATCTCATATCAGGTTTTACACAAAGTTTCCACCTTCTGGTTTCCATATGTGTATTTCCGATGTACATCTAACTTGAAGGTAACAAAAGCTGTGTCTGTCATGGAAGAAAAAGTGTGGGGCAAATTAAAATAGCCATTTTGAAACAGTAGTTTATGTCTTTAAAAAAAAAAAATCTTTAATTCTCCTAAAGCTTTACATACAAAGAATAAATGAGATACGATCTTATTTCCTTAAAATTTAATATGGGAAATGGGTGCAAGATAAAAATCTATGATGTGGTTGACTTGTTTTTAAATGTGAACCTGAGTAAGGGCAGGAAATACAACATCACTTACTACTAAAATAATAAAATTCCTTCATAATTTAAGTAGCTGAACAGTTTTTTAATGTTCTACCACAAAACAGCAAGGCAACAGATGAGAATGGCCTTGTATTCAATGAATTATCATGAACATCCACTGCAAACCTGAATATTTTCTGCAAAAATAAAACATCAGATTATGCACAATAATAAAAAGCATCAGAAATAGATGCACCTGGATTTTCTTTCCTCTCTTTAAACCACAAATATCAGAATTCAGCATTTATGTCACAGTCCTTGAACAGTTGCTCTGAGATGACTACATGAAGCACACTACTGCACTACGTAGACACCCCACAACAGGCTTGCACTGCAGCAGTAACATAGTTTTCATGTAGGCACAGACTTTTTTTCATTCATGTTCAAAACCAACATGAAATAAGCAACTCAAGACAACATTAGGATTCATCCTGCCGTTCCTTGTTAGCCAAAAGTTCTTGCCACTTTGGTAATCAAAGTCACTGAACGTTTTTTAAAAACTGCAGGTACCTCAAGGAAAAGAAGAGTTCCATATTCAGCAAGGCAGCATTATATCAGGATATTTTATACCATCTAAGGCATAAAGAACTTTGCATCAGGGTATACAATACTCAATCTCTGAATAAAGTTCCATATTCTGGATGGTGAAAGTGCTTAGGAGTGGGATTCCACCAGGGTAAAAAGAATCCTCTCACAGTATTAAGGCCTTTCGATTTTATGTGGACTGTGTCAGGCTGAAGTCAGCACAGTGGAAAAAACATGGGCTGTCATCACACTGGACACCACTGGAGTTCCCTTAGCACGTCTTGTCTTCTCCTAGCTGTCGTTCATCATCTTCATCAGCTTCCTCAATAACCTGAATGTCATCTGCTTGAGGTAAAGATGAGATTTCAGTCAGCAGTTTGGCTCCTTCTGTTTTGTTTTTTTCTTCCTCTTCGATCGCTTTCTTCCATATTTTGTGGTTTTCACTGAGGTGGTGTATTAGCTGGCAAAATATTCGTCTACCTTTTTTTCTTTGAGCTTCTGTAAAATTATAAGCATATTGGATTATTTGACATTCTGAGTCATTGTATTATACATATACAAAACCAATGGTACATTGCAAGGGAGATGTAAATTTGAGCAAGGCACACGGATGATTATTCTGAATATTTAAACAGTGGCATGGCACAGGATATCGACAAGTTCCTGTTCTAAATTGCAAGTCTCCTGGTAGCAACAAAATTTTTATTAAGAGGAAAAGTTATGAAGCAGCATAACAGCAAAATTTACAAGGTTTGTACTGCACAATTTCAACTGTCGCTGCTATGTCTGAAGCTACTGAATGACAATTAAGCACCAAGTGAAACACAGAAACTTACTTAAAATAAGATCATCTTCCATTTCTTCATCATCACTCTCTAACTGCGCACCATCATCATCTTCAGTGCTTTCTGCATCCTCCTCCTCTTCATCAATCCACTGCCCTGGAAGCAATCCAGCTGCGTTGTAGGAATTACAAAGGGGGCCAACTATGTGAGTGATGAAGGATTCCTGCAGTTTCGCAAGCTGGGGAGAAGAACGATCCATGAAGGGGCTTATAGGTAATCCAAGACTTGCTTCCTCATCACCCTGAAAAGGAAATGAAAAAAACTTATCAGTATTTCTCACAAAATTAGCTTTAAATTCTTATTTTAAAAATTACCTTTAATGAACTGAGCAACCTCCTGCTTTCTCACAAGGGGAAGCACGTGGAAAGGCATTGATATCTTCTCTCCAGCCAGCAGTGACAGCACCCAACAGAATGGCACAAAACTGCTTCAGGAGAGGTTTAGGTTGGATATCTGGAAAAGGTTCTTCCCCCAGAGAGTGGCTGGGTGCTAGAACAGCTCCCCAGGGCAGTGGTCACAGCACCAGCCTGAGAGAGCTCAAGAGTGTTTGGACAATGCTCTCAGGCATATGGTGTAATTTTTGGGGTGTCCTGTGGAGTGCCAAGCATTGGGCTCTGATGACCTCTGTGTGGTCCCTTCCACCTCAGGATAGTCTGTGATTCCATGAATCATCCCGTGAATTGTATCTTTTTACTGGGGAGAATAATTGTACAGACTAAGGAAATGAAAATGTAATTAGGCCAACACATTATAGCTCAGACTTGCACAGTCCACAGTCCTCCCTCCAGCTTTGCTTGTGTTTGGATGGAGAACTAATTCTACTGGAACTGCTATTCCTCTGCCTTTACAGGATGGCTTCAGAGGAGGCAGTTACTGAGCTGATGAACAGAGCAAGTGGCAGAATAATCAGCCATAGCAAGGCATGCTGGTAATGGCATCCCCTGCAAGACCACAGAAGAATGAAATGAGCTATAAATCCAGGGTAAAGTGGTTTGGTTTTGGTTGTTTTGGTTCCACACACACCCCCCCCCCCCCCCCCCCCCCCTAAAACAGG
>VXBQ01011395.1:367362-397625 GCA_013400175.1 Phainopepla nitens | reverse complement strand
CGCCCCCCCACCCCATACTATAAACTGGAGAAGAAAAATATTGAACAGTTGCTCAAAGAAAAATCTGAGCTATAATTACTTATCTCAGCACTTCCATGGACCTGACAGTTTTAGAGCTGAACACACATTCTCAATCTTGTGGATTTTGTACATATTCTTTCACCTAGAAGTACATCTGTGAATTTAACTTCCGAAAGAGAAAGAAGTTATTTTGATTTATCACCATCATCCTAAGGAAAGACGCTCTCCCCCTCAAAAATCCCTTAATATCTGAAAAATGGAGGATATTGTCTGGGAGCTTGTTTTCAAACACAATTATTAGAAACTAAAAGACCATGCTAGTAAGCTACCTGTGAAAATAAATTTCAGTATTTAGAATGAGTGGATAGAAATACCTTACCTGAAGATTTAAAACAAGGAATAAAGCTTAATTTAGTTAAACCACTGGTAAAACAAAGAATCAATATTCTGCCTATCATTAAAAAGAGAAAATTGCTCTTTCCACACCCACCTGTTCATAAAATTCATTGACAATGCCTTCAGTCCATTTCAGATGCAGATCTCTGACTTTAGCTGGGCCATTGATATCAGCCAGTTTGATGCATATTTGACAGGCCAGCAGGCGATCGTTTTCATTGCTCCATTCTATGCCATTGCTGTTCATGTCATTGACCTGGGGTAGGCACAGACATTGAGTTAAAATTACTCAGCCCTGGGTTTATCAGGCAATCTACAAACCATCTACAGTTGGTTCGTACAAAAGAAATAGCCTATTTGCACTTTAATAGCTTAAATGTAAATAATAGAAAACTTAAAATGCAAGTGATTAAAACTAACAATTACTGAGAAGCAATAGTCGGTATATCAAGACCAGATCAGTGCAGACACTTCAGTGGAACAAACCTTGGCATTAAATTCTGCAAGGAAATCAAAATGCTTCTTGAGGTCTGTGGCAAGGATTGCTTCGATCACTAAGAAACGAAAGCGCTTGAATTCTACGTGATCAAGGTTCGATAAAAAGTTGTATTCTGGTCGTGATAAGAAAAGATTCCAGGCAGATGCAGCATGGTGATTTTCTAAGACTGATCTGTCATTGTAGAGAACAGCCTACAGGTAAAAAAAAAAAAAAGAAAAAAAGAAAAAAAACTAAGCAAAGAATAATAAATTACACAGGGAACTTTTAAAGTTATAATTAAATATTCTGATGTTTAAGGGCTAGTCAGAAACAACATTAGGTAAAAATAAAACTTAAAAAATGTTTTGTCTTCTAGTTTTGGGGTTAAAGTGACATGAAAATGACAGGTGAGGGAAACCCCCTCCAAACTTAATATATAGCAGAGTTCTTAAAAAGAAGTTTCTTTAAAAGTCCGTCACAATATCTGAGTGACAGTTACATTCAGACTGTAGGCACACATACACAAACCACTTAAAACTTTGCACAGCATATGTGTGGACCAGTACACTGCTTATTTTTAAGAAAAAAAAGAAAACAACAAAAAATAAAGAAATCCAAGTATATGTTTTTAATTCCTCTTAATTGTGTTGGAAAAACAAAACCCACAAAAACCGTAACTCAACTAAAACAAATAAAAAACTCCACCACAAAAAGGACTATAAAACACATAAGAACTGTCATAATGGAAAATGGTGCAAAGTATCACTAGTTTTCAAAGGGCTGTTTAATGCTGATGCAGAAATTTTAACTGTAAATGAGCTAACTAAAATATAAAAACAGTAGCAGATTTTACTCACAGCTTCCATGTTTATATAAAACACCCTAGAAAATAATTAATCCAATATAGATTAAACAGAGCCTGAAAAAAAGTTCATTTTGCCAATGTTTTTTGCAGTTTTTCAAAGAACACTTGTATTTTTGAAACTTGGTGATGGATGTCTGTGCTGTTTGGTTTTGTTCCTCCTTGTATGCTGTTTTCAGCAGAAATACATGAGTGCCTACATCCTAAACTCTCTTTGTAATAAGGAGTTGCTGAAAACTGATTGGAAATTTCACTTTCAAAGTATTTATCTCCTTACAAGCTGTACCAGTCTCTGATATATTGTTGTTGTTGTTATTTAAGTTTCTTGTCTGTAACTTGCTAAGAGTGATCATAGTTGCTTAGACAGACCTAGGGCCAGCTCTCTGTGAAATAATCCTTTACTCTATCCTGCACTGGTTTGTGTTGTTATTTTCAATTTTGCAAATTAAAAGTTGTTTCTACATGCCTACACAACCAATACATACAAAACACATCAGAATTTAATAGGAGAGAAAAATAAAAATACTACTTAAGTACAGTACACCATAATTTCTCCATTTTTTAAATCAGGCCCTAAATACTTAAATCCTAAGCAACCTGCTTTAGGGATATAGAATAGAAAAAAAATCCTTTATACTGATTTCAGACAGGAACGAGTAATTTTCTGCATGAAGAGGTTTTTACCTGAGGTGCATTTGTGGCCACTAGAAAAGCATTTGTACGTCCAGGATGATCATAGTCGTGCATGGCAGCTGCTACATACAAAGCCATCAATTCCAAAGCAGGAATGTTTGATGCCAGACAACCATAACTGTCATCAACAATAGGACAGCTTTTTGAAGAAGTATAGCTCACTTGAACTGGGGCAATACCACTGGCTTCATCTAAAAAACAATTCAAAGTACAAGACGAGAATAATTTTTAGAACAGTATTTCATCCGTATTTGTAATATATTGTGTGTACAAACAGCCAGACACTGTTGCAAACATTATACAGTTATCCTTGCTGTCATGAAGCTGAACAATTGGCAAAGTCATAATAATTTTTATAGATAAACTGACACTTCTGAAGAAAAGTTGAAGCGCCATTGAGTTGTAAATTTGCAGCACTAACAGAGCATTCTACTGTTGGTCTCCAACCTGAATTAGTCCAAGAAAAGATTCATCAGCACCTTCCTTAGTATTTCTATAATTTGCCCATTTCTTAAACTTGCAAACCTACAGGAAAACCTGGAGAGGGGCAGTGGAAACTACTGCAAAAGGAATTATCTCCATTAATTTAGAAATACTTGCATGATAAGAAGATTCACAGTTTTATTATCCTCTTTCCCACAGACAAAGTCATTACTTAGGGAAAAAAAAAAAAAAGGAAAAGGAATAGGATTTATTTCATCAATGCATAATATAAAAGAACTTCTTTGCCTTAAAAGAATAAGCAAGGATTAAAAGCCTGAAAATATTTATACTGGAAGAGTTTCCAAGCAGTAAGATTATAAGTAAAATATTAAGATCATAATTACTTATTTTAATTTTTCTTTTTTTGTAGAGGAGAATAAAACTATTTTTATCATTTTTCTCCAGTTAACTCTCCAGTCCCAACCCATTTAACACTTGGAGAAAGAAAAGGCAATAGGGCGCAATCAATACAAACGGACAAACTTGGAAAAAAGAGAAAATTCCAGCCCTTTAAGAGCCACATGACTTGTGTCTTGTCTTTTTCCACTACACATATAAAACTGAGTTCTCGGAGTGTTCTTGATTTCCCTTTACCATTTTTCTGAAATACAAATAATTTAGCATCAAAGTCTATGTTTACAATCAATTTTTTTATCCTTTACCTAAAGGATACAATTTTGTAAAAATTACAAATCCAAAATTTAAAAGTTAGTTCTATGAAGTGACAGACAATACAAAAGCAAGCTTCATTGGAAGTAACTTCACACAACATTTGAATCTGGAGGTATTATTTCCTTTTCAGGGATGCTCTTATGCAACTATTGTTGGGGTGGTCACTTCAGTGTTTGAAAGTCTACATGTGATACCTAACAAAAAATTCAAAAATATTATTTTTTTATACTAAACCCATTAAGGACAACTTCAATTAAGTTAAATACTTTGGTATTTTTTCTTTGGTCTATTTAACTTTCCAGTAAAGTTAAGAAATATTAGCCTAATGTATTTCAAATGCTAAAAATACCCTGACTATGGCAGAATACAAAGGTTTCATTCAGCATAGAAAATTTATTAAGTGAACCAGTTTTCTTGGCTAACAAACTAACCATTACTCATCTAACAATTTCTCTAAAAGTCAATTGCATGATATTTCTGAACGGTGTGTGCTTTGTGATTTTTTTTCTACTGCTTTATATTAAAGTACAAAAAAGGAAAAAAAAAAAAAAGGAAGTGAGTCATAAGAATAATCAGATATTTTCTTCCAGAGTAATTTGGTTTACCTGCTGTAACTTCAGTGTAACATTCTTCAGCAAAACAAAAATAACCTGTGTGAATACATACCTATGTCACTCTCCATGATATGCTCATTACGGATTTGCTGAAATCCAGGAACGGGCCGTGTGGTCAGGTACCACACTGCATGGAGAACATCTGTGGCATGGATACGATTGTGATCTGAAAATCAACAAGAACCAGCAAAAAAAATATGATCTGAAATGTCATCAAAAGGAATAATAAAAACAACAACAAAAATAAATGTACAGAATGTATTATAAGCGAGATTTTGATTAACTATAAAAGGAAAAATAGAATTTAAAACGTTAGTAGTAGGTATATGTATCACTGAACATTTTTAGGAAGGCAGTTAGATAAACATCAAACACTGTCTATGCACACTTCATCCTACCTGGGCCTCAGGAAGGGATTAAATGGACTTCTAAATCAATATTGGTGAGAAACAAGCAAGGCCTGCAATCTGATACCTGCAAGCACCTGGGCTGGGCAAACATATGTGGAGTGGGGAAGTGTGGTTTTTGTTTTGCTTTCCAATAAATTTGGCTGCCCTGCACAGCAAGGTGAATAACTACCATCAAAATTCTCTATTTTCTTCTCATTTTATTAAGGAACTCACCAAAATTTCTGTTCAATTAGCAACTACTCTCCCACTGACATCGGTGTGTTTGATTTAACTATTAATTCAAATTCTTTACGATTGTCTTCAACTCCAAACTGACAAATTCAGTTTTAGAGTCCACCCACTTTGTCCTGCAATTTATTAGACCCGTTCTAAGCCCTGTCAAGTGCATTAATTAAAAAAAATGCAAATGCACTCACCAAAGGAGAGACACTGATATAAAAACTCCATGTGTAACCAGGGACTACTTACAGGGAATATCCCGGTAGCCGTTTTCCAGCGCACAGAAGTAATTCATGAACTCTTGAGTGGGGATTTTGAAAATTTCAAACAAGCCAGTGTCTTGAAACAAGGTATAAGTTACCTAAACAAAGGTTAAAATTAATTTCAGTCTGAGAGAGATATCCATGCATGTTCTGCTTTTTCAACTTTAAAAATATTCTTGTTTTTAAAATTTTTCTTGCCGACAGACATGGAAATCACTGAAATTCCACTAAAGATTATGGGAATACTACTGTCATAGAGATATATTTAAAAAATTTTTAGCACAAAAATGTGGACTTTTATGATCCTCTCAATAAAGAATAACAAAAGCTTTTATTTCATTACTGATATTTCTATGCTCAAATGATTTTTAATAATATATCCCAACATTTTTCATAAGGCTAAATAAGTCATGCTTTATTCCATTAGTGACCTAAAAAGAAGAAATTTATATTCTGAATTATTATTCAAAACTTCAAATTATTTAATTATAACAGCAAAATCTTTAATAATAAAACAAACAAAGAGAAACAAATAATACCAGTCCCCCAATATTGTGGTTGTTTTTGAGACTTTGGCAGAGAGATTCTATTTCTTGTATTTATTATGATTTATCTTGAGTGTTTTTAACAAAACAAGCTGGTAAATGAAGAAATATTTCAAAAAGGTACTCAGAACTTCCGTATATGTATATAAACCATATATTATGGTTTACATGTAGAACTTAGTGTACTTCAAAGCCTAATTCCCCCCCACCAAGGCTGCAAACATTAAAAAAAAAAAAAAAGACAAAAAATATTAAGACAAGTCACTGCTGCTTATTTCTATAACTTTTTTTCCCAGACACAGGCAAGGACCAACAACTTCTTAAGTGTGGTAGGTGCTCAGAAGAATAGGAGCTGCAAAATTAGGGGAGATCACTCCAAGGTGGAAAATCAAGGTACTGGAAATAAAACTGTATAGTGGTCAGATCAGAAGATCCATGATTGCTAAATCCTCTCCAAAGAAGGAGACAGGGGCTTCCAGGCTATCTTGATGAATGGGAGAAGCTGGGGAAGAGCAAACAGAATCCTGCCAGCAGGTTTGGCTTCAGCAAACATGAAACCGCAGGGAAGAGCTCAGTAATAAGTCATAAAGATAAAAGGGATACCACGTGCAGAAAGCAGCATGGGAAAAAAAATCCCACTGCTTGTAGGATCAAGAGGCAAAAGATTTCCTAAAAGATCACTTCTCTTCCCTCACAGCTGCAGTGCTGGCAAAAATATTCTACTGAAATAAAGAAAAAAAGCAATGGTTGGCAAACAGAGTAGTAATTCTGAAAGCACAAGATAATTTTGCACAGGAAAAGGGAGATTATGGCAAAACCTAGTCAGTGAGTCTAACCTATTTACCTTGAGAATAAAATTCAGAAAAACTGGAGCATGTTCTCTATAGATAAACCATTTTTTATGGTTTACAATGACACGGAGTACATGAGAAGTCATATTTCTGCTTGTCAAGCTAGCATTCACATAAATATTGACCGCAAAACTTCCTCATGGTTTAAATAAAGGACAGCTTTACATACCCTCTCTCATATAATAAAGGACAACAAACCTGGCTAAGGATCCTTCCAGACTGATCTCCCATTTCTTTTACAAGGTCAAAAACTTGGAAATTCCAATTGTTCATCTTCTCCATTAGTGAATCATGGTCTAATAACATTGTTTCTAATGTAGAACTCTGTTCCACCTGTATGAGATTAAGATACTTTATCATCTCTAAAATAACAACGAAAACTAATTTATCAGTTGTGTTGGCAAAAAAAGCCTTGAAAATGATAAATCATTAGTGAATTTATTGAATGGTGCTGCAACTACGGCTATGAGAAAATCATAAATCAATATCACAAATAGCACACTTAAAGGTTTGTGATTCCAGGGCTTTCTGAGATGGTGCTAAATTTTCCTTCTTATCTATTTTTAAACAAAATGAGTTAATAAAACAAAGAAAAAATATGCATAGGCTAACCAAAGATCTAGTAAGCTTTACAAACAGGTTAATTGGACAAGCTTTAAAACACCCATTTTTGTATACCATGATGTATAAACCCAATATGTTAATAGCATTGTATTGAACATTCATTTGTAAGTCTGTGACTGTAACTGCTGCATCTTTCATAAGCTTCCAAAAGAAAATATTAGCCCATCGGTGTTTGAGAGTACACTCTCAACATTAAATCGACACAAATCAATATTGATCAACAAAATCAATACAATCACAACCTTTCCTGTCATTTGCTAGTGACATTTATGCAAGATAAACAATTGTTAAATAAAAATTTGAATTCCAACCATGCACCATAATCCTTTAGAAATTACTATTTTAGTGACTCTTCACAGCAAGTTAGAAATTATAAATATTGAACTGAGAAAAGTTATTGCAAGGATTTTGTTTGTTTGTTTTTGCAATTACATGCTTACAAGCAGTTTATTTTGTGTTTGATCGATCATTTCCTTCCTTTCATCTTTCCTCTTCTCCATATGGTGGGAAGATTCTTTGGAGACATTAGCACTTGCAATTTCACCTTAAAGAAAACACATACAGAAATACTATATCAAGAATTGATTTGTAAATTACTACTGTCTAATAATTTTCTAACTGATCATATGGATTTGTCATGGAAATATAAGTAATAGCTTGTTTCTAAACCATTTTAAGAAATATACAAAAAAATTATAAAGGACAAAATTTATTAGACAAAATCTATTTGAAGATTAAGAAAAGCTAAAAGCATGACTTCTATTCGAAAAAATTGGTTCAGTGATTAGTTTAGCTTAGTTGGTAGAACACTTGTTTTATACATGGAGCACAGAACCGTCAAGGTATTAGTGGTAGCCTGTTTTAAAATCTTTACCATGAAGCAGGCAATATTTTGTCTTATTTTGATTATTTTAAAATACAAAACAAAGTAAAATACATACATAGATTAAAATATAGGAAAAATTTATTTAGAAATACTAAAATTTTAATTTAACTGGCTTGAAAAAAAAAGCAGCAAGTTGATATCAAGTATTTGTCTATTTTGAAGTCCCACCTGATTTCCTCTCTCTGTATTCTGCAAAGTCTGGCTCTGGTATTGGAACAGGCTTGAGTATCTGACGTCCACAGCTTACAGAATACATGAAAAATATTTACAACATTCAGTAACTTTCTTCTTTTGCTACTGCTGTCTTCTACTGAAAAATATCTGCAGATTACTTTTATAAAAAAGGCTTGTGAAGGTTCCTTCCACAACTGACCTGAGTATTTTCTCCTAAACTTGGCACAGATAGATTTATTCTGTCCTTAGATAATAATCAACCACCACCTCCCCCATACTCAGACCCCTGAATTATTAAAGTAGAGCTCATAACTAAGAAAATATTCACAAGTATAGAATGCAATTCGCAAGTAAGAAGCTCTCCTTTTCTAAAACTCTGTAGAATATTTTTCCTCTACAATCACAGCTGCTGAGAAGGATGGGCCATGTCAAAGCAGCGACATACATTCAGCATTCTTTATTCTGCACTACTAGGATTTTTCAATCCTAGTAGAGGCACAGGTCTTGGATTTTTTTTTTTTTTTTGGTTTTCATTTTAATTGCATTCTTTTCAACCCATATGAAGTGACTGAAATGATAACAGAGTTTACAGTACCTGCTACACATATAACCTACAGGTGTTTTAACTGGCTGCTGAAAATCTGGAGAGCTAGGTATGTGTCCTGGAGGCTTGTGTATATTAATGCTTGGTTTTGTGAGGAAATCAGCAGTGTCAGGGAACTCTACAGGTGACCAGCTGCTGAAAGCTCCGCTGGAGACAGATCCATGGCTTGGTGACCCCACGGGACTCAGGCCGGGAGAAGCACCTTCCAAAACAAACATTACATGGGGTTCAGATGAAAAAAAAGTCACTGCTCTTTACAAAGACTGAGTTTGAATGAGGGTCATGCTGAGGTTATTTTACTGCTATGTTTACGTGAAAAAACCTGTGATGCACCATCCTGTTACTGTACAAATTGCATGATCCTACCTGGTCGTCTGGGACCCATGTGATGAGCCAAGGTCACAGAGGATGATCTTTGCTTTGGTATTGTCAGCAAGTTTGCACCAAAAGATCCATTTGAGTGAGATCCTTGGCTGAAAAGAAAACAGTAAGGATTTTTTTTTCTTTGTTTCCCAGTTTGTCTTCCACTTTTATTAAATAAAATGCTTTTAAAATAACTACACTGCCCTGTGACAGGTCTACCACCATTCAAGGAAAAGAGAATACTACAAAGCAGTCAAATTCAAAGTCAGTTAGAAAATATATGTCAGTTGCATTAAATAAAATGTGTACTTATTGAAAGCAACAAAAAACTTAACACAGTCTGAAAATGATGCAGTAAATATACTTAGACCATGTATGACAGGTTTTACTGCCTAACATGCTACTTTCCTTGAACATTTGAAGTAGGCTGTTCCCTAACAGATCTGAGGATTGATTGCTTTGGAAATACAATGAAAACCTTACACAGCCACATAAATTTTGTCTATTCAATTAATTATTTTATTTATTATAAACTTAAAACTAAAGCTGTTTTTGACATCAAAGCTTATTTTGCTTCAGCAGCCAAATCCTTAACCTCAATCCTGCCATCTGCTGCTCCAGGGACGAAATTTCACTCCATAATTTAAAACTATATTACCTTTAGTGAGCAAAAACATAATATGCAATTAAAAATAACTGTATATGTTTATTTCAAAGGGAAACTAGTTAATGTAAAACTATTTCACTTCAGGAGGGAAAAATAGTATTTACCAAAACAGATTTAATCTTTCTTAAGCCAATCACAAATAAAGTCCAATGCAGAAATAATACTTGATCTTCCATCACCAGTTTAAACACATGAATATGAAAAATGAGTTCTAGAATAAATATGGATTTATTTCTGTGTATCTCCAGCTACTGGAGAGGGTCCAGTGGAAGTCATAAAGATGATGAGGGGTCTGGAGTATCTCTCTAGTGAGGAGAGGCTGCAGGAACTGGGTCTGGTTATTTGAGAGAAGGCTGAGAGAGGATCTCAATAATGCTTATAAATCCCTCAAAGGTGGGCTAAGAGGATGGTGCCAGACCCTTTTCAGTGGTGCCCAGCAAGAGGAGGAGGAGCAATGGCCATAAACTGAAACACGAGAAGCTTCACTTCAGCGTGAGGAAGAACTTTACATTCTGAGCTACTGTTTGAATGAGAAACCAAATTAAAAATCTGCATATAAATAAAACAGAATTTCCCCAGAGCTGCTTTTGAATAGTAAGGAAAGTGAGGAAGGCCCCTGTAAATGTACACTGAGACTGCAGCAGGAGTGTTGCAGCTCAAATTGAAATCCCATGGTTGCTAAGGCTAAAGCAATTTTCTCTGGTCCTTGTCATTTCCAGTGGATTCAACTGGGGAGGTTCATCTGGACACTGACAACCAAGGCAGCATGAAAATATCATATCTTTTAATGACTACTAGTGTTCATATTAGAAGCTTCAATTATACATCACACACAAACCACAATTCAGTTTTACAATGTAAATACTTAGGGATCATATTTTATTTGAGAGGGAAAAACCACTGAAAGGGCCAAATTATTTAAAAATTGTGGTTCACTTTAACATTAAAAGTGGCTCAATTTATTATTAAATATAATACTGATAAGTAAATTCTTGGATCTGTGTATATAAATTTCCATCCACTACTAACAATTACCAGTTACCCATATAACCCACGTTTTCTTTTTTAAAAATGCATCTGTTATACTTTCCTTATGACCTATGTAGAACCATTTAAAGGAAAAAAACCAAACAAAACCCAAACGAAACAAACAAGCAAACAAAAATCCAAACAAACAAATAAACCAACAAAACAAGAAAAGCAACACATTTTTTACAAATTTCAGAATCAAAGGCATACTCATTTATACATTTAAATAAAATTTAATGTGTGAATTTTCTCTAATATACAACATTACACAAAAGGGAAAAAAAAACCCATGTATTTTAATCCTAATTCAGAATGTTATCTTAATTTTAGAAATAAAAGCTCTATTTGCACCATATTTACTAACAAGTAGAGAAGAGATTATTACCTTAATGTACCTTACGCCTTGCTTGATGACTGGAGGAATAATAAACATTTTAATACACACAACCAACAGTGGCTACCAACCACAAGAAAATTATCTTACCTTATCAATTATGTATGGGTATATGGAAGTTGGCAAGTGATACATATATTAAATAAAAAGGAGGAGGAAGTCAGTACAAGTTTAGAGACTGAACTAGTTTGTTTTGCAATCATGTATGTCAGACTTTTTTTTCATTTCCTACTCAAGCCTATATCAAGGCCTACTTATAATGACAGAGCAGGCCATTTAACCTCAGGATGACCTGATTTCTACTTAAGATCAACCAGAGTTACAAAGCGTAGTACATAATTAACTTTTCCAGTTTATGCTGGCAGAATTTGGAGACTTAATTCACAAGACTTTATATCAAATACTTCTGCTGCCAAATTCCAGCATTATTACTGCCCTTGAAACATTGTTCAGTGCTTACCTTGGTGTGTTATACTCCTGATGGGATCTCTTGCTAACGTTACTCCGTTCCCATCTGGATGAGGTTGATTCTATAGGTGACAAGCCAGAAACTCCTGAGGATCGTCTCAGCTGTGGGGTTGGCAGGCTGCTTCTGCTACTTAATCCCTGTTGAGAAATTTGACCGTGCTTAAGATCCATGGAAGTAAAAGCAGATGTTAAAATTTTATTTATGGGTTTTAAGGGCTATTTATAGCTAATTTTTATAGAGAAACTGATGTGGTACCTTACCACAGGTATAGTATCTTACTCCAGGGGGGTGTCTCCCGTGGGCAACAAGGCCAGGAGAAAAGAGATGTGCATACTCAGGGGTTTGCCTAGACAACTTTTACTTGCCTAGACTGTGAAATCTGTTAAAATCATGACTGTTAATAACAGCAGAAATCCACCCATCTGGCAAGCATTCTACTGTCATACACTAGGAAATCTGGGGACAGTTCTAGGGATAGTATTTATGGAAGTGGAACGTATTTCTGTTGCAGAGTAGCCTTGCAATTTTTTTGTCTCATATTTAATTTTTTTTTTCCTCAATACTGGGCAGTTCACACTTCCAAGAAACCCAAGGGAAAGGGTTAGCTTTAGATAACCAGTTATGACTAACCCAAGGTCTGCAGCCCAATTTCAGTTACATTCTTTTCCTTGTTTTTAATTCCTTTCCTATCGAGGAGAACAGGCAGTTCACCATTGAATCATAGAATGGTCTGGCTTGGAAGGGACCTTACAGATTGTCTGGTTCCAACCCACCCTGCCTTAGGCAGGGACAGCTGTGCCTCAACCAGATTGCTCACAGCTCCATCCAGCCTGGCCTAGTACCCGATCTAACCCTGCCCTCTTTCAGTTTGAAGCCATTATCCCCTGTCCTGGCACTACATGCTTGTGTAAATAATCCCTCCCCACCTTTCCTACAGGCTCTCTTCAGGTACTGGAAGATCACAGTTAGGTCACTCCAAAGCCTCCTCTTCTCCGGGCTGAAAAATCACAATTCTCTCAACCTTTCCTTGTAGGAGAGGTGCTACAACCCTCTAATCAGCATGGTGACCCCCTAATCGACTTGAAAATTTTAACTGAAAACACTTTGGAAGCCAGTCAGGGAAGAGAAATAAAGATGTACATAATCCACAGCAAAAAAATGCGGAGGAGATCTTTTATATTCCAAGTCAGGGAAAGAGAGAATGGGAACCTTTCAAGAATGTTCACTTTGAAGAAATACTTCCACCATATTTTCTTTGCTGTGTTATAACCTGGAATTTTTGCTCACTTACCTGGTTTTTAAAAGCAAAAGAAATCTTTCTCTTGCAGTAACATACATGGGGGAAATATTGGGACTTTCTCTTAAATACACCAAGACCAAACAATTATTGAATGATCATGGCAAACACTAGGCAAATTTCTATACAGAAAATCCCCAAAACTTGAGGGAAAAGTTACTTTTAAGTAAGGAGAAAAAAGACAATAGCTGAAAAGAACCATAATCTTTCAATCTCACATACTCTTTATAAGTGGTCTCCAGCAATGAATATTTTTTATTTCAGACTATTTTGACTAGCTATAAAGAAATTTTAAAAATCAAAAGGTGTGCCAATGTTTTAGCAGCTTTTAAAGAAATCCACAAAGAAAAACATGCTGAATGACTGTGATCCCTGCCCAACTGATTTCTGCAGGTATCCATGTGACATTACAAGGAATTTCACACTTCAGTGGTTCTGCAGGATCTTCCACAGAGCAGCCTGTAGACACTGAGTTTTTCCCCAAAAAAATATGGTTCCCAACAGACATTTCACAGGCTGAATCAGGTTCCAAAATACTAAGCCAACAAGATGATCAGTTTGGGCCAAGTTGCTCACTTCCTAGAAATGTAAACAACTACAGGGCATGTTTTAGAGCAGCCTCCACAATAAACAGCCTCAAGCTGTCAATACTGGGCTGGAACTAGCCCTGGTGCTCTGCAGCTGAGTTTCTATATTGTAAATTTTTTTCCACCACATTCCTTAGCATTTCATACTGTAACTATGCTTGCTTTCACTTATTAACTCCGAATAATGGAGAAGTGACAGGAGATTTTACACTGGTCTCATAAAGTGATTTGATGAAGAAAAAGAAGGGATATTTTTCCTTTTGTATAGCTGATTTGCTTCTGTACGATGCTTGGTTTGCTGTCCACAAGAGTAAATTTCTTGGGGAAAAAAGGTCAAAGAGAAAACCACACTGACAGTAATGGTTAGATTAAGAATGTGGAAGAATCAAGAACAGCCCCGCTTGCCCAATATCATGAGACTATAACATCTTCAGTTGATAATTGCTGCTATTTTGAGGAATGATGTGGTCAGGGTGCAGACCAGTGCTTGTACCTGTCTATCCCTCAACCTCTTGAATTTGTATTTTAGTACCTATCTCAGTTTAATTCAATGTGTTTTCACACCTGCCCCCTTTTGACCTTAAACATTGACCATGCAGGTTCTCAGTAGAGAACCTGCTATGCATACAGGAGCATTCATTCTAGATGAATTTTCTTTTACCTATTTTTTTTTTTAATTGCAACACGCACGTGGATGAAAATAAAAGCCACTTGACCTTGAGCAGCTTCCGGTCTTTTTCAGCAGGATCCTCTATTTCAGGGCAGGGGAAGAAACCGGGAAATGGTGTGAATGGGCTGGCCTTTGGCCTGCATGCTCCTGAGAAAGCACCAATGAGGCTGTTAATGCTTCGAAGGGAAGAGATCACATGTGGTGGGAGACTTGGGTCGCCCAGGAGCTCTGTGAGCATGTTCCGAGCCTCGTTCAGTACTGAGAGATCAACTCCATTCCCACTGCCAGCGCTCTGGAATAGATGGAAATGCTGCAAACTATTAACATGTCAAAACACCTCATGGTATTCTTTGTTTTAAATAAGTATCTTATGCATTGCAAAGTTAACAAAACTAAATTTTTAAAAATCACTGCAACATAATTTCTTTTAAAGAAAATATATATACCTTTTCAGACAGCCAGTCTGCGGGTTTTTGCCACACAATAAAAAGTAATTCACAATTCAACATTACCTTTCAGTTTATTTTTCTCTGAAATCTGTTGGCAATTTTTTTAATCTCTATTTTCATTACTTTGTCTCAGCAATAAACTTAGTATTCTTTCTCTTCCAAGAATATCAACAAATTTTGGCAGCCAAACAGTTAGGACCTCTTACAGCGGTACAACTTCCACAACTCATAATTCTTATTAACCCTTATTAATCTACTGAAAGAAATTATAAAAAAAATTTTCCAAACAAAAGCAATCAGTTTTAATTTTGCATAATTCTCTGGACAGGAACAAAACCAGCTTACTACAATATAAGAGATAGAAGGAAAAACTAGGCAAATATAGCATCAACAGAAGAACTATTGGACAGTTCTTTGACAAATTTGACAGTTTGAACAGTTTTGAAGAATTTGACAGTTTTGAACCCTGTACCAAATCACATTTCACAAAAAATCCCAATTAAATTCATAATATACTGACCTGGTAATAGGGCTTGTACCATTGCTTCAAATCCCAATCCCAAAGTATCATCTGCAAAGATAAAAAGAAGAAAAGATTAATAGGTGATGTGCTAATGCTGGAAAACAGCAATGGCATAAATTTTGATTATCTGATGCAATGAGAAATGTTTCTCCCTTCATTTTTTCGTGTGTAATTTGGGCCATATTCTCAGTTAATGCTACCCAGCAAGAGCCCTAAAGAAGAGTTTAAAGAAATTGCATGCAACAGAGATATCGTGATGACAGATTAATATGGCCTTATTTCAATATTTTTGGATTGCTTATAAATCATTCAACATGCACATTAAATTTGGTGGTGACAGTGCTTTCCTGCTCCTATTCACCTCAAAATACAAAAGCAAATCCAGCCTAAAACCTCCAAAATATTTTTTCTTTCCAGAATCATTCAAACAGAAGCAATTTTTGTAAATACAGTGAAGAAAACACTATAGTAAATAATGTACTTTTAAAGGGGGCAAAAATCTCTCCAAAGAGAGGTTAAAAATTGGTATTTCAAAAAACATTTTCTGGCAGGAGGTTTTGTTAGGCTTTGCTTGAACATGGCTACAAAGCCCCATGTTCTGAATAACCTCACTAAACCCATCAAACCCACAAAAGAACGTCAGCAACACAATCTGAAGATGCTATCAGCTTCAAGTACGTCAACAGCACTCACTTAATTTGTCTTCTATACTGACAAAAAATGAAAACAACATACAAGAAATGAAATTCAGATGTCTGTTCTGTTTCAAAAGCTTTCAGTCTTCATGACTTCATGACAGATTCTAATTATTCTCTGATAAATTAATCCATTTGCAAAATGTGAATTCACAAATTAAACATAGCATTTCACTCTTTTACATAGTTACAGAGCACAAATAACATGCCAATACCCCACTTGGTAATTCATATTTTGCAATCCTGGAAGCTCTTCTGCTTATTTTTATAGGTGAGAACTAGGTATGCTTTTGTTCCTCTGGGACTAACAGCACTTCCATGGAGAAAACACAATGCTCCAGTCTGGCGCTTGTCCAGAGGAAGGTTCAGAAAGTGTCAGAAAAGAAACATAGGTATCAGCAGTGCCCAGGCAAGGGAGGCACTTGAAGGCTCTTTTTCTCTTCAGCTATCTTCACAGAGACGCCACTAAACTGTGTTTAAAGTTAATAGTTATGACATGGACTTGCTAGGAAAACTGAGGAGATCTACCACAAAGCATGTGCTTGAACTGGGAGTAAGTCATGCTCTATCAGAAAACTGTTCTGTGTAATACTGGGTAAAGCAAGCAGATGAAAATCAAGAATGAAGAATTCAGGTATTTAAGAGTTTAGGGGATTTTTTTTAAGTGAGTAATCCAGTTACCATGTCTTTTTTTTTTTTTTTTTTTGTCTGTCACTGACAAACAGTAAGATAATAACCAACATTCTCTGGCCATACCCATTTTGCCATGATGCATTTCGTTTTAGCAACATCTTGTCAGACTGGGTTTTTTTTTTTTCTTTTGTTTGTTTGTTTGAGTGGTTTTATTAAATTTTCCTTGTTGTGAAGCTTCTCTTTCTAGATTGACGTTTCTTTACTGTATTGAACATCAATAAATCTTTTGGTTTCATTCTGTCCTCGCACACAGAGACTGCATTAATCTGCTTCATTAACTTTCGCCTCAATCAGCAGCAAAGATCAGCTGTCCACATGGGTTTTGTTAGTTGTATTAGTAACCTTTGATACTAATGGGCCACAGAGTTGCGTCAGCTCGCTCGTAATCTTGCAGCCTCCATTAGGGGACACAAAAGAGGTTTCCCTCTAAGAGTATTTTATTTTTCTTTCAAATATGTGGTATGTTAGCTAATTTTATTTATTTGCTACAAATGAGCTCACAATAATAATTAGAAAAACCCCGCAACTAACAAACAAAAAACCAAACCAATTAATGGTTTCCTTACTCCAGAAAATTTCAGTACCAAATCTTTTACTGCAACTCCTTTATTCATCCTTTAAGCCACACGTACACATGCTCACATAAGCTATCATTTTGGGGGGCAATCGTTGTGAATAAAAAGGTTCAAAACCTTCCTTTTGGTTTTAGACCTGCTTTAGTAAATAAATAGGTTCTTGTGACCCAAGCTCACCCAGTAAACACAAGGCAGAAAATTCTTCTTACTTCCAATGCAAATAACTGTTTGATATTTAAAATGATGTGGCATCCTTTTATACAGAGTTTTATTTAAATGACAAATTTCACAGCTTGGATTTGTCATGGAAAATTTTCTGTTGTAATTTAATCCAGAAGATTTAAGCTTCTCCACTGATACCAATTTTACAGCAAAGAAACTAAAACAGTTTTGACATTAACAGAAGTTCAGTTTACACGTTCTTTGCCATCAGATTTTTCTTTCAATCATTATATTTCACCATTAATTAGAAGCCATATCTCCTGAGGGAAGACAAGGCAGTGAATTAACACAGCTATCACAGTCTGTCCCATTTTCAGGGATCATTCCACACGCCACACATCAAAGTAATTAAAACGAACCGATGTGAAGTTAAGGTACAAAGTAGCAATCGCTGCCGCTAAGCACGACTAGAATAAAACGCAGATCTCTAAACAAGGAATATTTTTTTCATGGAAAATCCGACTTGGTCCATCTCTACACTAAGCAAACCCTTGCAGGTTAGTAGTGAAAGGGGGGTTACCTTTCCTTAGGTGCTTAGAACGCACCACAAGATGGCACTCAAAATCCAGAAAGCCTCCCCCACAAAAACAATTTCGGGAGAAAGCGGCAGAAAGCAGCAGGATATTCCTTAACATACCTCCTGCAGAATTGCCAGGGTTTGAAAGACAAGCTGGGTGACGATTTTAAAAGGTTAACAGCTGATAAATTCTATTTCTCCGTTTAAAGAAGAATTTTCTCTTTAACACTAGGAAAATTTTCCTTTTTCTCTCACTACCTGCCAGACTCAGTTTAAGCAGCCTAACTCCTTGCCTTACAAGTTAAATCTGGAATGTTAAACAAGCAGCATTTCTGGCATGATTTTTTGTTGAGAGTTTAGCATTCGAAGTTTTTTCGTTACTGTCCATCAACAAAAGTTACAAAATGTTCCCAGAGTCGCACTACTCTTACAACAGGAGTGAAAAGACACCGTTTATTTTGACCTACTGTGAACAGACCAAGAGACCTTAAAATAGGTCTTAGGCAGAGCCTCAGCAATTACTGATTTTGCAACCATGAGACATGTTGCAGAAAGATCTGTACTCTGTAATACTAAGATTTTGTAATCCATTGCACATAACGTTCTTCTCTCACCTCCTCCATCAAGAAACACCTTATCTAGGATGGACTTGAGTCATAAAAGTTCCAAGCTGCAGCTTAGACCTCTGCTTAGTGCCTCACACACTTCAGCTTTGAGCGTCCATCGCCAGTGGAAACATCACAGCAGTCACACATTTTGGAGCTCCTCTGAAAATCAAACTTCAGTGGGCTCTGATATTGCAGATGAACTTCTGAAAGGTGGTGAATCTACAGCCATTCCCACTAGAAATGTGTAAAGGAAATTACCAGCCAGATTGGAGGACAAGTTCCCATATCAGCCTGACTCCAATCCCAGAGTTTTCCCAGTTTATGCAGAGAGCCATGAACACTCTCCTGGTTTTGTATAATTGCCTGACAAGCTGCTCAGGGGTTTGAAGGACAGTTTCAATAGAAAATAGCTCCAAATAGAAAAAAACCAAACCAAAACAAAAACCCACACATACACTATGCCTTGTTCTGTAACAGCCAGGGTCTGTATCACTTTTAACTATAATAACCGAATCTATTTAGCCTCTGAAATAAATTTCAACATGGTTAAAAGAAGAAAAGGCAGCTTACAGAACTCCTGTAAATACAAGCGACTTTTCCAATTTGGCCATCATCAGCCAGCATAGGTCAAACTGAAACTTGTCATTCAAAATAGGCTAAGAGCCCCAAGAGAAGGAATTTGCATCACTGAAAATAAGTTTTTTAAAGGCTAAAAAAGTTGTTAAACTCAACAAATTCTCCCCAAAGTTGCTGTTCTGAACAATGAGCACTGTGTTCAGTACTACAGATGTTTAGTCAGATCTCAGGAGATTTTAAATACCTGTCATTTAGTGGATAGATGCAGAAAAATCGACAGTAGGCATCAGGCCTATGGTTTCTCAAACAATAAAACCAATATTTCCATGTACTTCAAAGGAGTTCCCATGCCATTTGAATGCAAGAATATAAACCTAACCATCACCAAAACTTGAGGATGGCACTTTGGGAAAGCACACATTGTTAACAACATCAGAAGCATGTTAAAAAAATAACCAGGTCACAGTAACAGAGGCCTTCCCTAAACCAGCTTCTGGCTCCACCAGCAGCAGCAAGGCAATGATGTTTTTCACAAAATAAAAGGCAATAAGGGCTCCTCTGAGAAGTTTATAGTCTAAGCAAACTAAAAACAGATGAGAAATGGGAGAAGACAATCAAGGCAAAGCAGCAGGGCTTCAGGGGCTTTTGGGTTGTTTTTAATTACTTTTCCATAGAAAAGGTTATCTCTCCTATCACTTCCAGGGTCTGGGACAGATGTCTCTTTCAGAAGAGCTGATGCCATGGAGGTTGGAGATTTTTTACATCTTCGTTATACAAATACCACAACTCCATTTTTCTAAAGACCTTTTTGAGGAGTATTTTCAACTTCAGAAGGCTTAAGCGTGATAAAAGATTATGGATTTGACTTTTGTCAAGCTGAAAATTACTATACTGTTATTTACCACTGAAATTACTATAAAAGTACACTAAGCATTTTTAAACCTTTTTAAAACTTCTTTTTTAATTTTAATCTTAAAATATATTTGACTAGATAACTGTGCAATGATGTTTTCTTAATAATTTAATTTATAAAATATAAGATTGTATTACCTTAGTTACTCCAGAATTATTTGTTTGTGAAAAGTTATAGTAGGAACAATACCAATGCTTATGCAGAGATTTAAAATGCACAGCAACAAAAAAAATTATTTCAGAGCTTTAAAAATCTAAAAATCAATTTTAAAAGTTGAATATAACCAACACTATTCTCCATTCCCCAAGTGTGAAATGTGCACACTAAGGTCACACGCAATGTTAAAATTTGTATCATTGCTATATGATTCCCTAAGCCTAAAATAGGATTTGGTTTCACCGAGGATACTTTTTAGGAGATTCAATATGTGCTTTAATGCTTGCAAAGAAAAGAAAACTTGGCCTATTTGAGAACATCCATTCCATTCCATGCTCCAAAATTTTAATGGAGAAAAATGAGCACAAAATTGAGTTTCTACTTCTGACTAAGTCTTTCATTGATCAAATATAAAGGATTCCTAGTTGCCAGTAGCATCTGTTGACACCATTAGGCATTAGCTCCGTAAATAAGTATTTCCATAGCAACCAAGCATAGAATTAACTAAACAATGAAACCAACACCACAGCAACTTGATTCAGAAAATCAACTCTGAGAAAAATCACCTCATTCAAAAGCCAAATTCTACAACTAGATGAGAAATAAATGTGTTGTAAAATATGAAAAAGGTTGTGTTACATACCCATTTCTTTTCATGACTACCTTTCAAACAAGATTGATCCTTTGCTTTTCTTTCTAGATCAGTCTTTTGTAGCAGCTTAGAATCAATTGCCATTTTTATCCATGTAATTTAATAACACAAAATTAAAAAAAAAAAACAAACCAAAAACCAGAGCAGTACAAAACCTTGAAGTCTTAGGGGTCTTGTTTATTTTTAGAGGTCTTTTCCCTATCTGTAGAAAAGATAGATGTTGAAAAACAGTATGTTATTAAGCAGTTAAGTTGTATTCAGTATGAACTAAAGGTGATGCAACCAAAGAATGACTCTCAAAGTAGAGGCAACATTATTAAGATAACAAAGACAACGTTCTGTTGTGAAATGTTGCAGGCCAAAATATAGCCCTCAGTACCATACCCTGGGCATTTAGAATCATGATGGTATTTCTCCACTCCCTAAACCTTCCCATGAAAATAAATGGAAGAGGGGAAAAAAACTAGGGTATTTTTGGAACCCTAATACTTATCACTTCCTGACTCTCTACACAATTTATTTATCCAAGGTTATAAAATGGCCAATGGGTTGTGAAGTCTGCAGATAGCCACAATCTTTGAACAGAAGCTGTGTGTGTTTTCATGGTTCATGGTTCTGAGGTTTGGACACACATCCTGACAGAAACAGTCACATCCCCTATCCAACGACTCAGTTGTTGACTCTGCTGCACTCTTTTATGAAAGAGAAGCTTTTGCTTTTTTAAGAGCCCAAAAATCTTCCTTCAATGAAAAGAGATTTGCTTCTTCTTAATTGCTTTAATTAACACCCCTCTATACACTAAATAGTACGTGCAATATATTTGGCTGAGTGCGTAAGAACAGCACTGGATCATGCAGGTGTCTCGCCACCATAATGTTTCCAGCAGGCTCCACAGTACCCTGATCTTCCCTGCAAATACAAATCTTCAACAAGAGCTGCACCTAAGTAAACTTTAATAAGTCACTTTAGAGTTTTCACAAGCTTAGTTACTATTTTCAGTAACTTTGCCCTCAGCACAGATACAAAAACAGAGAAAAAATGCTCCAGTGTATGCTAAAGTTTCAAAGAAGCCTTCAGCAAGCTTATTCTTACAGCTAATACTACTGCCTGCAAGCAGAAAAATATTTTTTTGTTTGGCTGGGGTTTTGTTTCTTTTTTTACATGTTTGTTTCATTTGGTTGTTTTTAAAAAGACATGCTACTTCTGCTTTTGTACCCAGGAGTATCAGCAGGACAGGGTCTACTTTGTCTGCTGTAGAAAGTTCTCAGTTCTTCTTGCCTGTTTTATTTGATCTGATCTTCCTTTATATATATATATATATTGAAATCTTTAAATGTTTCAAAAAGGTTCTAAAAGGTAGAAAGTAGAAGGTTTCTTTTTTCTTTTCTTATTATGTAGGTAATGAAAAAAAACTGTCTAAAACCACACTTAGGTCATTTCCTGTTCCTTCTAGGTTTTGTCAGACTTGCACGTCAGAGTAAAGGCCAACCAGTAATTTATGGCAACTGGGGGAGGGAGGGCAGAGGGGAAAAAAAAGCCTGCTATGTGCAGATCCTTTAATTGCCCATTATAAGCCTTTTCCTTGGGAGCATGTGGTTCTAATCACCATCAAAGGAAAGCAATAGTGCTAGGTGGATTACTGCTCTGCTCCGGTGCAGTTGCTTCGGTGTTCTGGCATTCTGCACCACTTTTACTGTCATCCAAAACCCAAAGCCGTTTTGTATTTTTTTTTTTTTCCTAAAGTGGTGTTTATTTTGCAGAAAGCAAGATCTAGAAATTGCTCCCCAAACATCCTTTTCCCATTTATCTATTGGCATTATTCTACAATTATACACAGTAAAAGCCTTTACTGCTCTATTGACACACTGTTAATGCATCACGTTGGAACAGATAGAGGGAACAACCTTACATTTTATCTTCCTTCAGTGGAAGGATGTGCAAAAATCTTATGCTGAAGTATTTCACTCTATGCTGGTGTATTCTTAATGCAGTAACTAAAAACACTTAGAGATGAACCAATTTCTCCTTCTTATGACTTAAATTTTTCAATCAGTTTGTGTTTTTCCGCCTATTACCCTGAAATACAGGTATGAATCTTAGATCTTTTCTTTTCAGCAAAGAGAAACTATTCCATATGAACACAAGTTCAGAATTGAGCTGAAAAAGGGGGATACTGAATTTTTCACCCAGAGTTTTCTCACAAATTTTTTCTTTAAAATCTCATACATATGTATAAAAATACTTATATTTTCCTCTTTCCCTACTCCCTCTCTAAAATAAGAAGCATAAAATTAGACTGTACAACTCTCTTAGTCAAAAATTACCGTGAATCTGAGAATTAGCCTGAAATTAATTGGACCAAATGATCATCTAGTCCAGTATCTTGTCATTAACAACGGCAGCCACCCCAAGGTAAGGATATTCTTGAGTAAACAGCAACACAGCCCATTGTGTGTTACAATGTATATTGCATGTAAATTACAGAAGTCAGCGGATTTTTCACCTTTGTCTTTCTCAGACCTAACACAACATTCTGACAGATCCAACATCACACCCAAAGGCATGGAGATTTAGCCAAGTTCCCTTTCACTCTGGATCTCTTGTACAGTGAGGAGGCAAATAACCAGCAGCACTTTCGCGCCGTTCACCCGCTGAACAATTTGTTTTTGCAAAAGCTCTGAGTTGTTCTCCAGCTGACTTCAGGCACAAGACAAATTTTTTCAGACTATGAGGTTGCATTTTCATATCCCTCAGGCTACTTCAGAGACAAAGCACCTTCAGCATAGCAAACCCTCTAAATCACTGAACACCAGCACGTTTCATTCAATTGTGTTAATTGCCATCTTAGGGGTCCGTTTTGTATAAATTGCCACAGGGTACAAAAATGAGTGTTGTTTTCTTTCAATGACTTCAGGGTGACCCAAAAAGAAATATTACAGGGACTGGAGTTAGAGAAGTAAGCTGAAAGAAGCTGGTCAAGACGCCAAAGAAGATATTATGTCATAAAGGAAAGCAAATATTGCTGCAGTGCTTTGGTTGGAAGTTATACTCTGGGGCTGAACTGACTCCATTCTCAGTTGCTCAAGCTAAAGACTTAAAAGTAATAATTTTAGAACAAATGAGAATATAATTATGAGGTTGATTACAAGAGCAAATACGTTAGTGAAAGTCAAATCAGTATTAAGAAAAATTATCTTAATGGACAAGTTTCAGGTTGAAGTGCCAGGAAATACAAGATGATATCTCTTAGGGGGAGAAAAATATTGAAACTCTGAAGAATGTAATACAGATTGCCCTCAGAAAGAGAGGGGAATGCAAATTGCTGCATTCTACAGAAAGTGCCAATTTACTTTTCTCTAATGTATTCATGGTAAGTAGTACTTTAGTTGGCAGCTTCGTAAGCAGCTGAGAAAAGAATCAAATGACAGCAGATTTGAAAGAAAGCAGATTTTTTTTTTCCCACATAGTAACACTGTGATGCTTTTCTAAATGAAAAATAAACCACAGTGATGCCTTCCCACTTGTTGTAGCATTAAGTGATGACTAACTTAAACAAAATGACTTGGGAAGATCCACTTTGCCCAAAATGCAAGTCTTGCACAGATATTTATTTGTCTTGCACGTACAAAGCGAACAAAGGAATTACCACCAGCAGTATGGGAGGGTCACAAACATCATTGTACCTTGTCTCATGATCAATTTGTCAAAGAAAACATGCAGTTGGACGCCTCTGGTAGTGGTTACCATTTACTAATTTGGTGAAAGAGTTTTCTGTGAAAATGCTGAGGGATGAGCAGGCTCAGGTTTCAGCTAAAAGAGAGAAAAAGAATCCTAACCAGCCTCAAACTCCAGAAGTCATTGTGAAATACTGTTGGTTTAATAAGGTTTAGTAGCACATCCTTCTTAATGTGATCCCCTTTACGTAGGTGTAAACTGAATTGCACATTCTGCTAATGTGGTAACTAAAGGTGCACTTGCAGGAAAGAAAAATCATCTCTGTCCCACAATCAACACTTCCTAAATCAGAGGTTCTTTTCTTCATTATTTTTTATATATCACATTCCATTCTGCCGTTTCAGCTATGACAGGACTCTCACACACTTAAAGACATAACTGTGCAACCTACTATACACAAAGGTAGTGGAAAATTGCATCCAAACCATTGTTTTGATTTACTCTCTAAGCTACTTTGCTACCCTATTTGTAGAAAACAAGTTACAGTTACCTATGGCATTCTTATTGCAAAGGCTTCTAAATACCATCGAATCAAAGCCTAGCACAAAAAAAAAAAGAAAAGTGAAAAAAAGTGATGCTGACTTGTTCCGTAGCTTTGTTTCTCTAAGTTTTTCCACAATTTTGATGAGTGAAACTCTAATCCAACGTCCCGTCCATTAAAAGAAATTTTTTTAAAAAGTCAAATTTTTGTTTCTATAACATAGCTTACTTATGATTTTGATGAATAAAATCATTACTCAAACCTCCCACTCCCCTCCAAAAGAATGAACATCGTCTAAATACCCAGACTCAACAAAATCTTTTCTTTTTCTTTCATTTTGGTAGCATGACTCAGATGGAGAAACTAATAGGAAAGAAAGAGGTCAAGATGGGTCAAGTGTCTTCCAGTGACTGTAAGATAATAAGGATAGCTTGCCAGTTTTTTCTATACAAGCAGAAAAACATTGGAATCTTCTTTTAAACTGCAAGACATTTTTAGCAAAACCATCACAATAGTGAAAGTTACATAAACATCTACAGAGAACAACATTGGCAGGGAGAATATAATTTGCCATTTGGGACAAGTATTACTTACAATAAAGCTGCACTGTAGCATACCCAATAAATCCATCAAATTTTATAAATGCATGCACAGGAATTTTCCTTGGGGAACAACACTAATTTTTTTGTTTCTCAGCCTTTAACAGTGTTTAATGTGTTTGCCATGAAATCTCTTTCAGACTGTGTTTTCAAAATAGTTCCTAATAACATGAACCCAAAAAAAAGAAGCCTACACTCATCTGTGATTAATTCTATATTCTTATCAACAAATTCAGCTCTCGACTAGCATCTCATAGAACTTGCATATGTTTTGATTTATTCTTTCTAAAGCAGAAAAGGGGAAAATACCAAGAACTTTAACCATAGAAAAACAATGGGATGCCAAGACTCCCAGCAATATCTGGCTAGAAAAATACTGTCCCAGTGAGACAAGCAGAAAAGCTTTGACAAAACTTATCAGACCATTCTAATTTGCCATTCCATTAAAAAAGAAAAAAAAAATCCCAAAACTTCATAATCTTTATTAAAAAGGCAAATATTTATATAGCTTGGAGTTTTTTAACTGAAACCTACGCACCTCATGCTTTAAAAACAAACCGTTTTTTCCATTTCAGGAATTATAATTTTACTCTCAAATTTATACATATAAAAAATACCTCCTACAGCATTTCATTACTAAATTTAAACTGATATGAAGCAATTAGAATTTTTTTCTCTGAGTTTTTAACATATCAGTTAACTTATGATGTCCAAAACACGGATATCAATCAAACACTCTTGCAAAGTACATACAAATTAAAGTAGAAGAATGTCTGGACAAAACAAATAATCAGGTATTTAGACATTTTGTGTAAGATAAGATTTTATTCTAGGAACCTTCAAAGGCATAAAGTCTGTACATTGTGTTAAAACCAATCTCAAACTATGTCTCATACCATAGGACCAGAAAATGGCAGCTACATCATCAGCTTTTAAAAGGATCCAGAAAAATATGAGGAAAACATCAGAAAAATTGGACAGAAATTGGGGGGATGAGATAGGTACAGAGTCCTACAAAATTAATTTGTAGCTACACAATGTAAATGTAATCTTGACAAAAATCAGTAGGGTTTTCTACACTAATACCTTGCCAAACAAATCTACTGGACTTTTTGAAACAGACTACACACACCAATAAAAGTGCACAAACCTGTCAGTGTGCTTTGGTTTAAAAAAACAAACACAAACGAAACAAAACGAACAACTCTGCTACGGTCTACCCTTAATGATCCTGAAGAAATCACATTTACATGGGAAGAAAGAAATGGCTCTTCTCAGGATTAGTGATTTTTTAAAACATAAAAAATAAAGAATGAGAGTAGAATGTTCACCAAAAAAAAATTTAAAATTGCCAATAGCAACTTCCTCAAAGATTCAAGCTGGGATCTATCCTAATCAGTGATTCAAAATGAATTGAAAGAGCAATAGATGTCTGAAATGTCAACATGCATTGACAACACAAAATTCCTGAAGTTATTCAGAAATAGAGTTGATTGTGAAAAAACAGCAATAGGCCTTAATATAGTGATTAAATAGGAATAAAACATTGCTGAAATTCTGCACTAATGAGGAAATGCTGAGAAAAAAAGTTAATTTAAAACTATTTATATAGAAAGCTGTGCTTATATTACAGCAATAACAACCAGAAAAGAGATCTTGGAGTCAATTGCATCAGCCCAATTCTCAAAGATGCTAAATGAAATATTAGAAAAGGAACATCAAACAATACAGACAAAACAGTCACTGCATAGATCTGAGCAACACCCACAGTCCGAGCTGCAGAGAGACAGAAGTATTGAAGAAATAAAAAAGGGCAGGCTAATGAGAGAAATCAAAGGGATGGAGCAGTTTCTGCTGTGAGGAGCTGCACAGACTGTGAGACTGGGATCCCTCAAGCATGAGGAAAACAGGGATTATTACAATGCTCTGTAGTTACCAGTGTCATGGAATGGTTGGTCCGTGCTGTTCACAAGCATTAGAATGGGGGCCATGTAATTAGACCATCTGGCAGCAGGCTCAAAACAAGCCTAAGGAGGTATTTCTCACACACTACATAAATAAATTATTGCAGTAATTGCTGCTGGTTTTTACAGAAAAGAAATGTAACCAGAGATGTTAAAAAACTTCACACAGACTCATCAATCCATGCCTACTCACCACAGCCCAGATGTATCCTCTAGCTAAGGATGGCCCAAATTGTGATTTGACAGAACATGGCAGAGCACCCAAGGAGGGAAAAGAACCACTTCTGAAGGAAATGTCACTAGTGACTATTGCTGAAGATAAAAAGCCTGGGCTGAGTGGGCCAGTTTGATATTACCTCCAATTAATGTAAAGAAAGTACCCATAAAAACGGGCCCATCTTAGCAATCTTCCTAGTTGCACGAAACTGCACTGCTCTTTATATCCTTGGGAAGTTTCCTAATGAGGCCTGCTTATAGAATTGCTCCTCTCATCCATTTCTGTCTGAATTAGAGGTCTCCAGCCTCTTTCTGTACATCTCACAGAATCGCAGAATAGTTTGGGTTGGAAGGGACCTCTGGAGGCCATCCACTCCCACCCCGCTGCCAAGGCAGGGTCACAGGAACAGCGGCACAGGAGCACACTCAGGTGGGTTTCAATGTCTCCAGAGAGGGAGACTCCATCATCTCCCTGGGCAGCTGTCCCAGTGCTCTGACACCCTCGGTGTAAAGCTCTTCATTTTGAGGTGGAACTTCCTGTGTTTCAATTTATGGCCATTGCTCCTTGTCCTGTCCCTGGGCACCACTGAAAAGGGTCTGGCACCATCCTCTTGACATTCACCTTGGAGATATTTATATGCATTGATGTGATCCCCTCTCAGTATTCTTCTCTCAACTAAGTAGGTGCATCATTCTTCCTGACTCTTGTAGTTTGGAATATTCTTCTCTTCTGCCCACCCAATATGCTGCCAAAAGCAGCAGTGGTCTCCTGCTCCACCCAGAGAGCTCCACATGACTCAGTCACTCACTTAAAAAGAAATATACTTTTATAAAATATATATTATCCACCTGATTTGTTTATATTATGGCTCAGATATTATTTAATCCATTTGTCCCTTTTGCAGAATAAGTGACACTAATGATCTAGCCCTCCTCCAGTAATAACTAAGTATGTGGCTTCTTCAAAACTTCAATACAAAACAGATCAAATGGCTTGGGAAAGCCAAATTACATTCCTTTTCAGGCTGTCTATATTTTTATATACGCATATGTGCATATACATCTGTGTATGTACACAGGTATATACACACACACTCTACGGAAAAGGGTGTATAAAGTGTCTAATCACATTATAAAAGCTCTTTAAAACATATCATTGCACTAACAGTATTATCACCTCCATCATGCTAGAGCATTAGCAAACTAAGTAACATAATAAATGAAGAAACATTAAAACATCACCTTGCATAATGCTCAGAAAATGCATGGAAAAAGTAAGCTACAGAATTTTTGCTTTTTCATGCAATGCATCTCATCTCTTTTGTTTTTCACTAGATTTTCAAACTATGAACATCTGGCAGGCAACTAAAAATAATCAGGAAGGTTCGACAGAGACAAATAGGGGGAAGAGCAGCACTTCCAACAGCAGAGATCTCAAGTAACAAAATGCAGCACCAAATATTAAACACAAAACTGAACCAAGTGCAGACAGCAAGCCAATAGAGCTGAGAACTTGCTTACAGTTATACTGAACTAATCAAGCACATTGATCAATCTGTTATCACACATCCAATTAGAATCTACTTTCTGAAATTGCAAGTCTAATCTGAAGATGACAGGCACTGTCACAACTGTAACTATAACTGCTGTAAAAGGCACAGGCTACACATCTCTGAACATCACCACTGAACAGCTTTAAAGAACCTAAATTCAGAAAACCTGTAAGAATTCTTAAGGAGATTAGCACTTTCCTTAAGACTAGCTAGAAACCTGAAGAAGCTGCATTTGAAATTTGAATGCGTTCATTACTAATTACATTTCTAAATGAAAACAAGTTTAGTTCTTTCCCCATTCTTTATCCTCTAATAATTTAACTCTTGCTGCTTAGAAAGAAATCAGATGAGCAGCAGTAAAAGGAGAAAAGAAGGGCAAAGGAGAAATAAGGAAGAAAAATATTATTGTGAGATCCTAAATTACTATCCCTTAACTTGCTGTTTTTTTTCAAAAGGATTATTTAATATTTTAGAAGTATTTTAAAGACTTCTCAGATTGTCATACAAAGGTCCATGAACAGTTCTATCTACACAAATGCTTATTTTTTAATTTGATAGTGATGGCTGATGATCACATGATCCATAAGAAAGGAGAGAAAGATAAACAAACTGTATGTTGAAAAAGTTCTATTTATGCTAATGAAATTGGAAGGAAAAATCACAAAAAATCACTGACATAGAATTTCATATACCACAGATATAATTGTAAATAAAGATACTTTGCAGACAAAAGGTTAAAATTAGGCAGCCATAAACTCAGAAATTTAAAAAACAGATGGACAAAATCTGGTCTGAAATATATGGAAACACAGAATTATTTATTCTATGGTACCTTTTTTCTTTTCCTTCTTTTTTTTTTTTTTTT
>VXBQ01011395.1:356052-367337 GCA_013400175.1 Phainopepla nitens | reverse complement strand
TTTTTTTTTTTCCTTTTTTTTTTTTTTTTTTTTTTTAATCCTTTCGTTTCAATCTGCCTTTTTATACTGCCTTTTTGATATGTGTTTCTGCCAAGGACAGTCAGCTGGCCAATAAGGGCAATTAGATCAGCAAGACATCACATAACTGCTATGCATATTGCCAGGGATTTTGACCCAAAGATCAGTCAGGGGGAAGTTGATGGAAAAAAAAAACCGAAACAACCAACCAAAAATTCCTCACATTTTAAGGAAGACAGACGTCATAAAAAAAGAAACAAAAATAAGCAAACAAAAACCCAAACCCAATTCACCTGAAAATTATCCACTGCATTTGCTGCTTCTTTTTTTTTCCTGCTTTTATATTTTTACAGTAAAGCCCATTAGAGTTTGCCCTTATTTCAACCCCTTCTCTCCATCAGACCGTTAAGATTTCAGTCTTTCCAGGCATACATGGGCAGGGGCTCTTTCTTGGTCAGAGAAGACAGTTACCATAGAATCACAGAATAACCTAAATTGGAAAAGACCCACCAGGATCATGGAGGGCAGCTCCTGGCCCTTCACAGGACACCCCAGGAGTCACACCATGTGCCTGAGAGCATTGTCCAAACACTTCTCGAGCTCTGTCAGGCTGGTGCTGTGACCACTGCCCTGGGGAGCTGTTCCAGTGCCCAACCACCCTCTGGGTGAAATCCAAACCTTTTCTTGATATCCAACCTAAATGTCCACAAACTGGCACAGTTTCCTGCCATTCCCTTGGGTCCCATCACTGTCACCACCGAGATCAGTGCCGGCTCCTGTGCTTGACCTCGTGAGGAAGCTGCAGTTCCAACAAGGTCTGCCCTGTCTCCTCTTCTCTGTTATGCAGTTATCAATCAGAAATGCTCATTAAAGACCCATTAGTAATTCCAGGTTAAATCAGACAGGGAGGACACCCTCCTTCCCTCGGAGTTCTGTGCTGGCAGTTGCCTCTGTTCCCTTGTGCTTCAATTATGCCATTGATTGCTGAAAGTATCTTTTAACACTGAGGAAAAGCAGCCACAGAAGATTTAACAGCAGATGACAAAACAGGATACACAAACACTTATGAAATATTAAGCCCAGAGGGACTGATTTTATTCTTTAATTACATAAAACAGAGCAGAACATAGTAATTTCTGCACCCATCCCATAACTACCAACTGGTTTACTCTAGAACGCATTTTTAATGACAATGTCTGGGTCTTATCACAAAAGTTAATTTTAGTTGAAAGAGAATATGTGCAAATGAATGCTTTAAATATTTGCTCTAGATTATGTCATATGCAGCATAATTGTACAAAATCACCTCATCTCTCCAGACTACATGGAGCACAGAAAACTCATCCTCCAAATATTAATATTATTTTAAAAACTAATTCTGTGTTGAACAATTATAAGCTCTCTCTTGCTGTATCTCTCTCCAGATTAGAACTTCCTACAGTATCTTTTGCATGTACAAAGAGCAGTCCTATGACAAGTTCAGCAGAGCAGGAAGATCACTGCTACACATCAGCTTTTTCTCTCAGAAGTAAAATAAACAAATTTTGCATTTCAAGGCCATCACAAATATTGAGGGGGCTGAGGGATCAACATCTGACATAAGCACAAAAGCTAAACTATTTAAATGCTTTAACAACTAAAAAGCGATTTATAAATAACACCATGGTAAAGACAGACAGGCTTTGGTTCTGTGGACAGTTTGTAAGCAGAACTGCTCCCAAGTGCTTCACAGTCAGGCAGTAAAGCAGAAGTTTAACAGCAGTCCATGTACAAAGGCAGATTGGACCAACATTACAGATCAAAAGCTCTGACACAGCTCAAGAGAACTGCTTCCTCAAGGAAGAAGCAAAAACTATTTTCTCCAAGACAAATTTGGTTAGAGACCAATTCTTTCTCAGAATGCATTTCCTCCTCATTTATAGCAGGTCCTAACTGAGCTTGAAGTAGATTTAGAAACCTTCCCAACTTGCCAACAGAGCATGAAAGTTTAGGACTTCACTGGAGGAAATTATTGATGTTTCCTCTAAAAATCCTTTAATTCCTGGGGATGAGTCCAGATCAAATGTCATATTTCTCAAACATAAGCCTAATTGCAGAGGTGTACACGGAGACATCCAGTTCTGATGCAGCCTCCATAAAAAAGGTGGTTCTAAGGCATGGTTAAGTGTAAATGAGAATCTTGGAGGCACAAACAGGAAAAGATCAAAAGCAATTTCTTTTAACAGATATTACAGTATGGGAACAAAAGATTAATTAGTCAGCAAAAGTAGCAATTTGCTCGGGCTTAAAACTGCTGTGTGGTTTTAAGAAATGGTGATTCTAGGATTAAACTTTTAGGATTAGACTGGTTTATGCCAGTGAGAAGACGCATAGAGAGGAAAGGTTTTTGTGAGTGCCCATGGGTCCTAATAGGGGAAGAATTTTTCCAGTCTCTAAAGCAGTAGTATGTGTACACCTATGGAATTTAACTGTGAATGAAGAAGCATGATAACAGAATCCTTAACTAGAAGGAAGCTGCACAAGTCTCATACTACTCTTTAGAAGCAGTTTCCAGGATTCTAGCTATTAAAATTCCACCTGTGAGCATGAAGTCCAGAAGAAAGATGTTATACAAATGTCTAAAACACTTGAGTAGACCATTGAAGTTTTCCTACTGTATGCTATTTCATTTCTTCTCTTGCTACAGCCCTTAAAAATGCTCTTATTATATAAAGGTTATTTCCTCTTTCTGATATAACTTTCTTTAACCACCTTCTTTCATGTAGACAGCATCACCAATGGTTTTTAATATAATTTAACCTTCTCATGCTGCTTACATTGTAGTGTCTGCACTGTCTTACAATTCTTTTTAAAAAATAGAGGTGACTGTAAAACGTGCTATTTAGACACTTTCAAAGAAATTTGGCAGGGTGTGCAAAACCCACTTTGAAACATCATCTCATCAGGTTCACTCTCACGGAATAGTTTGAAAAAAGTAGCAATGCCCTAATTTATGGGTGCTTCTCCCAAAAGCCATCTGCCTCAAGCAAAACAGCTGCCAGTGATGCAAGCTGGGAAAGTGGCCAACCTGGCTCACGTGCAACTCTATACCCAATAGAGCAATTAATAAGTCACAAAACAGTACCCAATTATGCAAGCATTTCTGAATCTTGGGGCTCAGAACAGGGTTGAGAGAGCCTGAGACAGCCTGAAGGAACTCCTAGCATTCAACTCCACTGTATGGATGCTCCAGCACCACCTGATCTTTCCTTCCTAGTAAGTTTCTTCAAAAATATGAATCCAGATGCCAATATTTAAATTGCAGGAAATATCTTAAATAATTGCTTAAGCCCCAAGACTCGCATAATGCTACGTTTCATTCAAAAAGCACAGGGTACTTATTCATGAAACATGAGTCAATAATGATTTACACAAGCGACATTATTTTACCCTATTGGTGCAAGCAAATTAGAACATTATTTCTATTGTCTTCTTTCAAATATCACCGAGTTTTGTATATTTTGTTTTTAAAACTAATTAATAATTTAAAATTTAGTAAAGAAATCCTCTCTAGACATGAACTGAAATACAGCCAGGGTTATTTTTTTGGCAGGTAGAAAGCAAGATTCAAGCTGAGCACATCTGAGTAAGTTTTGACAGTTGTGTCACATCAAATTAATATTTCAATGCTCTTTTGTTCCCAGCAGGTTTCACTAATTGTCAAAATATAGGAAAATTAAGGTCTACACATGTTTCAGTCTCTGGGGGCCTTCATCAGGAACAAGTCAGGCTATGTTAGAGCTAAAATTATTAGTCTACACTTTGTGTTTTGTCAGATTAACTGGAGGAGCTGTGTATTACAAGACTATCTCCAGGTTTATTAAAAAGAGCACAGACTGATCCATATGCATAATATAAAAATCAAACCAGAAATGTGATCAAACATGTAAATATGCCTTGTTTGGTAGCAGTTTTCTGTTTTGTTTCCTGACATAGCAGGAATACTTGTTTTTCAAAATATTATTACAGTATCACTGCTTGGCAACCATCACTACAAAAGGAGAGAGTCTAAAATGAAGAATACAACTATTCCTCTGTTACAAGCCCTGTTCCAACATTACTTCCCCAAATAAATATATAAAGTATATTAGTTTCAAATGCAGACAAACTGAGAAGATGGCTAAATCAGCCATCTCTCTTACTTTCTCTCTACCCCCTGCAAAATATATTAAATTATTCGTAAAGCATAGCAATTTGTTCACACTTGTGCAGAAATCAAAATTTCTTCATCATGTTCAATAAAGTAGAGCATTAGAAATCACCAGATCAAAATCAATTTGGCAAATTTTAACTCCAAAAGTGTAAACATCTTCTAAGAGGTATGTAACAGTCACATACTTACTCAACCAAGATACTTGGTTCAACAAGACACTTTTGAATTCGACAGAGAGCAGCTGGAGGAAGACAGAACCATAAAGAACTTCACATCTTTAGAAACCTCAGGATAACAAGGCAACAGGGAAACTCCTGCTTGATTACCTGGCACCTGCAATGTAGTTAAAGATTTACTGAAAAGAACACTGTTCCTTGTAATTTTAGCAAATCTCTCAGAAAGGTCTCACTTCAAGTGAGAAAATTAAGAATCAAAAATTCAAGACTAACATCTCAAAATTCATGTAATGAAATATTGCATGGTAAAAGAGGAAAAGAGGTAAGTCAAAAACAATGCACCAAAATATTGAATCGAAATTAGGATTGCCATGCCTTCACAGTGTTCACGAGGTCTTTCTCCCACAGTAATCTCTATCTGGTAGAGAACAGACAGGAGCTTGCCATGAAATCATTAATACCTGCAATCCCACAATGTAAAGGAACTGGATCATCAGTAAAATATCTACTTCTCTATCAGTTTTTTCCATATGATGCAACATGTTCAAAAGCTAGCAAGCAAGAGGGGACAGATGTACAGGCAAATACAGACAGCACAGACACTGTCCTGCCCCTTTCTGCCTGCAAGGCAGAATCATATGAGCTTCACTTCCTTTGGAAACTGACCTAAAATACATATTATACCCCCAATACTATTTACTGAATAAACAGACCTCTTCCTCCAAAGGAATTGTTCTTTCTGCTCTACTAACTTCTAAAAAAAGGAAATAGGATAGTTCAAATCTATTGGTTGCATGAATCTAGAATGACAAAATTGTGAAGGGCATGAAAAAGTTCCAGGCAACCTCCCCAGAACATTGAAGGGAAGCAAAGAAGCTGTGTTTCTCTCCTGCCACTGCACAATCTCTCCATTCCCACATCACACAGAAATGCTGAAGCCATGCAGTTGCCCCTCAGACCCAGATAAGGTCAATATTTATCTCTGACCTCAGCCCTGGTACAGTTTTGTTACTTGCATCACCCTAAATTTAGCTCTGTAAGCCTCAATACAAAGTGCACTGTCAATACTTACAAATGCATTTGTCACCTTTAAGGAGTGAAACAAAAAGCAATCAAAACCTTCACAAAAATATTTAGATAAATGGTTTTATGACACTGCATTTACTCAACTAAAAACTGGCTTTAGAAGAAGCTCCTACAAGCTTCCTATTACCTCACTATGTACACAGAGAGCATAAAGCTGACAGGACAGAAATGCCTATTTGGGGCCTGCCATTTACTTAATAAAGTCATGGCATGAGGCACAAGCCAAGGATTGACTGCTTCGAAAAATCAGGAGCCCTCTGTCACACACCAACATCCTGCAAGTGCTTCAAGGGCCTTGTGAGCATCTCTAGTCAGCCATACCAGGGCACAGTTGGGAAATTTTCCATTCCACTTCACAGTATTCCTGATTTTAGGGGAAGTTTAAACCCACAAAAAAATCATTCTGCATAATAGGTAAAGAAAAGAAAATGCATCTTTATGCAACATAAATATGGTTTGTGTAATCTGTAAAAAGAGTAAGATTTCAGTTTTTGTAATGAGGTCCATTCGAGCAAGGATCAAGTTTAACTTGAAAAGTGGAACGAAAGTTACATGACTCCCACATAACAATAAGACTAAAATGTATAAAACTGCTAAAGAACTATTTCCTTAAATATTTTATCCATAATAATATCAAACTCTTTTTTCTTATTTATATTCTTTATTCTCTTTATTCTCCCTCCTCCACCATAAGCATTTGTGTGTTTAAAGAGGTTAAAACAATGACAAAGACATTTGCAGGAAAATCAAAGTGCTACAAACTGAGGAAGGTCAAAAGTGTGACGTCAGAACTGAACTTTACTCTACAATGACACGTTTTAAGCCTCACTATCACATTTCAGCAAACTGGCTGAACATATTTTACCAGTAAATTTTTCAGTGTAATACCTGGTACTTTTTAAAAATCTACAGACGTCCAGAGTCCTCTTCAACCTCAACCACTGTGATGGGCCAAGGGCAAGTCTAGAGTTCCAAATGAAATGAATCAGATTTTTTAAATTTCAAGAAAATTCTAATATTTTTTGCCATCACCATATCACTTTGTGCAAGAAAACGAGGATTTGCTTGTATGTCCACATCCAGACGTTGAATAACTTTAGAATTGGGATAGAAGTTGATTTCTTAATTATGCTCAAATAGGAGCTTTTTGCCTGGTTTGCTTTTCTATATTAGTTATTACATTTGGAAACAAAAAAATGAGTGTATATAAATACTCACTATGAAAACACAAACCAAATACAACTAGTAGATATTTCCAGGGGTATGAAAGTAAACAGAAAAATCCTACAGGCTGATTTCTGCATCATCAATTTCCTAATTTTAGTTAAAAATTCCAATACCTCCTGCCACCATTCCTCTTCCTTTGTGGCATTGATCTAAAATAGGAGTGATTTAAAAAAATACTTGATGGCTTATAGTTATTAGATCTACATGGCTCACACTGTGGTTTTCTCATCCTTGAATGAACCTTTCTGGAAGCAGGTTAATAAATGCCTTTCCCAAAAAAGTTCCTGAAAAACTAACTTTCTTCAAAACCCACAGAGCTTCTGGTAATACCAAAGATAACACCATGCTGGTCATAATTTTATACACAACCACTGTGAACATTGAATTCAAACAGTGTCATTTGAAACTTTGAAAGGTCTAAGGATGCAGCCTATTTTCAAGTTACCACTCAGACAAACTACATGAGAAACCATAAATCAAGTAACTCAAGAGGCTTAATGCTCTCTCTGGGCTCCCCACAGGGTGCTGAGGCACTGGGCAGAGGATGCTAACACAGCTCCTGTCTTCAATCAGCTCAGGTAACAGCACTGCTGCAGCAGAGAGAAATAAACTCATTTAAAACCTTTTACCACAGCCCTGTCATTCCAGACATACGTCATCATGGCCATTAAGGAATTTCAGAGTACTTCACGTTTCCCAAATCTACGCGGCACCATAGTTTTGCAAGGAGCTGTAGCATAAAAGGCCCTGAATTTGGAAAGCAGTAAGCCCCATATTCACACAACCTCTGGAAATCTTTCAGGGGGTGTGACGACATGAAGACAAAATGCTTGGATTATTCAGCACTTGATAAGTAAGGGCCAGTGATCTCATTCCTCAAGCATATGTTCAGCGATTCCTCTTCACGGCATCATTCCAGGCTGATTATGTAAAATGACTGTCGAACACAAAATATTTGCTCCATGAAAATACAAGATTGGTCAGTAGTTACAGACAAACTTTATGCAGTCCATCAGTCTGGTCTGACACATTGCATACAGAAGAAAAAATTTTTAAAAGGAGACTATTTTTTTTCCGGAAGATACTTTCTATGAAGTGCCACCCACTATGCCCCTTGACTGTGGTGGTTTTTGTGGCAATAATATAAACTTATGGTCATCTTTATTTACTTTTTTTTTTTTTTTTAAGACAACCTGTTCCTTCTTCCCTTGAAGAGCTTAAATTCCCAAAACACCTTCCTTAAAATCCTGGATTAAACCGAGAAAGTGCAAAAAGAATCACATAAGCACCATCCTTTTTGAAACTTTCAGACAGGCTTTTTTTTTCCACTCAGAGACAACTTGTGAGTTGCATTTTATAATATTATGACAGCAAAGGCTACTTAAGTGGACAGATTGACAGATAAGAGAAAACAAAAATATTTTTCCTTTGAGAAGACACCAGTCTGCACTTGGACAATACCAAAAGCCCCTGTCAAGCAGAAACAAGTTGAGAGGTCAAAACCTAGTGCCAGTATTGCTATCTTGAACAATAACCACTGTATCCAAAGAATGCCTTTGCTCTTGTATTAATATTTCTTCTGTGATGAAGGAAAAATGCAGCTTGAACCTCATAGGATTGCCAGATGTTCTGTATAATTAAGAAGTTATGTTCTAGTGGCCAAACCTAAAGCCTTCTGAAAAGCCTTTATAATATGGCTTCCTGCATTTCTGAAGTAACAGTTGCTTTTCCGAGCACACAGGAATCAAGGCATCCAGAAAAAGTGGTTATTATGCAGATAAATTGTACTTTCCATGCACAGTTAATCTACGTATGCACAGTTTAGCTCTCTGACATCTTCCCAGATTTTAGCATCTAAACTCTGGCAACCCTAAGACATTGCCAAATTTCTACAGACAAAGAAAGAGTCTGTTCCAGCTCCAGATGTGATTGTGACTAAGGAGCTACTTCTGACCCCCCTCCTCTCTCCCACTGACCTTGGCAAAATACTTGTAAAATGGGACTATTTATATTCATGATCTGCCCTCTCAGAACTGGTTCATTACTGCATCAGTCTGTATACAAAACAATTACTGGGGGTAAAAGATGCAAATTTGACTTTTCTGATATTATTAACATGTAAATGTTGAAGCAAATTGCTACAGGCTGGTAGGAAAGGAAAAGAAATCAAACTGCTGAGAAATCAGCATCTTACACTGTGAGCAGATACAAGCTGTCATTCTGAAGAGCAGAGTTTGCACTGATGTAGACAGGAAAAGCTGAGAGATGGTTTCTTACAGTTTAGAATACTTGAGGACAGTGGAGTAAATGACAGAAATTGCCTGCCACAGAAGCAGAGACAGATTTTTAATTAGATTTTCATTGGACCTCATCCGTTTAAACCTGAATCTTCAGAATATAAGACAAATGATGAAATCTTAAAAAAAAAAAATACATATCTCAAGACATTTTGTAATGTATGTAAAACTGTCAGTCACCTGTGACACTATGAAACTATTGGATCAAATCAACAGGATAGGAATTGCTAACTCAACCTTAAATCAAACCAAAGAGAAAAGCTGAGATTCCTCACATTAACGTTGTAATAAATTAAATCAACCCATTTAACTTTCTTATACGGGTGTGCAAGCAGTAGTCCAAATTTTTTTGGAGTATTGTAAAGACAGTACAAAGCAAACACTTGAAAGTCATGAATAAAGTAATAAAATCTCTAAAATTAAAATGTACTTTTGAAGCAACAGGAGAAATCCCAAACTCTCAATATATATCCCTCTTAATTCTAGGAAATGTGAATTACTAGGTTTCTCAAATGGTAGAAGGAGGGTGATAGTGCCTGACTCAAGACATGAGGACGGCTGCAGCTGCACATGGAGGTGACTCTCCCCCAGCTCTCTGGGACATTTTCCTCAGTATTAGGGCCCCTCAGACACAACCGTCAGACAATTAGTGTGCCTCGAGCTGCTACTTTACAAACGCTCCAATAGAAGCATCTTACTCTTTTTAAAAGCCAAAATACTTCAAGTTACCATCCCTCAGAGATGATACACAGGGAATGTCTAACTGCACTGGAAATAAAAGCAAATCCACGGGCAATTACTGCAGAACAGCTGATGTACCATAAACCAGCCAAGCCATAGCAACACAGCCACCCACACAGCTACACAATCATGGGATAAAAGGTTAACTTAGACCATTTTAGAGTAAGGAAACAATTTAGTATTTCTTTCTATTCCACATTTTCAGTGTGACCTCATATGTTACTTACTGTAAACCTTCCTAACTGTGCTGCAGATTAATTTTCTAATGTGTTTTTTATGACGATATTTAAGACAATATCTTCCCCAAGACATATGAAAGCACTATGATAAATACTTTAAAGACAAAGACAAAAAGACAATAGACTGGTTGTCATGCTGTATCAGGCAAAGATTCTTTGCCATTCGGTTTGTACAACCACAAAATGACCCTCTCTCAACATATTTTCAACTCTGAAACAAAACAAGGCATAGGTCTTAAAGTCTCATCAACTACAGAATTTATTGCATATCTCTAATTAACAACACTGATTTTCACTGAACACATTCAGGTTGTACCTGGAAAAGAGAAAAATGACTGCTGGAAAAGGAAAGGTTTTATGATAATCCTGTGCAATGGAAGAGATTTGACGACGATTAGTACAGTAAAATTTCAGGCAAAACTGCAAAGCATTAATGCAGGTTTCTTAAATGCATCACATGCTTTACTGCACTTAAAACTCCAATATTTGAATTGAAGTAAATAAAAACCCCCTATACAGTATAATCTAGATTGTATAAAATACATACATACACAAATATATATTATATGTATATTTAATAAAGTTGTATAGTATATAAGCAGCATTCACATTGTCCTAGACCCTAAAAATATTACAGTTCATGTTTTAGCATCACAGCACCACTGCCACGTGCTGATGTGTTATTAGCTAAGATTTTGATTCATGACTGACAGAACTTGTTCTATTGCAGCAGAACAATTAATGAGCTGTCACATTCCTTTCTGGTGACGCGTGCGAGTAGTTCGTCACCACTTACTCCAGCAACCGGAAAGCGTTTGTCAAAATTCCATGGAGAAAATGCATCTCTGAAGTTCTCAGTCACATAAGGTAGCCTCGAGTTTGATGCAATGATTATGTTTGGGAAACATCATGCTATTGTGTGTGTCTAAATAGAAAAAGAAACACACATTCTCAGCATCAAAACACTAAGACTTAGTTCTAAGGGACTTGCAGATGGGCAAATGAGGTAAAAATTTTGTCTGCCAGCAAGGATTATAGCAAGAGTGAGTTGTCACACTTGAAAAACAACAGATCAGGCCCACAGAAAGAGAAGAGTACTCAGTTGCTTTGTTGTTCAGGGTGCAGCCCCAAAATTGCTGACCACATTTAAAAACTGCTCAACCATTTTTCTTTTCACTTTCTCTGCTTTTGTTATAGTGCCTGCCATAATAACACCTGAATATTCACACACATTCTTACAAAACTAGTAACAAAATGCTTGCAAAATATTGCAGTACTTTACTGATCAGTACCTCAGATTAAAAAAAAA
>VXBQ01011395.1:318987-356002 GCA_013400175.1 Phainopepla nitens | reverse complement strand
CTGATCGGTACCACAGAAAAAAAAAAAAAAAAAAAGATCTTGCTACATTTGGATGCCTAACTGAATGTTCAGTTTCTTTCATCACAATTTAGACTTCAGCCACTCAAAGTAGGATTGATGGACTTCAGTCACAATAAGAAATGGTTCCTGGTACTGCAAAACAGATCCACAGTCACAAAACACAAAGCTAACAAATAACAAAACTGAAACACACAGAGGCAATTAAGAACCACTTGGGAATAACAAGATTTTAGTGAAACGCCAAGGATGTCACACACACAAAGAAATTTTGGTGACAAAGTCAGAATAAAATTCAGTTCACCAATGTAATGTTTAACTGTCTCAAGCCTAAGTCCATCTCTTCTTTTTTTTTCTGATCTCCAGCTCAATTCTTTACATTTACTTGCAGTCATAGAACTGGGAACTACAGCGAGAAAAAAAAAACCTAAACAAATCTCTCATTGCTCACTGTGATGTACCACAAATTTCAGGATTTGGAGGGAAAAGGGAGACAGAAGGTAATTTAATTTTTTAAATCTTTCAGAAACAGAGCCCACTAACTTTTTTGTTGCTACTTCCTAGTTGTTCTCAAGGCACACCAAAACTCTCAAATTCTACCATTTCTCATCACACCGATGGAGTAACAAGCCAACAGATCTGTCCCATTGGAGCAGGGAATGGCAGAAATCAGGTTAGGGTTTCTTTTTCAGGTGAGTATTAGAGTAGAGAGCACAGAGAGCCTTTCTCAGGAGCTCTTGCAGCAGAGGGACATGGTGTCATCCAGGTTCCTGATGTTCCTCAACAGGCCCAAATTTCTGCATGTTCTCTCAAATACAAAATTTAAAGCCTCATCCATTCAGTTTTAATCCAGACCCACCGAATCCCTCCTTATTCCAGTTTCATCCTTCAGGTATCTCCAGCTATGTTTACTTCCCAAGCTTCTTACCAAAACCTCCTTGTCTAGCATGTCAATCTCATTACTCTAGACATAAAATTATCCCACCCTCATTCAAGCTCAAACCACCATTTGAACCTTCTCTCCTCCAGTCTCCTTCTTCCCCTCTGCTTGCCAAAACATTGGACTTATTTTCTTCTCCACACCCACATCTCATTCTTATCCCTACCGCGATCAAATCAGGCAAGACAAGGCAAGGGAAAGACAAAGCACAGAGGAAATTGTTCTCCCATTCAGTTCTGGGGCACAGCCCAAGCTCAGAGAAGAAACTACAGGCCAAGTCCACCTCAGATCAGATCATACACATTGTGATTAAGTCCCCAGGTACTCTGTTATAAAGATAAAAGAAAATGGACAGTATGTCAAAAAAAATTTTAAAAATACAGCTAATCGGAGAGCAGAATTTCAGAAAGACAACACCCCACACATCCTTGCCATAAAGGCCATTTCTCTTCACCTTCCAGTCTTGTCCTACAATAGAGGACTCAGAGACAATATTCAAACAAATGAAGGAAAATTAAAGAAATGAAAAGGTAAGTTCAGTCTATGTGTCAATTTAGTAGCTTTCCATTTGGAAAAGGGAGGCAAAGACAAATTAGATTTTAATTTAGAAATCAATTTTCTAATGAATTTTGGCTAGACAGGCTTAACAGAAGCTTGACTTTACTTCAGAATCCTTTATCTAACCTAACAAATGTTATCTCCTATGTGCAGAGCTAAAAAAACAAACCATACAAGCATTTACTCAAATCCACCTATGTTCAGCCAAGGTATTGCATTTTCATGATCCATGGCATTATGTGAAAAGGAACTTTATATGCTTGTATTTTGAGTTGCTCAAGAGGGAAGGGACTCCATGCATTTATACAAACAAAATACATAAAGTAAAAGCAACTCCTGTACCTACTGTACATCCTGTAATTCTTGCTGTCACACACCAGACTGCCCCTGTCTCTGGCATTCCAATCAAACCACATTCTTCCAGCTCCTCAAATTTCTGATAACTGGTAATTCAGGTGACAAAGTGGAGGACGTACAATCTTTTAGAAATCCAAGCAGACTGTAGCAGATGGATCTTTATTATCTACAAGCTCAGCAGTTCCTTCAAAAAATTCTCACAAGCTGGTTTGATGCAAGACTCACAAAAGCAGTGTTGACTCTTCCCCAAAACATCTTTCTCTGAAGTGAGTCATTTAACATTTGTTATGATCTCTACCAATTTTCCTGCTATGAAAGTCGTAATTATTGGCCAACAACCCTTTAGAGCTTTCTTGGAAACTTTCATTAAATGACTTGCATTGGCCAACTCGCAGTCAACAGGGACCTGATCAAATTTAAGCAAAAAGCTGAACATTACATTCATCAGTTTGGGTGGTTTTTCCTCAAGTGTCTTGAGAAGCTTGGGCATGCATTATCTGGTCCTGAGAGTTTGCTGTTCTTCTCCTAGCAAATGTATTTTGCAAGACTTAAATTTGACTTAAGGCCTCTGAAACATTGCCTGAAAACTTCCAGCATAGGCATTTTCTCCAGATTCTCCCACAATGAGCTTCCTCAAAAAGAATATTTTCTTTACCTGCTGTGGCCTCATCTTGAGTAGATGGTTCCTTCTGTTTCTGAGAGCCTGCTAGTCCTATAGGCATTCTAGGAGGCTTTAAGCTTCTAATGCATTTGTACAAATACTATTAATTTTTTAATATATTTTCTACAAGATGATCATCAGATTATTTTTTATCTGCCTTGAACTATTACATTTATTCTGTCTGTTCTATATATCGTATATATTTTAAGAATACTTATTTTTTCCTATGAGTCCTTTTTAGCATCCTCTTTAATCACGGCATTTTTCTTTTTATCTTTACATCTTGTTCTGATAAACGGCATGCATTTGCCTCAAGTTTCTAGTATGATGTCTTGGAAGAGTCCCGATCCTGCCTGCAGGGATTCTACTTCATTTACTTTCCCCTTTTATTTTCAAAGGTTTTCTGAGCCCAGGTGTAACATACGTTTTGCCTTCCACTGCTCCAACATGAATTCTGAATGATCATTGACACTGCAATCATTATTATAGAAATGTTCTCTGACTGCTATTTTGAAGGAGATCCTAAATCTATTCCTCAGGAAGAAGTTAACAGTTGTGTTTCCTTTTCTGGTTGGCTGCTACAATAAACAATCATTGATGCTATCTTAACATTTCATCCGAGCACCCCACTTCATTTCAAAATCTTCATAATCTACATAAAGATATGTTTAATTCATGTAGGTTTATAATTTTTAAGGTACCACAAAATGCAAGACCTCTGAGGAGAGAAAAATCTTGTTAATATTTGTATTTCCTCCAACAATTTATAATTATCTGTATTCTTTAAGCTTGTGAGATTTTCACCATTCTTAATTCAACATGAAAGGCAACTTGTACAAAATGGCGATACTGTTCTTTATTTTGTTCAGACTCAAACTATGCTAGTGTGTTATTTCTACCCATAATATCACTCTTAATTTCTAACTTTCTGAATAAAGCCTGGTGTAAGGGACTATTGAACCAACTTCTTGAATCCTATAACATAAATCTAGTGTACTACTGATGCAATGAAGAATTGTTACAGACCTTAGAAGCATATTTTTCTGTTACAGAGTGTTTAGTAATGATCTCTTAGTAGTCCAATCCATCAAACAGCTGCTTTAACCCTTATAAAGATATTAATAAGCATAAAAAATCCAAGGCTCAAAGGAGATGCCAGTACTCCCTTCTGATGGAGGAGAATGATATCTTTACTTGTGTGGCAAGGTTTTGGTAGCAGGGAGGCCACATGTGTGGTTTCTGTGCAAAGCTGCATGTGTGCAGTTTATTCATCCTGTATTACATGCTCTGCAGTGAAGGACAAGAATCGTATGGTCTCACTTCTTTCTCCAGTTGAAGAGGTGCAAATTTCTGATAGTTCTATATGGAACATTTAAAGGAAGGCACAGATTCATGTTGGTCAGCAAAATATACTTCAATACTCATTCAAGCATGACTTCCTTCAGAACCTTAAACAGCAGCATCCAAAATCAAGAAAAGTTTTACATCAGGATAGAGATAAGAGACCTAAATTAAAAATATCCACAAGAGGTTTAATTGTTGAAGAAAATTTGAAGAATTCAGTCATTGACATTAAAGGCAACTAGTACTGCAGTCAGAGGGCATTGGAACACAGAGTTAAAGCATATGAACATTTTCCTCCAAAATTCACAAGATTTAATAAAAATGCTGGTGTAAACATCAGAGCAACTAGGAGTTTGTGCTGTGTTATCAGAAGTATTCAGGTTTCAACGATATTTAAAGGCACAATGTGACTTGAACATACAGCTGCTATGACTGCTGTGCTACAGAATGAGAAAATGTTAAAGGCATCTTAAATGCCTCTTTCAGAACACTGAACATTTATTCTGCTCCCACCACCTTCTGAAACACAGATTTAATATGTGCTGATAAGTTTACACTAATACAGTGAGCTAACAGACTGTTCCAGGTCCTGGTTATAGCAATAAGAGTCTGGTTTTTTGCAAGTTTAATCCCATAAACAGAAAGATGGGATATGTAATGAAACATGGCCTATTTCTACAATGACAGGAGAGTTAGGAGCAGTCATCAAATGCACTGAGATGTTTCCAGTTCATTCATAAAGCTAGCAAGGAGCATGCGAGAAAACTGTAGAGAGAACTATAAGCTAAAAAGCTCAGACAGTACTAGCTTAGTAGCCACTGAGTGGCTGGAGTTCAACATTGACTCAATACTTAAATATTTGCTCAGCTCTTTTCCCAGGATTCACAGCCTGAGAAGAATTATGTGCTACTGCAAACATGCCCTCAGCAGTACCTGCACTAGTTAGCTGTGTCTACACAGAACTTCACACCAGCAGGTACAGTCTTCCAGGATAATTCTGCTTGAAAGGAACCTCAAGGGTTCACAGAGTCATAGGGTGTCAATAGCAGATGTTTTCTGTGAAAGAATAAATGCTATCCCGTATCCCTGTCTCACCTTGGAGTAGTTGCCAATTTTATTTCCCTTGTGATAAGTTCCATTTCAAGCCTCATTTCTCTCAGGGCTAGAACTCCAAATGTTAATGAGCAGTTAAGCTTTTACAGCAGAGATGGAATTCCCTTTGCAACTGCTGTTACCCAAAGTAGGATGACAACCATTGGTCATCCCAAGTAGTTTGGGAACAACTGATGTACAACACATAAGACAACCAAAAAATTTTTGGCCGAGGTGAACAGTCACTTTCTGGAATAAGGCAATGAGGCAAAGCTGCCAAGAGCAGAGAGAGAATAACCAATATTTCAGAAAGTATGCCGTGAATCCACTTGAGAAACACCACATAAAACAGCTGGATCCAAAAAACAGCATGGCAAAAGGAAATCACAAAATAAAGCTTACATGTCCAGACTGCCTCCAAAGACTACACTAGGCATTAACACACTGAGCTGAAAAGAATTCTTTCAGCCATACCTAGCTTAGGTACAAACCTTTCCCCATTTTTGGCAGCCATATGTGAACTATCCTTCACAGAAATGTTTATTCTGGGCTACAGAGACAAAAATCATCTTTAGCACTTATGTACAAATATATTTGATTTGTAACTTTATAAATGCATGCTATTGGCCAACTTCTCTGTTAATTATCTGACACATGCTAACCAAATCCAAGTTGAAGTCTCCCAACCTTTCAAGGTGTTTCTGAAGAAAATAAGCTTTATAACTGCCCAACTTTATATATGGAATAAAAGCAAAAGTCATATAAAATCTAGGAAGAAGACATTTACAGGATCAAAGATCAAACATAATTTTCCTAATCTTCGTGTAAACAAAAAAAAAATCTCACTGATAGCAAATTATCAGTGGGAGATTATTTAATTTCCAGCATCTCATACTAACACACATCTTCCCAAATGATTCTATTTTCTTATTTTAAAAGTCCAGCAAATAAGTCATCAAAGAGTTATAAAGAGTCAGCATGGGCATTCTTGCACATCTAGAGAAAAATACTTCTCGTTTTTTCTATTATAAATCTACAGAGAGCAGGTTATGGATCGGAGCCCAGTTACAGCTTCACAAACTAACATAACACACAGGATGGTAACTAAGAAACCTGAGACCAGAATGGTTGTTATAGGCTGTACTGCAATTAAGAAATATAATAAAAGCCTGTTGCTTTGTCTCAATTTAAAATAATTATGGTTAAGTCACAGGTGTACTTGAAAATTTAATTTTACAATTTTATACCCTTAATTCAAGAAGAGGTTACAGTAACTGCCTAAACTGTTTAACAAATTAAAGAGCTTCATTTAAAAAAAATCATTATAGAATTTAAATTTATTTTGTACAGTATCCCAGAGCAATATTTTGAAATTGGACCGTTATAAGATCACAAGTCATAAAAAACGAACAAGGAAACAGTGACCTTTTCTGTCTATATATCTGTATTTTGGGATCTGCTGCAACTGCATTCTGAGCTCAGTGACAATGAAAGAATAACTTTTTGAGTAATCCATTTCCTCACAAAATCTTTAGAAATTTGCTCTCTATAACCAACAGCAGGACAAAAACCCAAACTGTATGTCCAAGGTGCACCCATTTCTCAGTTGAGGCAATTACAACTGATCTCACAACACCAAATCAACATTTCCCTGCAAAAGGAAACCAATGCAATAGCAACGTATCTTAGCTCAGTGAGTGGATTTTTCTGCTCTTCTATTGTCTCCAGGGGTTTTCCACAAGAACATCTGCTATCATTGGGCAGAACTTTGACTTGCATCAACCTGCGACAAAAAAATCCTAATGGCAAATAGTTACCAACCTTCAGGAAGCAGAAAACCTGTGTAATACTGCAATTTATTCAGAACATAAAATCTCATGAAGTTTGCTGTGTCAAGAGGGTTTCTGAAGCACCATAAAATAATTTTTGAATCAATCAGGTATTGGCATTGCTAGATGTCATGCCCATTGCTACTGTGAACTCGTGATTGTCGCAAATTCTGCCCAAGGAGCTGGTCAGCAGAAAGTTAAACACATTAGAACATGTTTTTACAGCACAAGATCCAGATGCTATCGGCATGGGCTAGGAACAAGCCAGTCCAAACCAGAAAGAGACAGTTCTTCCCCAAAAGGTAGGAAGTAACCTGCTTTATCAAAGGATGCATGGAGTTCAAATAAGTTCATGGGAAAACTGGACAAAGGAGGAAAGGTCTGTACATTGAAAAGGAGACTGAACAGCACTCGCAACTAATTAACTAAAGCACACCAGAAAGTCCCCCGAGCTGAAAACAGGTGGAAGTTGGGAGAGTGTAGGAAGGTGGTATGGGAGAAAAGAAAGAAGAGTATCATATGTGATCATATTTTTATCCTTCCATTGGCTTCTGATTACAGCTACTTTCTTTTCCCCCATGACCTTTAATGCACTTAATTGCACATTAGCCCTTGCAATGGACGGGAAGATGATAAGCAGCAACTTGTGATTATAGTTTTTATTGATTTTTCCCTTGGTGTGCTGCTTCTAGAGACACTGCAGTAGCAGGGAGATGCACTGGACAGACAGAAAAAGTTCTAACACACCCTTTGGCCCCAAAAGTCTGTTTAATATGACATCTTCAAGCCAAGGATGCAAAAGATATTTAACTCTTATGAACAGATGTTTAACTTGACCTTAGACAAAGGTCAGAGATTAGAGGCAGAATATTAAGATAAATGAACTCTTAATCTGAGCTATTTTTATGTTTTAATACTGATGAAATTCACAAGTAACTTCACCATTTGTTTAAGAGCAGTTTACTGAATTAAATGCCATTTCCTAAGTCTACTTTTCCTATTGAAAGCTGAAAAAATATCTTGTAGTAAAAATGTGGTTAAAGGGAGTGGAGAACCTACTCTTTGAGGAGAGCCTGGGGGAGCTGGGCTCATCCAGGCTGGAGAAGCAATGGATTTTTGGCTTTGGGGGCAAAAGTCCTGCTAGTGTCTAACAGGAGGTCATCACAACAACAAAGCTAGGCTTTACTCCACAGTGCAGAGAGTGAAGATGTGAGGCGATGTGGAAACAAGGAGTTCAGTCTAGAGGAAAGCAAAAACTGTCTCCCTATAAGGGCACACAAGCAGGGAGACAAGGTAAAGCAGAATGCCCAGAGGAGCCATGCAGTCTCCAGTCATGGAGGTCCTCAAGGAAGAGTGGATAGCACAATCTAACAGGACAGGATACGTAAAAGATAGATGGGGACTTCAAGATTGGCAAGACCATCAACACAGCCACATTCAAACTGGACCTTATTTAGGCTTGACCTTTTCACCTTTATGCTTGCTAATATCATCCTATGTCCCACAGGCACTTTATTTCAAAATTTTAAACTGATTTATTTGGAGCACTTGGTCTTAGCTTTTATTTAGTTCTAAAAGTTGCTGCTTCTATTCTTCAACCAGAAGAGGAGATTCTATGCTTGTTGTTTTTCTTCCTGCCCTATTGTGCCATTCAGTACTACTGCTACAAAAGCTTTACTTTTTGGCCTAACATGACTGCAGTCTCACTACTTTAACAAAAAGATTTTCGTACAAAGAGTTTTTGCTACAGGTATTTTCTGTTCATTGTGGGTGCGCTGCAAGCATATTCAAGTACAAAAAAAATTTGCAAAGGTATTTTAGCCAGCTCCACTCCAACTCTGTTTGACACAAAGGCATGCAGTAAAATATTCCAAGAGTATCATTCCAGTTTTTCCAAACGTATAGACTCTGGCCAAAAATCTCTAAGCAAATATGTTTCACTTAAACTGGAAATTGTAAGCCTGCTTTCATTTCTAACAGTTTTATTTCGAACCTTGAGAACAGGTATGTGAAAGCTTCACACTGTGACACGCACTCCTTTTAAATTCTCATTCTAACCGTGCTGCAGAAAAGAAGTAAAGCAGCTGCACCTTTAAAGCAATAGCAAAGAGAATATGAACCCCTCCTTATCATCCCCTGCAAACAAGATACTGTGGCATATGCAATAGAAGATACAACTGCTAATCAAAATAAAATACATTAAAAAAAAAAAAAAAGGAGTAAGGCATTGCAAACGGTACGCATGCTTATTTAAAGCAGTAATCTCTTTGGTCTAATCTAGTTACATACTTTCGTCTTTTCTAAGAGTCTGCCCACAGCAGATAAACACACAAACCTTCTTGTGCTGCACCAACTGACGTCAGCAGTCGCTTAGGAACCGCGTTTGGTGCAAAAGTGGTAGCACCGAAACTATGTTTACAATTGAAAAAGAAAGAAGTATGCAGAGCTCACCAGAGCTTTGGAAAAAAAGAGATACAAATTTATAAATGTAAATCACAAAAGAGTTTCTTGAAAAATTCAAGGGTTTTTCTAAGATATTTTATCTGCTCAAATATCTTTTGGTGAATACCTAGAGCAATATATTTATATTTTATATTTTCAGTGGTAAAATTTTCGCTCTGCTCAGAAAAAAAAAGAAAAATAAGAAAAAAAAACAGTTGTCAGTTTTGTCAGTTTGGAATGTAAGCTTTGAGCTTCTTTCACTTCTGTATAATCTGTAAATGAAATTCAAATCCAGTAACAACTTTATTGGGTAACTGTTTACAGGGACAAAGCCCTGTTGTTCTCACAGCAAGAAAACAAAAGATGTCACAAAACAACCTGCACCAACAGAAATAATCATCCCATCACTATTTTCTAAGTAGTCAGCTGTCTACGAAATTTGGTATTTACAACTTAAAAGTGCTGTATTTTAAATAACTCGGTAGAAAAATTGTTTAGAAGACCCTAAAGGATAAATAACATAAAACTACACAGATGCAAAGCTGTTTGAGACAACTTCCCAAATAACCAGAAATTACAATTACAGAACTTTAATTTGGAAAAAATGTGTATGAAAACCCTATGAACAGGCTCACTTATTAGTCCAGTATAATTTACAAGTAAAGCTCAAATTCTAAGTAGCCTGATACCTTCCATTCTATAATAACATTCTATAAAGCTTCTAAACACTTCTGGAAAGCTACTGAATAAGAAAAAAAAAATATTGCATCATCTATCCAAGTTTAAAAACTGGGATTTAAAGTGCTAGATACAAGTATTATACCTCTGGTAAGCACTCTCCAGCTCCAGTCTATGGAAATGAAGCAGTTTTCTCATCAGAGCTGGGCCTAATAGGAATGCACTGTAATGTTAGACACCATAACAGAGGGAGTCTGTATCCTGTGTGCTCACATTCCTCCTGCTGGTTCTGAGAAAACATGAAAGAAGAAGCTAAAACTTGAGTGACCAGAAAAAGGATACTGCAGAGAAGAACATGGAATAATTTGAGTCAATATTACAAGACCCAGAATGCTTATTTTCATATTCTTTTGACAGATATCCAGTATGAAACCCCACATTCAACGGTCCCTCTCAGCCCCTGAACTGTAATTATTTACTTAGACCTGAGAGGCTGTGTGTGCATTTATCACAGTTTTTTGCTGCATACATCTCCAATAAAAAACAAACAAACAAACAAACAAAAACCACAAAAAACAACAACAACAAAAAAAACTGCACAGAGAGAGAACACAGTCTGCTTAATATCATCTGTACCATAAATTTAGGAAGGCTAACTGCAATATATGCTATATCAAACGGAAGCGATCAAAATCAGGAACCTTCCCCCTTCACCAAAAAAACTCTACCACCCATATTCAAAGTGGAAAAACTATAAAAAAGGCAGTAAACAGGGCTAAACCTGTCTTTTTAAATACTTAGTTCCTGGCATGCAAAGAGTTTTACCAATTCTCTAAAACCAAAAAAAGCAAAAGGAGCAAGTAAAACCCACTTGATCTGAAGTGAATAATGACTGATATTATTCATCTCAGTATTTTTTGGTCTGCTATCAGGAGTGGGAGAAAGCTCTGATTCCAATTTATTTAGAGGTGATTCCAATTTAGGGGTGATTCCAACGCACCCCAAAGAATATTGTTTCTGGATAGAGCCCAGAGGTAATGTGGGCCAAGAATAGCTATATGATCCCAAACTGAAACATGTCAACACCATCCAAAGGTCTAAGTAGTTTACCTGGAAGTGAAGCAGAGAGATCTGAAGAAAAAAATGGCTCTCAACAATGCCTTACTTATTGATTCAGACAGAGTTCTGAAAATACCTCAGCTTGCTTTCTGATTTATATGCCTGTACCTGGGCTCTAAGTCAGCTTTTCCAGAATTCTGAATTTACTTCCCATCACACCTCTCATCATGACAGCTGAAAACTGAGTTGCCCGTCTTCTACCACCCTTGGAAAACAAAGCATCGATTTTCTGCTGCTGTATCTGGAACCAATCAAGGTGCTGAAGGCAACAACTTGCTGTTCAAACTGCTGTACTTGGAGAATTTTGAGGGGCTAGAGCACAGTTCAACCATGCTTCCATGGACAGCAGCAGCAGGAGACTGCTCTCCCAAGTCCCACTGCTGGTAAACCTCCCCAACAGAGACTTACAGAAGCCACCTGGATAATCTTTTCAATATGACTTGGGATAGGAAGGAAAGAGCGAGGAACAAATGTCCAGTTGTTACCAAAAAATGCAGCCTGTGCACTAAGCACACACTACACAGAATTCTAGTCAGAATTATGCTCCCACAATGACAGCTTTGTGACCCACAAAGAGGTAAGACTTACTGGGGGAATTATTTTGTTTTTCTAATAACTGGTCTTGGAAATGGCCAAGTTTTAAGTAAATGTCTTTTCCCTTCTTCACTCTCTCTTTTGTAAATGCTAGCTCATTAGTTTTAAAACAAATAAAAACATCACCTCACTGCCTAAACAGATGACACATGCCTATGAGCAATGTAATAAACTATAAACACAAAAACCATCTTATCTGCAAGCAAAACATGAACTTGGAGATACAATGAGAAACATTCTTCGCAAACACATAAGTTCCATTTCTTAGAGTGGGGCAAAAATAACTCTGAACATCAGAAAAGACTGAGGAAAATTAGTGCAAATCAATGTTAATAAATCTTCATGTCATTTAGTGAAAAGAAATTCTATGAAAACTCTTCTTTTGCTTGAAAAGCAAGCTTCTTTGCTTCATCCTTTTTATCTGCTGTCCATTTTACTACTCAGGGCTCCACAAGAATACACTGTGACCTATCCTTTTATTTCTGACTAGATACAACACAAAATAAAATACCAGTGAGACAACTTTCCTTTACATCCCAGCAGCAGCAGTGAATCAGGCCTCATGCCAGACCAAAACTTGGTCAAGTTTGTCCCCCAAAGAATGGCAATTGCCATTTCTATCTAGTAGTCTACTACACTGAAAAAAAAAAAAGCTGTAGTCCCTGCCACAAAGGCACAGAGCACAAAAAAATTAGCCAATAAATAAGTCAGCATTTCATTTATATTGCTGCTGTCATTGCTAGACAGCTCATTTCCATAACTGGTAAAGACTGAGGAGCAACAAATTAAGTCCTTATAATATCACAGGAAATACACTGCCATATTTCACTACATAGAAGAGCATCTTCCCAAAATTTGAATAAACATCTCATCAAGGAGTATCAGGACAATAAACATACTTTTTCAGTAAAAGGTAAGTGCCTCTGTGAGGAGCACAAATGATGAAATCTTTAGAAGTTTTGTCTCATGACTGGATTATCTAGCAACTTGGAGTTGGATGTTTATCCTCAGTCAAATGTCACTGAAATAAGCAATGATTTCAAAGATACTAAGGATGAGTACTTCAGGCTGACAAAGTTGAGGCTGTTCAGCCTGGAGAAGAGAAGGCTGCATGGAGACCTCATAGCAACATTCCAGTATCTCAAAGGGACCTAAAGGAAAGCCAGGGAGGGACTCCATCAGGCACTGTAGTGACAGGACAGGGAAAACTGGCTTCAAACTAAGAGAGAGTAGGTTTAGATTAGATATTTGGAAGAAATTCTTTACTTTGAGAGTGATGAGGCATGGGAGAAGCTGGAAGTGTTCAAGGCCACACTGGATGGGGCCCTGAACAACCTGGTCTAGTGGAAGTTGTCCCTGCCCATGGCAGGGGGTGGAACTAGAACATTAAGGTCCCAAACGATTTATGAACGATTGCATGACAGAAAGGTATTTGAATTAAACTATAATGCATGCACACATACATTATGTGTTGATATATAATTTTTTTCTACATTTACATTAAGGTCTTCATTAAATAGAGGGTTATATCCCAAACAAATTACCCTAGAGAAGTATATCCAAAAAGAAGGTCAGAACAGCCACTTCAAAGACAACCTGAAAAACAGACATCTGTGGTAAGGGAACAAAAATTCTTTACCAAGTCCAGATACAATTATAGAATTTTTAAGGCTGGGAAAGAACTTTCAGATCATCAAGTCCAACTAGGTTTAGCACTACCACCCCATTCACCATTAAACCATGTCCTCAAGTACCCTAACCACATGTTTTTTAATCACTTCCAGGGACTGGTCCCCTGGGCAGCCTGTTCCAATGCTTTACAACCCTCTCCGTGAAAATATTTTCCCTAATATCCAATCTAAACCTCTCCTGGGGCAAGTTGAGGCCATCTCTTCCCATCTTATTTCTGGCTTCCTGGAAGAAGAGATGGACCCCACATGGCTACCATCTCCTTTTAGGCAGTTGTAGAGTGGTAAGGTCTCTCCTGAGCCTCCTTTTCTCCAGGCCAAACACCCCCAGATCCTCAGCTGCTCCTCACAGGACTTGTGCTCCAGACCCTTCCCCAGCTCCACTCTCTGGACTCACTCCAGCCCCTCAGTGTCCTTCCTCAATAGAGAGGTCCAGAACTGGACACAGCACTGGTGACCACACCAGAGGCCAGCACAGGGGGACAATCACAGCCCTGGTCCTGCTGGCCACACCATTGTTGATGCAAGCCAGGGGCCATTGGCCTTCTTGGCCACCTGGACCCTGCTGGCTCATCTTCAGCTGCTCTTGACTAGCACCCCAGGTCCTTTTCTGACAGACAAACTTTTCCAGCCACTCCTCCCCTAGCCTGTAGTGCTGCTGAGGGTTGTTGTGACCGGACAGGACAATGTCTTATATCAGAATTTAACAGGAAAATAAAATAGGAAACAGGAAATTATTTCTTCAAGACGTTTTGTCTTGTATCATAAACTTCAGGGACATATTTATGCTTTAGCCTCTTGAAAGGGCTATGGTTTCATGAATTAGCGCAAGTCCAGAACTAGAGCTTCAATCATGAAAGATGTTCAGAGGAAACTCAACTTCAGAGTTCACAAAAACGAGTTACGACTAGAAAAAGCTACTTATAAAAGAAACGCTGAATCAAACAGTTCGATTAAATTCTCTTCAATGAAAAAAATCTATATTGGTGCTTGAGAACACTGATGTAGAAACTTCAAACTTACTAACACCATAAGACTGAGACTTACAATGTTTAAACAAAGTTGATTCCCACTTTCACACTGAAACAGTTTTAATTTATTGCCTCAGGCCACAGAAAATGAGCTACTACTTTGCAAACTAGAAAATGCAGTTTCTCAGTGTGTATAAATGGTTATTAAAAATGATTACAACTGCTTAAACAAAGACATTCTGTACAGTTCACATCAGTTATCAAACTAGTCAGAGTACTAAACATTACAGCTTAAATATCAAAATGTAAAAGTTGTTATTTAATTTCAATAAGTTTTTATTATATTTTTGATATTGACAATTTAAATAGTATAAAAAGTTGTGTAGCTCTCTTGAAGTCACGGGACTTCAGTGTGAATATACAAGGAACTTTTCAATATTTAGGCATCAAAATGGTTCAGTCATCAAATAAACAGATCTGAAAATGGGGTGGGGAAGGCACATTCTATGAATGTTGGACATTCTAATTTTCTTTTTTTTTTTCTTTTTATAAAATTTTTAAAATTTGGAGCATAAGGAGTTTTTTTAAATTCAAGCTTCAAAGTAAATGTTCTAACAATCATTACCAAGTAACCAGCACAGCAGAATGCAGCAACTCTTCAGTCAAATAAAACCAATAAAGCTACACAAAGAACTTACAAGAAGCTGTAGAATGAATGGTATCAATTATCATGTCAGTATTCCTAATCTTCATATTGAAAATTTGAAACATTTTGAATACTTAGATGAAATTTACTGACAAAATAGTCTTCTCAAAGTACTGTCCTTAAGCATTTTGTCAAAATAAGAATCCTTTACAAGTGTTCCAAGAAAAGAGAGACTAAAACTGTCTTATACGTAATGAAATCTAAAAAATACAAATCTACAATAGCTTTTTTTAGCATTTTAACAAAGCAACAATAATCTGTAAGCTTATCATGAATCAAGCTATATATTAAATACCAAAGAAAACACTTAAGAGATTCTGAAATCGCTTCGGTTTGATGCTTGTTTCTGACCAATAGATAAAAGGGTGACCTTTATTTTTCCTCGACTCACACAAGGCTGTAACCAAGCTAATTGATTAATTAAAATTTGCACACAGGACATTTGCATTGAGAACCAAGCCTGTAATATATAAGAAAGACAGATTTTGGACTGGAGGCTGCCAGACAGAGAGGTTTAAAAAATAAAGCAGGGAAATCAGATTAGAATTGCCTGGTCTGGCCTGGGGTTTTATCCCTGATGGCACTGAGCATTTACAGGAAACATTGGCTAAATTCACAGAGCATTCAACTTTTGACAGTTTGTCAGCCACAACAAGGAGATTTGGCAAAATATTTAAAGTCTTGTGGGCTACTTTTCCAAATGTTTAATTTATCAGAAAGATTAATGACAGAATGGAATTCAGCACAAAATATCCACCCATGCCCACCCAATTTCCTGAGCAGATTTCACAGTATTCTGTACCATTAGCAGCATTACATACAGCTGGGTTAGGGCCACCACAAAGAGGAGTCACTGTGCCCCTTTTCTTGAGATATTATAGGATCATTTATAGCTCTTTACAGTCATTACAGTGGATAACTGCTAAGAGCCACACTCTTCAAAGTGCTAGCCAAACTGCTTCAGTCAACAAATAATTCTCCCCAACTGTTTCCTACAAAATGTTTCTAATCATGTTTTCAGTTGAAAAGTTTATGTTCTATTTCAGCTCCTCAGTGTATTTATGCCAACAAGCCATACTTACTAAAGCCCTTACAGAACACATCCCTGGCAGTGTTCAGGGCCAGCTTGGATGGAGGTCTGAGTACCCTGGTCTAGTGGAAGGTGTCCCTGCCCATGGTGAGGGGCATGCAATGACGTGATCTTGCTTTCCACGATTCTCTGGTATTCTGGGAATTCCGGTGACAGAGGACCCTGCACATCCTTCATACTTCACAACCACCTTGTCTAGAACATATTACCACATTACCACAATCACTACCAAACAGATAAAGCCCCAAAAATTGCTTATTAGACATTATAAAATTAAAGTGTTCTAACTCCATCTTCTGGCTAGGAATAATTGATATAGAAGATTAAAAATGATTGACTGAAATCAGTATGACATTAGGCTTTACTTACAAACTTCAGGCTTCTGAAGTTTCCTCTTTATGTGATTAAAGCTTTCTCTCCAGTTTATTTTTCACTTCCCTCTCAGTTCTCTCAGGTCTGAGTTTGATCTTTGTCTTCATCTATGTAATCAACAATTCTGTTAATGTTTTGGTTTAAAAAATGTGATTTTAATGAAGAGTAAATTTTTTCCTTATCATCCTGAACATTTTTTTAAAGATAATAATAATAATAATAATTAGGTGATAAGTAATGGTCCTTGCGTTAGGAATGCACCATTAGTTGCATAGCACAAGATTTAATATTTCAATTTCATAAAGGAATAGAGCTAACAACTCCAAACAGCAGGGTCACAGATGTTTTCACACAATTTTCTCTTTGATCAAAAAACTTGAGCAAACAGTAGAAGAAAACACAAAGTTCACAAAAGAAACAGATACCTAAAGTCATTTCTGTCTATTCCTCAGCAGCTGAATTTGTTCAAAAGCTGAAATGAGACACGTGGTGCTCCTGCTTCTATCTTCACTCCCAATCCCTTCTGCAAAAAATCGTCTTGGTGGCTTAAGGCATCTTACACTGGTGATTCCACTGAAGTAGTGACAGACAGAACAGGTAAGTAGATAACTCTAAAAAATGAACATACCACAGACTAGGAGTTATTATAAAAGCAGTAAGCGATACACAGTTGGATTGCCCAATTCCACATTACAGAAAATTGCAAACTAGATGGAACAAAGGAACTGGCAGGAGCAAAGTTGTAGGACCTATTTGTCCCACGAAATTCAGCCTGGGCTTGAAATATTAATGAGAAACTGACATTTTCATAATATTTTCCTATTTCTTGCTGTCACACGTGAATTTTTGGCAATATGAAAATTAAGAGCCAAGGAGGATTACTGCAATGATCTGGAGAGAAGTTTCTTGACTGTAGCAGCTACTTATCTGGAACTTCAGGTACCCACAACAGTCAGAAGAATCATCACATAGAAGCATCAGAGGGACAGACACTTGCTGCCTTGGTGTGAGAGCATTTCCAGATCTGCGCTCCCAGGTAATAGCTTTTCTTCACTACCAAATCACACACATAGTCCTGTAGATGGAAGCATGATGAATTGATGAGAGTCCAAGACTCAGAAGGTGACTCACAGAAGTGTTGTTACAGTTTTATAAAGTTTTTGTTTTATTTCGCTCCAAGAGTTATGAAGAATTTACACACAAACAGAACAGTATTAAAGCACTGTTTTAAAAGAGTGCTGAATATTCTGGTGTTTGGAAGAGCCTAACTCACAGGTGCTCTTTACCAGTTCACTCCGTACTGACGTATCAATGCAGTGTGATTCTGTCTGCGACCACACAATCTTAAATTGTTCTTCAAACAAACCCCCTGCTCTATTTATGTACAAGCCTCACTTAAATACCTAAATTGCACCTTTCCATTCAAAGCCTTTGTGAAAATTTTGTGTAAAATATTGTATGTTGCAAGCATGGTACCACATTTCCCTGCAACTGCTTAATTTTAACTACCTGTTTGCTATATTTCAGCCATCCAATGCTGAAGCATTTTGCTTCTCTACATCAAACAGACAATACAGAATATATGGCTCACTCAAGACATGGAAAAAAAAATATAGAGGCTTTTGGGCAGGCGGGGATGCTCTTTGGACTGATTTATTGGGAAGTTCTAAACACATCCATTCTTTACATGGCAGTGCCATTAGTTCTCTTAAATCAGCATGACTTGGCATGGCCACAATAAAGCTGCAGCCCTGGCCTCCCTCTGCTGCTGTTCTCAACCCGGGGTGACTCCCTCCCTTTTGCAGCAAAAGCCTTCACACAGACACGTGGCAAGGAGCTACAAAAAAGAACTGATTACTTTTAACACAGATTAGTTCCCCAATTTAGTTAACTGTGTAGTCTCATGAATGCTTGTGTCAGCACAATGGGGGATGGTGCCAGGGCAGGAGTGAGCAGACAGGGCTGGGAAGGACCACTCCTCTCAGTGTTAGTGCCATAAAGCATTCAGAGAATTGGAATATTTGAGTAGAGGTGTTCAGATTAGAAACTGTATGTGCAAAGATCAATATAAAAAAAAAAATCACTTTTTGTGACTATGTAAAAAGTCATCTAAATTGGACATAGTTCTTAGCATCAAAAAATTATGCTCTGACCTCAGAACTCCTAATTTTAATCAAGACTTGCACTGCAATCGTACCTCCCAGCCAACAAAACCTGCTGTTGCACCGCACATTTTACTTGGTTCTGCTGCTAGTATTATAAGCAAAAAAAAGAGGTGAAAAAAACATCTAAAGATAAAAACCACCAGTATGTGAAGGAACAATGAGGAAGACTAGGGAGGAAAAATAAAATATAGGAGAGACAAATACAAGAGGTCAGCATTCCAATTTTAAAAAGTAAATCAATAAAGGAGGGTGGGAAGAAAGGAAGGAGGTATAGAAAAGTTACTGATAGCACTAAATCACTTGATTTTAAAAGTCATTGAAGACTTGGCCTCTGGCGTGCATCTTAACAAAAACATTTCCTCTAAATAGGTACAATATACAGAGGATAACACTTTAAGTCAAAAATGCTTATAAAATTACTATCTCAGAAGGAAACTAGTGGAATACGCAGACTGAGAAAAATCATCTGCAACTCTAATGTAGAGCAAAGAGAAGGAGAAACAAGCTCTCTGTTTTTAGCAAATTTTAGGATGTTAGCAAACTGTTGCATTCTATTGATTAGTTAAGGACTCAAATTTTGTGTGGACAACAAACACATTGGGAGGAAGCCTAACACTGAAGAAGCTGGGAACAAGTTAGTTACTCGGACACAGCAAATAAATAAACTGTAAAAATCACAAAATAGTAAAGGAAAACTTGTGACATGCCAGGAAAATTTACAGATGCCTATGGCATGCCTCTCTGTTATTCCCCCTAGCTTTTATCCTCTGAAAATCCAAAACAAACAAAGAAGCCAAATGACAGGTTTACCACAGGCTGAAGTAATGATGTTCTAGGGTGGAGATGTAGAGAAACTTCCTATTCATAAGAAAGAGGAAGATTTTAATATCAGGAGAAAGGGACTGGAGAACTGAAATATATCTACATAATTTCCTCTGCTGATCTTAATGATTACATGGAAAACATTCCTGGCAAAGATAGTTTGAAAATAAAAAGATCTGGAAGAAGCTTATTCAAATTAGACAATGGGAATGATGATGATGATGATGATAATAATAATAACAACAACAACAACAACAATTTTTTTTTAAGGCTGCCCATTTAAGGGATTCTAATTGTCATGTAGGACTATGATGAGGACACAAAACAAAGAAAACACCCCTTTGTGCTGCTCAGAAAAGCATGGAAACATTCCTGATGCACAAAACTTTCCATGCAAGGTGATCTGACTGCTGGCCATTTTAGCTTCACACACTTTAAAAAAAAAAAAAAGAAAAAATTGTCAGTCACTTTCTTCATGTTTTCAGTGGAATTTTCTACTAAATAGTTCATAAGAGCAGCAAAAACATTTTGCCGATTTGTAAAAATCACAATCAGAAAGAGATGGTAGAGACCTTAACCCCTTTTCTTTCATAGCACCCACCTATTTGACTGGTTCTGTTACAGAACAAACAGTATGAGACTAGTTGACTTGTCATGACACTGACAGATATAAACCAAATGTTTCCCCAGGAATTGGACAAAACATCACTGATTTTGCTGAAAAATATGCAGCCCCTTAATGTAATGCCTGAAAGATGAAATAGCCAAGTAGCATCCAGTTCCATCTGTTATTACAGACTTATCTTTTGAAACATGCATGTGTACCAAACAGTCTGGCTGAGAATCCACAAAACAACAACTGAGTATTGTCAGCTCATAAAAGCACTTTGAAAACAGCTAACGAGTGCCAGAATGAAGATCAAATACAGATAATTGAATAATATTAAAAGTTATGCAGAAACATAAGTATGTGATCATGTAACTCCCGTTTCCTTCATTGAGGGAAAACTGACAAGGCTTAAAGGCCTAAAATACCAAACAAGGATAAAACAAAATATCCAATATGCCTGATGTACTGCATAACTTGCAGGAACTGCCAAAAAAAAATGGTAGTATTACAGGACATAATCGAACCCAACGGGGGTCTGATAACACCATAGCCTCCATTTTACTGCCCAGAATTGAAGGGGCAAAGAAAATGAAGGACTAAATTCAAAATTGTGATTTCCACACCTTGCTTTGTTAACATCTACACTAGCTCTTGATCGATCACTCAGATTTAAATCCCAATACCCATTGATTCCAACAGTAAAAGTTCATATCTTGCAGCTGAGCCAATGCAAACACTCACCAAACACAGCCCGTACCAAGCCGTGGCCACACGCAACATCCTAGTGAGGCTGGGCAAGGCGGCCAAACTACTCTGAAATATCAGCAAAACCTCCATTTTAGCTTCACACACTTTAAAAAATGGCCAGCTTCCTTTCTAATGGCCTGGTGTTTTAGCCAGCTCCACAAATTTTCTGGGTTTTTTTAAGTAAAATACAATTGGAGAGAAACCTGTACTAACGTCCCAGGCCACACAGACAGTGATCACCATTTGGAATGCAACCCCAGTGACCAGCTAACCATAAATGACACTGGCCTGCAGGCCAAAAAATGCCCGAAGAGTATGGGCTGCCAGACTCTTAGAGCCAAGGCAATTTATCATAAGTGTGCAGAAATGAAGGCACGGAATCTTTCAAAGTCTTGTATGCAAGGGTTTGGGGGGGAGGGGAAAGGAGGGCTTAAAATTGGGATTTGTTTGGTTGTCTTTTTTCCTTGATGCTTTCAATAAAAGATTAAAAGCCTCGAAAATAATTTGAAAGTCTGAGTATTTAAGCATTTAATTTATATTGACTTTTTAAGCATTGCACAAACTGAGGAACGTGTATTCTGTATTAACCTTATGTTTTAACAACTCTGGCCTTCAGCTATGCACTATAATTCTAGTTTGTTAAAATCTACATTTATTTGTGTGTTTGACTATGTAACAAATCCATGGAAAAATAAAAATAGAAACATTTCTGCTTTAACCTGTTAGACACTGTGAGATTTTTCCCTAAAAATCCCAGCCATAGTTAGCCACGAGGCACTACCCATACTAACAATATACATCAATATTAAGCCAGTTAGTGTAAATTTGTTTACAGTTTGTAAGTGAAATACAGAAGATATGATGATTTTCTGAGATAAAACACACACTGCTTTCAACACTAACTGGTTTACATTAGTGGCTAGGTAACCACTGGAAATAACTGAATTTTAATCAACAAAGAAAAACAACAACAACAAAAAAAAAAGGATTTAGAAAAAAAATCCCTTGCTTTAGAGGTTAAGCCTTAGATAACATTAATTTTGAAAATTATATTTTAATATGTAGCACAGAAAAATACTTCAGATTAATTGCTGTTAAAGGTGGCAATATCCAAAGTGTTGGTTAAACTTGCAGAGCACTTAATTTTGGCAACTAGGGAAGGTCATTTTCATACAGAACACAAAAATACGACTGTACATTTTTGAGAACCAAGCACAGCTACAATGTTCCTTACAGAAGCAGCATGGAAAGTTTAAATAAATTGAAAAATTTTCCCGAGCAGCGCTTCGCAAATTCTCTTGAGCGCCGCGGCCGCAGTCACAAGCAGAGGGCTTGAGATGGAGCCAGTCTTTCCCTTTGTAACAGGCGAGTTCAGCTTGCAACACTATCAAAAATAAAAGAACTGTAAGCTAATTGCTGGCAAGTATGACGCAAGCGGTTTCCCTGGTAACAGCCCAAGTTGCTGAAGTGCCTGATCCAGCATTTCCTCATCTGTTTGCACTCACACCAGCAGTCTGACAATGTAGTCACTGCATCCTGTTTCACTCAGCAGCCAGAGAACGCTCAGCTTAACCCTTGAGTTACATCTTCCCACTTAGCCCAGCTCAGCTCAAACCAACTTTTTACAGCCAGGCTTTGCGCAGGCGTTTGCATTTTCTCACTATTTGGCAGCAGCTGTCTACGCTGCCTTTTCTATTTTTAATCGAGAAGAAATAACTATTTAAATTTTTTTTTATGTGTCTTTTTATTTGTAATTTGTGTTTGAGCTACCGAAAGTTTCGGCCACAAATTAGGTTTAAAAAAATTAGTCATCTGCAGACTTTAAATCAAACAATGAGTTATGTGTATTTCTGATCTTAATTTTACAGCTACAGAATTTTCCTGATTTTATACTAGACTTAAATTAAATACAAATATCAAGATTATCTCTCAAACTGCTTCTCATTCAAGTAGACTCATTTATAAGTAGCTGTAGGCTCATTTATAAGTAGTAAACATATTTTAAAAATGCATCAAAAACCAGTATATACACCAAGGAATTAAAAAAAAAACAAAATCACATTTTTGATCTAAAAAAATGTAGAGAGCAAGGATCACATCAGTGTGCAGGGAAACTGCAGATCCTGGAGAAAAAGAAAATTCAAAAGAGCAAATGCTGGCCTTTCTGGCAATATGCTGAACACACAAAAAAATAGATTATTTTAGTTTACTTCTTATATGTGAATTTGAATTTGGTCATTTCAGGACATGAATAAACATGAAACAAACTATTTTCAGCACAGAGCTTTTCTGTGCTGACATCAGTGCTTATCCGGTGTAAAACACGACTGTTTTTCTGTACTATGGGAATAGCTGTGGGCCACAAAGAAAGCAAAAAAGGTGAGATAAAAGTAATTAGTTGTTGTTGTTAAAAATTCTGGGCAATTCTTCACCAAGGAAAAATGCACGGGAAATTTACTGGTGAAAAAGTCTCCCCCCTTCAGAGAGTGATCTCCTCAGTGCACTTTCAAATGGGAAACCCCCCTCGAGCATTCTGAAATGGATGACGGCCAGCCAGAACAACCTGTCACAGCAGCTTCCTGACCACCAAAGAGAACTGGGTATCGAAAATGTGAAGGTGCAGGCAGCAGGCAATGGCAGGTACTTTTCAGAATTCCATTCCCCAAAGTTTACTCACTCAGGGGCCAGTCCACATCACGCCAGAACTGCTCCGCAAAGAGATCAAAAACATCCTGATTTTCCACTAACTGACACTCTCATTCTTTCTAATACACTTTTTCTTGGGAAGCCTTCCTGGTCAAATCTGGTATCATAATTTCACAGTATTCCAAAATATAAAATAAGAAGTTTTAGACTAAAAAGCCCGGGGGTACAGAGAAAGGAGCAGCTTGAAATAAAATTCCTGAGAACACTATGCAGTTATGCACTGTCACCTGTACTTCTGTAGAAAAAAAGAAACCAAAAAGTTAACACATGATCAATGCTCCAGCTTAGTCAGCAATTAACTATTTGTTAGCATCTCAGTGGTGTATTTCCCAAAATACAGATGTTTCCATCAGTAGGCTTTTCTACTCCATTAATACAGATTTTTCTCTGCATCACTTCTTAGCTTCTTCCCATTAACCTGCATTCCTCTTATGTTATTCCTCTGTGCTACAGTACCCGCATATTTTGTAGGATAGCAGAAGCAAAACAAAAAGAAATGTTTTCTTCAACCATAGATAATTTTCCTCAACTGAATGGAAAGTTAGCTCAGGAAAAAAAAATAAAGGAAGTAGTCTGGTATGTGATTATGGAAATTCCAGAATGAGATTAAGCAGTTTCAGGGATGAGGAGGCAACGATAAGCAGAAAACCTGGGATGGCATAGGGCATGTTGAGGAACCCTAATGTCCCTAAAGGGGAGGGAAGCAAACCAGCACAGGCTAGCAAGATACAGAAGATTCCCACCCTAACTGTATTCAGCAGTGGATTAGGGAGCCCTGAGAAAGGTGATGGCTTTAGCTTATGGGACTCAAGGTTCAGACAAGTTCTCCAAAATTAAAACATAAAATGGCTGCCAAGGGTATCTTTGATAAAATGAGTTTTTAGGTGAGTGGATTAGAACCAGGTGGAAGAACATCCACATACAAGTTCTGTCAGAGGGCACTAAAAGATATTTATATATAAATATGAACAAAAGGCCTCTACAAGGGTTTGAAATCTATCCAGATTCTACTGACTTAGTAGTTTTACAATCCTCAGAATTGTTTTCTGCCTTATAACAATCCACTATGGAATCCACCATCACAGTGTAGTTTTCTCCAGCTCTATCCCCTGCTACACTCTGGAACACAAGAAGAAAAATACAGCTCTGGTTATGATGCTCATGACAAGAGCAAGGCAGGGAACTAGCTGTCCTTTTTAGCTCTGTTTTTTCTTGGTTTACCTCTTGTAATGAAATCTGCAGGGGTACCACTGCAGATCATCTTTGAGAGTGAATCAGACCTGATGGGAAGAAAAAGACAGACCTGGGACACAGCTGGGAATCTAACAGACAGGCTGAATGAAAGTATTATTCAGGTATTGGAGAAGAAGTTCAAAATTTCTTTAAAAAGAAAGAAAAGTTCTGTGAAAATTCACTTCAATGTGCTAGCCTAATGGAGGTAAATAAAGCTCAAGGCATCAGCACAAATAATATTCCTCTCCTCCTACTGATCCTGCTACAACCCAAGCTGTAATCAGAATGAAACACCCCAACTAAATTCATTGTCAGTTCTATGCAGACCAGGCAAAGCTTTCCTGTAGCTCTCAAACACTGCAGGAAAGTACAATGACAAATGCAAATTCTCTGAGTATTTATCTCCATTTTAATGGTGAAGTGAAGGAAGGAAGATGTCCAGTATTTATTTTTTGAGGCACAGTTCATTCCATGTTATCATTAGTCAGCCAGCTCCTCTTGCTACAACTACAGCCCTTGAGTCAATACTACTATTTCTCCCTGCTCACTTGCTTACAATAGGAGACAGCAAGGTAAAACACAAACAAGATGTCTAAAGGTTTAATCTCCTTAAAAAAAACCCAAAAACACCCAAAAACATCAAACCTCAAACCAGCCTAGAAAACCTTTGTCCCCTCTATCCAGGAAATAAACAAACAGGGGTTTGTTTTGAGTTTTGAAACTACCAAACACATGCAGATACTCTTTCGGCAGCAAAGATTAAGTTCCCATCCACCAAAACCCACATCTTAAGAGCTCAGATCTGACAAATAAATTTGCAGTAGCACTTATGGAGAAGGAAGCTGAGCAGTGAGTGCCTTGCATCTAACCCGCAGAATTAAAAGAGCAAAATGAACAAAGAACTTCACAATTAAATATAGTATCAAGGTAAAAGAGAAGGTGTGCATAACTGAAAAATAAATGTATGCAATATCTTGAATGCAGTTGAATTGTATAACTTTTCAATGATAGACAGTTACAAGTGACAGATTCTAAAAACATTTTAATGCTGTAACTACAAACAAATATTTAATTCCTCGTGTTAAAAGTTATATGTTACAAAATGTTCTATAATTTTTTAAACAATAATTTGATTGCTAGTTTTCAAAATAGTAAAGTATTTTGAGTCAGAACATTTTCATATCTCTGCTGAAACAGACACTGGTAATTTTGGACCAAATTACAGTACTGATCTTATAATAAAGAAAGAACACACGGGTAGGAAGAGCTGTTCAAATTACTGTAGAAGAAAAGGTTAGGACAAAGACAAAAAAAGAAAAATTATATTTTTTAAAAAGACAAGCAAATAAGCAATTTACTTTTGAACATTAATCTCTTGGAAAATTATTTTCCTTGTACTTTCAAGGCCCAAATAATTAAAAATAAAAATGTGGCTTTTAAAGGAACACCAAACCTATCCATCACCAGACAGGTGAAAGAAACATAGCTCTAGGAATGTATTCAAGACTGTTAACACTTGTTAAAGTTATAAATTACATCAAGCTCTGTGAATTTTTAAACAAGTAAGGACTATAATCTCAATCCTTAAACACTGCAAAACACATGTTCTTTTCCACTTGAAAGCTTAAGTGCTCTGCTGACTCTAGGGAGCTTCCTACTAGAACAAGTGTTAAAGCAAGCATGGAAGACTTACAAATCTTTAGAAAAGAGACTTTAACAGCAACTACTCTCACAAAAGACAAATTACATAGGACAAATATATCTTTAGAGGTCCATTATTGAAGCTGTACTGACTTTTGCAGCTACCTGAAATGGTATCTCTTTATTACACAAAACACAGTTTAAATATTTCCTAAAGTTGTGAGACACTTTCCTAAACAAGATATCAATTTCATGTTTACAGGTGTAATATCAGTTTCTAACTTAATTTCCCCTGAAATGTTATGCCTAATAATGAGTTATGCAAATTTTACATGTAAGCACTGAGTTTCACTCAGTTTTAACCAGACTGTTTGAAGCTTAGGGTCTCTTACCTAGTTTTGATTTTTGCTCTTCATAAAAAATTCTTATCCATCACTCATAGAATAAAGTAGTTTTTTTCATCAGGCCCTTCTGCAGATATCTCTGATATGACAGTCATTGCCTCAGAGGATTTGAAAACACAGACCACACTTAAAGCAATAGCCAGCATCACATCTGCCTCTGCTCATCTACTCCCATTTTTCTATTTTCATCTTGACATCATGGAAAATCACCTGCAAACTTATTATTTTCAAACTTCTTTGAAATTCTCTGCAATATAATGAACAGGCTGCCAGTTATGAAAAATAAATGAAGTAACAGCAGTGACAGAAAAAAAGACTGGTCATTAAAACAAAAGCTGTTCCGAACTCTTCCTTCTCAATCCAACTTGTTCAAGCAGAGACTCCAAACAGAAGGAAAAATTAGACTTTCTGTATGACGAGGGCATGGAAATATTCTGATGTGCTGAATGAAAAATAGCAAGAAATGCTGATAAAAATGATAATTAATGCTTTCTATAACTGCCTAAAAATAAGCTAACGGATACTTATAATCAAAATACTTTCAACTGTGCTTTGCCACAATAGCAAAAAGATGTCATTTAAATCATGGTAATAATTCATTTTAACTTCAGACAGACATATTACAGTTCTTCAATCATTAGAAAGATTCTAAGTAATATTCCACAGCTTTTTTACTATTAAAAAAAAACCAAAAAAACTAGAAGATGCCTAAACATCTGTGAGAATAATCAATGCAATCAATGGAAATTCTCTCACTGTAAGGTTCGCTTGAAACCTGCTTTGTGAGCATGTTCCAGTGATCCCCAAAAGGATACTCTGCTGCCCCAAAAATGCAGTTAGCTGAAACAAGGACAGAAGGAGGACACATGCAGGGTGGGCAAGACAAGTTTGTTTGTGTTTTTTTGTTAAGATATGAAATATACTGCTCTATCCTATACTAAGGTATTAGGAATAATCATGTCATTGTTAATGATTTATTTACATCTGTGTCTCAGTGCTCTTTTCTATGGACAATCTCAGTGGAAACAGTAAAACCTGGACCAATATTCATCTTTCCCTGAGCAAAATAAAGCCTGCTTCTTGCAGATCCGACTGGCCAAGAGGAAAACTGTGCTAGCGTGCCTTTACTCCCTCCAGTCTGAGCCAATTCCTTCAGGGCCGCTGCCAGAGCAGATGGTGTTTCACAGGCACAGCAGGATCTAAACTTTTTCAGCCTGCTAATCTCACCTTCAGGTTTCAACACAAATTTCCCTTCCTTTCTACTCACACATCAGAACATAACTGCTTGTATCTACGGAAGTGCAGTTTAAATAAACCGAAATTTAATTTCATACTAGGTAATGAGGGAGGGAGAATGTGTAGGAAACTATGGAATCGCTGGAGGAGGGATGGAAGAGCTTGTGAGTGTATTTACATATTACACTGTCTAGGTGGCAAATCAAATTAAATGAAGGCCACTGAGAACACTAATCAACATAATAATCACTTAAGAGTTCTCTCAAAAAGCCAATTCCTTCAGGTTTTTTTGAAGTTAGTATCATTAAACCACACATGACACTGGGTTTTATTAACCACTAACGACTACTAACATGAATACAGAGATCTATCCGTGCCTCCAGCTCACCCTCAGCAGTACAAGCCCAGCTGAGGGGCCATCCCTGCCTGGAGAGCTCACAGGGTGTGAGGCCCCTTGGCCACCACACAGCAGATAATGAGCTGTCCCAGGGTCACTGTTGGGCACCCATCAAATGTTGAAAAACAGGAGGTGTATCAACAACTGCTGCGAAAGGATGGAAACTCTTCTGAACAGCCAGAAAAAACTCCTTTAAAAATCCTGTACTTCTTAAATTAGTAACTTTGGGGTACTCAGAAATTTAGAATTCTTTCAAGAGAATCTACTAAGCAGAAAGAACAAAATTATATTCCTGAAGTGGCAAACAGGTATCACACAACAATACTTAGGAAGAAAAATAAATAAATACAAACTCCTTAAAAATATGTTGTGATTGAACATGTAATATCAACTGACTCTAAGAAAAATAAAAATACCTTAAAGGGAAACACAGACCTTTAGTTTTAAGTCACACTATAAAAAAAATCATGCAGGCATTAAGGCTAGTATAAAAATGTCTCTTTTATCCTTTAATTTAGCTCCTATCTTGTTAAAGAGCATTAATTAATCAAAAACAAATGAAGCATGACCAGTAATGAAAGTTAAAGAGGCACACTAATACCATAGTGCCTATGCAAGGAGTCATAATCAAGTTGTTATTTCCATAAAACCTATGAAATTTCCCTCTGCTAACTTCAGCTTTCACACACTTTCAGGAAAGTTCATTCTATGTCATGAGCTTTGCTGATAAAACCATTCTGGCAGTAGATATTCACAGGCAGGTGTGACACAGGCCTGCTGTATCACCACTCCTCATAGGTACAGTTCCTCTGGGGTGGGGCAAAGCTCTGGCTGCTTTGGGTATAATGAATGAACTCACCCCAAATTAAACCCCACTTCTATTTCTGTGCCTATCATCAGCATGGATACAGCTAAACCAACATACCTGTAATGCTAATTCACTAAAAGCCTGGGATTTTCCTCATAAAAGAGGGAAGATCTCTGAAAACCAAATCCAAAGCACTCAAATACACCCTCATATGGTACCCTTTCTACGGTATCTTGAATAACTTTAAAATAGCAAATTATAGAGTGAAAAATATAATTTTCATATTCCATAAAACAAACTTTTATTTATCAAATGAACAACAAATGGAACATTTGCTGCAAGCATGCCTTTAACTTAGTGAAGGCATTTGGGTTTGCATAAAGTGACATTAAGGTTGGCAACTCAATACTGGGTAACAAAACTTATCAACATTACAAGTTACATTATTTGACCAGGCATTGAATTGGAAATATGCCAGGTTTTTTCACACACCCCTGTACAAACTGAAGTGAACACTAGTGGTCATGAATGTTCTGCATAACAGCACTGTTTTTCATAGATATTGAACTATCAAATAAATAGAGGGATATAAAAATACTACTTGGGTATCTGTGCCCTAGGTCTGTCCCTCTCCCAGTAAATTCACACTTGCTGCAAAGGGATGTGCTACATAAAAAAGCTCTATGAGGAAAAGTGAGGATGGCCCAACACATCAAACCTCACTCCTCACCAGCTGCCAGTACTGATACAAATGTCCTTCACCTCATCTCAATGATCCATTTTCAAATACAAAACTGCTCTGGAAGCTGACATTTTGTTTCACCAGTCATGCCTTGTTATGGCCCTTCCAGTTCCTAGAGCAGTTTGTTTTGCCACACTCATCAATAAGGCCATTCACTTAACTGGTCTTCCTTAAGCACAGAGTTCCCTGACCTATTTCCTTCACAAATATCGGTAACACTTCCCTTCCCCAAATATCATCAACTGCCAGTTTACTTGTTACCCTGTGAACTCTCATTTATTAACATCCATGGCTCCTGTATATTTTGAAGGCTCTAGCGCAATTTTACTGCCACTGGATTCTTAAAGTTATTGATCCTTTTTACGCTTCAGTAAGAATCATTCAGTCTGAATTGCACAGTCTGCCCTGACCAATCCAACCCTAGCTTTAACCTTAAATTTTCATTTCTGCTATTGAGTTGCAGGAAAGTCCCTCTTTTTTTTTNTGTAATGTCATTGCAGCTTGTTAAGCATTGTTTTCAGCCACTGGAAAGGGCATATTGAAATTCAACATTTCCTTTCACTCTTTTATTCTCATCTTCAACTATTCTTTCAGCTTGCTCCCCACATAGATTTATCCTGGAAAAATCAGTGAGATTCCAGAAAAATATTCTGTGTCTGTAGCCTCCTGTGGTCTGTCCTCTCTTTTCTCATTTGGCAGACACAAGTTTCTCATCTGTTTTCCTCCAGAACTTTTTACATCAACAATAGAACAGACTACATCCCCCAATTTCCCTGTCTGTAATCCCCAGTCCTTGCACAAAAGTACAAGATTAACTCTTTCCCATCTTCAGCAACTGGTATCATCTAATAGTTGTATTTGGCTTTGTTCAGTGATTTCTTTTGAGGATGGTAAGGCTGCACAAAATTTTCATTTTAGAATATCAGAAAAGCAAAACAGGAATAAAAAAAGCTTTTTTTAAGAAATCTAAGTCTCCAATCAAATGTCACATAGGGCCCAGACTGTGACAGAGTCTCCACACCACCTGCATCATTCTGGTGTTCATTCGTGACATGAGACACTGTCATGGGGATTCTGAGAGTTCAGCACACACTGCAGACTTGCCCTATATTGGGGCATATTCCATAGGGTTTCTTCACTTCCCACTCATGTTTTTTTCATAAAATTTGCTGGGATTTGATTTTATAAGGCAAATATATTACAATCAGTTCCATTGCTCAAGTCCAATTATTAGAATAGTACTACCAGGCCTATACACACATAGACATACATTGTGTCAAAGGATGAGTCTTTTTCTCAGGAAAATATACCAAATTTCTTGCCATTCTCTTCCCTTCCATATTTAACCTCTCAGAATACACTCTTCACAAACCCCAGCATGGAGGCTGCCCCCTCTTTTTCATTCTAGACACTCTCCCGGGCACCTTCTGTTTCTCATCTCTACAAGTTTCTTTCATAAATTTAAAACATCTTCATGGTCCAAGCTGAATATTATACTTTATGTAATTTATTCTGCTATTTTTCTTCAACACAGTCAATCATGCAGTTGTTGGAACCATCTCTCACAGTTTCTTTCATTTCTTTCCTATTGGTACTCTGTAACATGCTTCCCTCACCTTCCAACAAATTTCTCCAGCATTTCCACACAGCAGTGGTCTTTGATCTCTTTCCTTTCTCCACTTATATTTTCTTTCCAGGAAAACACACCTGAAGCAACAGTCAACCTCCTTTGCTGCATGGACAGCTCAGAGACACTCTTGCCTGCTTTTACTTTGGCAGAATATAAACTGCCACCAAGTCTTGGATGTCAAAAAGCCAGCTTAAGGTAAACTTAGCTAACAGAGTTCTTAAGTGCACTCAATCTCCCTAAAGCCCTTCATTGTCATTCTTGGTGGTCCCAGGTGAAACTTTGCCAGAGGATAACTCTGACCCCTCTATGGGCAAACCATGATTCAATCATCCTTTCTTTGTGGTATAATGCTATGAGAGAGAGAGAGGGAAAGAGAAAGAGATGGAACTTTTACCAAGAGCCTTCTCATTTCACATTTCATCTAGCTCAAAATATTTTGTCAATGTCAGAGGGAACCAGACAGAAACAATAGAATCCTGCTCATCCAAAATATGGTTGCAGAAACAGTTTTCCAAGTCTGTTGCTTTCACCATGTAATCCTTCTCTTTGCACATTCCTCACACTCAGCTGCATCCCGTTGAAATTTATTCCATTCACAGCTCAACACACACTGCTACCTTGATTTTATTCCCTCAATACAAACCCCAGAGAAAGGAAGATTTGGTGAACAACAGAAACACAAAGTGCCATGCAGGTACAGCTGTGGTAAAAGTCATTGGAATCATGAGGGGGAAATTTAAACAGCAAAGAGCTGGTTTGTTAAACACACAGCAAGGAGAATTATATTTTGCTACTGGCTGCACTCAACAGGTAAAGGTTAACCTGTTTCTGGTCTGCAAACAGTATCTGAGTGTAACAATTTTAAGATACTCTAAAATACACATTAACAGACAGTTCCTGCACTAGGAAATTTATACCCTGAACACTTAAAGACAAAGTGTAATTTGTTTCACAAATAGGTAACAGACACAGATGTAAATTTCATGAGCAAATAAGGAACTGCATTAATTTCAAGTTAGACAAATATTTCAGACTGCTGAAATCAAGCCCTGATGTTCCTAAGGTAATACATCAAAGGTACAAGAGAGCTTGGAACAGAAACTGGGGAGAGGTGGTGGTCAATCCAATGCTAACCACAAGACAATTCTTTCTGTAATTAACAGAGTGCAACATGAAAGCAGTCTTTGTCCATGAAATATCCCAGCTTTCCTACGTGTTTGAACCTAGGCAGATAACCAGAAAAAGTGTGTGTCAACTCTGTTTGCAGACTGTTTTGGACACGTATCACGTGTATTTAATTAGGAAGGCCTATTCTTTACTCAAGGAAAAATACGAATATTCTTTCTGGATTCCAAGAAGCTCCTATCTAAGATTTCCTACACATAGTTGTTTGCTCTCATATACACATCTGCTATCACGTTATAGAAAAAAAAAATTCTTACTACCATATTTTTCAGGACATAATGTATACAGGACCTGCAATACTGACAAGCACCTTTTAGATTCCCTGATTTAGCTTTCAGACAAAAAAAATATAAAATTAAGTGCTAAACATGCAACAGCCAATAAAGATAAACCCTTTGATATCAGCAGCAATAGGTGGAGCTAACAGATCAGCATCCAATTAATACATGAAGTCAAAATATGACCTACACAAAATTTGAAATACCAATCAATACTGCAGTCTCACTGCAATTCCTCTCTAGGTCTGAGAGGAATATTGAAGTAAGACTACAAACAGCCTGTTTACTGCTAAAATCATATCCATTTATGTTGGTAGAAGTGTTAATATAGTAGAGTGCAGAAAAGGCATTGCCTTTGCAAAATTTTTAGTTATAATTTCAGTCATATTGTTTCCCTCTATGTGTATTTATAAATTTTGATATTGGCATTTAAGTATACTTACATAAAAACATAGAGACATAATTTGTTCAAGTTTCTTTCCTCCCATCTCAAACTATGTTGCTAGACATATGTACTGCAGGAGAGACACACACAGGATGAATTTAGATACTTTGATGGCTAAAGTAAATATAGATAAATTAAATAAGTAAATATAGATACTCATATAAATGGTATGAATAATCTAATTTTATCAACTTTTCAGCCTTATAGTTCCCACATTTGCTGAAGTCCAGAAATCTAAGTATTTCTCATGAGGATCACTCAAAATTTGCAAGTCTTTACAGGATCATGCTTACAAGGCCTCTTTCCACTTGTACCCCAGGGAAAAAAGATAGTTCCATCCAATTTCTGTGTGCTGCTGCACATTCCCCTGTGTGTTAGTGTTCCATCCTGTTCCCATCCCCTCCATGCACACAGACCCCTTGGAACTGTTGGCTGAATTTCAAAAAAACCCCTATCGAATAAATATAATAACTTCAAATCAACATGTTACTGAAAATTCAAGGTCAATACTGACATTCTCTATTTTCATCAAATAATGACTAAAATCTACACAAAATGAGATATTTTATAATTTTTTTTTATAATGAGGACAATCAGCCACTGGAATAATCTCCCCAGAGAAGTAATGAATTCCCCAACACTGGACAAGTTAGATTTAGCTGGACAGGGTGCTGGGCCAGCTTGTCTAGACAGTGATTTTGCCAGGAAAGGTAGGACCAGATGATCCTTGGGGTACCCTACTGACCTGCTACTCTGTATTTGACATAAACTTCTTCTACATATAAGAGTTTTGTGACAATCACACAAAATACATCTAATAGAATCACAATAACAACTTGTCTTCCATTATGAAAGTATTTCTGTCATGGCAAACCAGCAGCATCTTTCTAATGACGTTCATTAAACCCCTTGAAATACTGATATTGAAAAAGAACCACTGTACTGCTTTATAAAGATTTGCAAAATGTGTAATCAGCCCTTAAAGAAAAGCCACACAATAGATGCTCTCTGAAAAGCATTAAGTACATACATTCCTTCAGTTTCAAGGAAACAATATAAAAACCTTGTACTGTTTATTCAAATAAAGTCACACATTATGGGCTTACTTCTCCCTACCCCTGCCCAAACAATTGGTGTTTTATCAGCTCTGCAACGTCTGATCTCTCTCCAAGTCAGACAGGAGATCAGAGGATTTAACCTGTGTTATCCTTGTAAAATTGCATATAAAATACAGCAGAGAACATGTATCTGTGAATCTCATTTAAACTGTGCTTAACAAAGCACAAATATTTATTGTAAACTATAATAGATTATTAGGAAATGAAGAACTTCATATCACTTTGTTGTTCACATCTGGTGATAAAAAAAGATATCAAATTCTGGAAGTCTACCAAAAAACTTACATTTTATTAGGAACACATATGATTTAAGCATTGCCAATAAATTCTACGTATTTAGTTATAGCTGACATTTATGATGTTACTTGAAGAATAATGAATGCCCTAACTTGAAATATGCACATGCCTTTAAGAAGTGAGCCGAACGTCAAAGGAAGCTTTTAGTAACTTGCATGTGAACAAATATCTTCTATCATCTAGAAAGGTTAATGAAATCACATTTTCTGAGATATCTGTGCTACAGACAAATGTGACAGCAAAAGAGAGCATTGAACTATCCAGAAGGGAACAGAGAAAGTAAATTCTTATATTATAGTCCCTACATATCTTAACTGCTAGTAAATATTTTAATGTTTCTTTCATTGTATGCATTAGATAATCTGCAATTTACTGAATGAGTTATTTCTGAAGACTGTCACAGCATACTTCCATTTTAACCTTTTATGTAGAAACAATTATTGTATTAATCACTGTAAACAATTACTGTATTAATTCTGTTGTGCAAACTCGCGGGGGAAATGCTCGAAAACTACTCCACCGTTTCAGATTCACCTCGTATTTCCTCAGACCTAATTCACAGTCAACCACAAGACCTGCATTATAGCATAAATGTCAAGGGAAAACGAGAAAACTTGATTTGGCACTGATGGGTTTCAGCCACGACAGTAACAGACGGGGGATTCTGCAGCAACAATCACTTCGCAGAAACTGCCCATTGCACGTTTATTAAATACACTCCCCTCATTCTCCCTCCTACAACGGGCTGATAATCCACTTGCAGCAGCCTCGGGCCAGTTCCGACACAACTCGATGTTCCTGCAGTTGACGTGCAAGTGCCCAAATAAAAACAAACTCCCCCACACGCACGGGGGTTTACGCTACAAAAAACAAGACTCATTGAAAAGTTTTCCGGGAGGTAGAAACCAACAGAGTTCCATTCAAGAAAACTGAGCGTTTCGGGCATCCCTCCAGCCCTTACTGAACAGCTCTCTCTTCAGTAAAAAGAAGTTTCTTAAAACCCATCAACGCAAAAACTAACGTTAACTTAGGTGGAGCGAGGAGCAAGGGGGTGAGAGAGAGGGAGAGAGAGGAACAAACGACAGTAACCTGCAGGGCAGGACAGCTGTCACTCAAACAACGACAACATTCGATAAATAATACCCCTCAAAACCTGGTATTTCTTTAGCACTTGGCAATGATTTTGTCGATAGAAAGCGGGAAGAACCAGAAGTGCCGAGCAGCTAGAAAGCTGTGGTTGCTTGCTCTCGGAAAGGCTGCCAGGCGCGGAGAAGCTGAGGGGCTTCGGAGAAGAAACAAAATAACAAGGTAACTGATAGCTGAAGCTGACTGGTTTGAGGTTTTGCGCTAATCAATAAGAACTGCTGTTTAATAATTGAGATTGCATAAAAAGCGAGCGAGCCTTCTGTCCTACAGCAAATACATTATTATGATTTAGCACCCAGGCAGAAATAAAGAGTTATATCGATTCTGCAGAACCGAGCTGAGAAACCCGCTAAGGGACTAACATTCTCCTCCATTCCCCTAGCAGGAGTTTGTTAGTGAGCAGACATCCAGCACAGACATACACAGCAGTCAGGAAAAGCTACGGAGTGGCGCTCATTCCTCCCAAAGTTTCTCCTTCAAGTTTCGGAGAAACCTACCTGTTCTCTGGAAATGCAAGGCAACGAGGGTCTCCTAAACATTTTGCAACTGCCGTAGTAGCTGACCGAAGTTTCCCCTAGGGACACGCAGCTAGATCTCCTCCTGGGTCTGATCACAGGCACTTTTTCCTCCACGCTGGGGAGCCGTGGGTGGCGGTGATGCTGGTGGTGCGCTCCCCGGCTCTGCGCCGAGAAGATGCCGTGCTCCCCTGCGCAGAGTGCCAGGAGGCAGCCTGCCACCCCGGCCGTGCCGGCCAGCAGCGGCCCGAGCGCTGGGGGCAGCGCCTGGAGGCTGCTGAGCGACACCAGCCACACCAGGCTGCAGAACACCGAGACCAGGAGGCTCCGGCGCAACTTCAGGGAGCTCTGCGGCAGGGTCAGCGCTGCCACCGAGACCAGCACCGTCAGGAGCCTTCCTAGGAACATCTGCGGCTCCTCTTCATGCCCCT
>VXBQ01011395.1:225504-317977 GCA_013400175.1 Phainopepla nitens | reverse complement strand
TTTTTTTTTTTTTTTCCCGCCGTCGTTAACTAAGTTACAGACTAGACCGCATTGCACGACCAGGTTTATTTGCACAGCTAATACCTTTGAAATGGATAAAAATGATAATTTTGGAACGGACCGTTGAGAGTATTTAGATCGCTGTAGGGGAAAAGAGGCAGCTAATGGGATTTTGAGTAATTCCTCTGCTCATTCATTCTGTTTGTTTGTTTCTGAAAAAGTAACTGCTAAGCACTTCTGAAATTTATTATAATTGTGCATGTTTACCTTGTTACTTAGAACAAAGGTACTTTGAGCCATGTTTCCATATAATATTTTACTGTTTTACTTACACTGGTTCAGAAATCAGTTCGGGTAACTCAGTGGTTGCACTTTTTGCTTTTTTTTTTTTTTTTTTTTAAACAAGGAGCCTCTTGAAATTATTTGGTGCCGTGACTTGTGATTCCTTCCCTTTGAGCAGCCCCCGAGTAGCAGCTGGTTTGTGGAATCCGTGGGGTGGCAGGAAGTGCTGCTGCAGGACATGGGCCTGAAAGTTGGCCATGAACAGAAATTGTCAAGCGTGATTCCTGACAGAAAATGCACTATGCAATGACATATAGAGTAACTCCTCTACATGAGAGAGAAATAACCAATGATTTATTTTTTAAAAGGCACATCAATCTTGTGGAATTTTAATACCATAGTACATCTTCCTCTGTTAGAAATACCCCTACACTCTCTTTCAAAAAAAAAAAAAAGAAAAAAATTTTTCTCCTGGCTTGGTACACTTAACAAAGATTCTGTACCATCATATCGGTTCTAAAAAGTTTTCGAAAAAGGAAAATGCGTAGTTCCTTTGGGATTATATTCTTACATTTTCTTGTGTTCATATATTAGTGGTATCAATTGGACCACAATCAAGTATATTTGTAAATGCTTTTACAGGATAAGGATAAGAAATGCATTGCTTTGATGCATACTCTTTTTTTTTTTATTATTATTGCCTTGAACTCACCTATAAGTAAATGCATTCCAGAAATAATTCGCTGGTGTAATCTTCATTAAAACACATTTGGGTATATTAGTAGCAGTGGAGACTAGGAAGTGCCTAAGGAAGAATACAGAGACAGGACATCACATGATCCCTAAATACCATGAACGCAACCATCTGTGGCTTCAGCACTTTCTGAATCAGAAGTGGTGTCTTATTCTTGACAGTTCTTAGTAGGTTTTTAAAATACAAATTTGCCCATTTTTTTTTTTTTAAGTCCTCATAGATTTTCAGCATCTGCAGAGCAGTACGAGAAAAGGTCCTTATTCAATGCAACTTTACTACACAAGTGTGAAATATGGTTGTTTTTTTAAAGTTTCCTATCTGTCTTAATTGATATTCTTCTCATTTTGATAGAAACAATGAACAGATGCTCTCTAGTCACCTTGTCTCTTCAAGACAAATCAGTTCATGATTTTTTATCTTTCCTCAGTCTTGAATTTATTTTCTAAGCTGAAAAGTTTGGGCATATTCTTTTCAGATTCTTTTTAAGTTACTGGGTTTTTTTTCTTTTTTTTGAGCACCACTATGCTTTTGGAGCAGAGAAGACCAGGAGTTACACCCAATATTCAAGACAGAAACATGGTCCAAGTAATGGTTTCTTTCCTTGTAATTCCTGTCTCTCATTTGTTTTGCTTTGCTAGGGAAGTGAGACAGCAGATAAACTAAGCATTGTTGAAAGTGGTTCTGTTGAACACTGAACACTGTTTTCACAGTGTTAAGTATATAGATCCCAGGCTCTGTGTTCTGATTGTTAATGTCTACATCCACTAGACAATTTTATAGGTAAGATTAGGAATTTTTTTTTCTGTGTTTACATTGCAGTTAGCTACAGTAAATTTCACCTGCCTATGAAGTCAGCATTGTGAGGCTGTAAGCACATTCCCTCAGTCAGATCTATCTTTACTCTTGGTAACTTTGTATGAATAGTATACTTTACCACCTTCCCATTTTTTTTTCCAGATCATTTACCATTTATTAATTAGCTTTAATTTCAGTTATATGTGTGCTGAAGAAATGTATACATCCCAAAATGTAATGGGAATATAGTTGGTCTTTAGTAATGTCTCTGTTGCCTAACAACACTCTTCCTACCACATTACAGGACCTTGTCTTGAGGAGTTTCCAATCTAATAATGAAGAATTTCAGTATAAAGAGAACTTGGTGTGAGTACTTTAGTTAATATTGTAAATTAGAAGAGCATTAACTAAATTACTCCTTGCAACAGAATCATTTTTAGAATAAAGAAATAACTTTTCATTAGCTATTTCTGAAACAAATACAGAAAATCATATTGTGTTATTGAAATTGGAGTGAAGACATTTATGTCAGGGGAACGTCATATTTTTTTGTCATCCTCCAGTTTCACTACCAAAACATGATGGGTGGCTTAGTGATTTGAGTCAGGTTGGCTGTCTTTGACTATCTAATCATAATAAATACTAATATAATTAAATAGTCATTTTAAATGGTAAAAAATACGATTTTCCAAGTTAAGTCTGTTTCATCCCCTGTCTTTATGTTGAGGCAGCTTTCTTGTTCCTGTTTTTCTTATTTTCTCCCCTTCCTCCTGAGCGGAGGGAATGAGCCAATGTCTGGGTGGAAGTTTGGCTGCCAGGAAGGGTCAAGCCACCGCAATAACCATGTGTACTCAGCCCTGGAGATCTTATCAGGAATATACTGTTAAATCTTAGATTTTCATTGCAAAGACTGACCCTGCTGCCATCGCTGTGTTTTAATAGAGAGTTTTCATTTGTTTGATCAAACTCAAAACCAGACCTAATTTTAAAGTGGAATTCTTCGTGGATGAGACTATGAAGAATATGGTGTTTATACCCACAGCATACTGGCAATAGAATAGAACAAGTCATAACTGATTTGGCAGTAAAGACTTATTTTTTCTTCACTAAATCTATACTAGCAAAATTCATAAGCTGGTGATATCTGTCTCTACAGTGGAAAATATTTCATTACTTTATTGACAATTTAATATACTTTGTCAAGTTTTGTTGGTTGGTTTCTATTGATCCTGAGACACGTGGGGTTCCTTTTGCTTCCTAAGTGATTAAACTTGCAAACACTTAAAATCAGATTTTGGGAAGATGGTTGTATATTACTTCGTAATTCATTTCTGAAAAGCATAATGATTATGAATATTTCAGATAAAAATTATAATATTTAACATAAGAATATGAACCGAAAGCAGTCATAAACCCATTAATTTAAATTCTCCTAATTCAGAGGATAACTATTTTTATAGCTTTGTTTTGAGGTGTTTGTGGGTTTGTTTCTGACTAAGGAAATTGCAAGTATTTATTTATCCAGCTACCTCCACATTTTCCACTGTCATTATTCCCAGTGATCCCTACAGTGATGAGTGGTCAATGACCCTCGCATAGGAGGAAGTACAGGAGTCTTAGAGTCTGCCTGTTGTTCATCACAGTGGTTGAACAATTGCAACAACACAGTGACATTTTGCTAAATGCTCACGTTTTCCCCAATGGGTTATCATACAGGCAGAATAAAATGCTTTCTTAAAAACCAACCATGTCTTTTCCCCACCCAAAAAGTCACTTTTGTTTGGTTTTACCTTAATTTGGTGAAAGAAAAAATAAAAAGGAAACTCACTGGAAAGGCCAGAACTACCAACTGGTAGTGCCTCTGTGTGAATGTCCCCATTTTCACCCTCAAACTTGCAGCTAGAGACCTCAATCTAAATTTAAAATGTAGTTTAGTAGGTGATGTCAACTGCTGATTATCTTCCTCCTTGTGTTCTGTGCTGGTTTGGTATCACCTCAGAACACTGCCAGTAATAAAAGTGATGTGTAAGAGTTGAAGTAGTAGTTTTTGAAATTGTAAAGCTGGTTTGTAGTTTTGTCCTATTGGACTTGTAGGAACGGGTAAGCCATCAAAGTTAGCATTCCTCAGAAAACAGCAAGATACTCGTCCTTGCAATGAAGGACCTTTATTTTAATAAAGGATGGAATATCAAGAAAATAACACAGCAATGTGTAGAAAAGCTGAACTTTATTCAACTGGAGTACTCAAAAAATCTAAAACAAGGTAGTGAGAGGAGTACATGGGGAGAACCTTATACCTAAAAAACTGTCAACTTCTTAGAACTAGAATGCTAAGAAAAACTTTGTCTTCTTGGGAAACAGATTGCTGAGAACCTATGGCTGAGCAATGGGAAGCTGTGGCGAACAAACGGGATGTTCACTAAAACCTGTGGTGGGGGATGTCACAGTGCCTGGCCTGAGCCCTGGTCACATATCCCCTTGCACTGCTCTGCCGGCTGGCAGGCGAGCTGGAGCTGGGGCCTTCAGAGCTGAGAGGAGACGTGCAGTCTCCTCCTTTTCCACGGGCCCCCTGTCACTGGTCTCCTCTGCCTGGGCCTCTGCAGAGAGCTGTGGTGCAGGCACAGCTGCATCGGGGCACGCTTGTGCCTCAGCACCTGCAGCAGCTCCTCACAGCAGCCGCGTCCCGGGCAGCAGCATGGCCCTGCAGACACCGAGGGGCTCTGGTGCTTCTGCAAGACACAGCATGGGGAGAGCAGGGGGCTGAGCCCTCTCGGGATGCCTTTGGACTCTCCGGGACAGACTCTGGCTTGCCTGGGCTGCCCAGGGCTGAGGCTGCAGGAAGAAGGGCTCCAGCCAGCTCAGCCCAGTGAACCTGGAGCTCTGCCCTGGCTCTGATTCCCTCCCTGGGCCTGAAACCCCCCTCTGCCTCGGGGCCTTGGGCAAAGTGCTGCCCAAGAGGCCCAGGACCCTCGGGATCTGCCCAGCTTTTCTGCTCCGTGGGGGCTCTCATGCCTCACCCGACACAGGCTTGGACCAAGACCTCGTTCTCCTGGCCCCTGATCCCATCCCACCTGCCTGACACCCCTCCCTCATATGTCCCCAGCCTCTCCAGAGCCTTCTGCCAAGGCACCATCTGAGGACAATTCCCATCAGCAGCAGCTCTAGGACTAAGCTGGCCAGAGAACTTGCCACCATGGCCCACAATGGGGTCCTCTCAGGGCCCATGCCCTGCTGCTGAAGGTCCTCTGGAAGCTTGCCCAAGGTGCCTATGTCCCCCTCAGGATGGCTGGAAGGGCTTAGGGGATGAGCCAGCATCAGGAGCACATAAACTCTCAAAAGCCACTTGGGAGCTGTGGCCAGCCACAGTGCTGCTGTAGGTTGAGCTGCCACCTCAGCACACGTTCTGGCCCTCTGTCTGCACCAACTTCTGCTCATGCTCTGGACACAGTGACAGGCTGGGAACAGTTCCCAGAACATTGCACTGACCTCAGAACCTGTGATGTTACAGAATCACAGAATCAATTGGCTTGGTAGAGCCCTGTGAGATTATTGAGTCCAACTGGAGCCTGTCTCCACCACAGCAACTCCAGCAGAGTAGAGTGCCACACCCAAGATTTCATTGAACACCTCCCGCAATGGAGACTGCACCACACTGCTTGGCAGCCCATTCCAATCTCTAACACCTCTCTCTGGGCAAAAGTATTTCCTAAGGTCCAACCCAACTGTCCCTTGGCACAGCTTAAAATCCTTGTGGGCATCTGCTCTCTCTTGTCCTTGCTCATCTCTGAGAAGGCACGGCCTCATCAGTAAGTTCCCCGTAGGCAGGAGAAGAGGCTTTGTGCAAGAACGCTGCTCAACTTTTTAGCCATCCCAAGGGGCTGCTTATCCTTATTCTTTGATGTCCCAGGGATCTTGGGAGTTGGAGACCAGTGTGGGCCCAGAGACAGCAATGGTGCTCAGTGAATAGAGGCCCTGCTTGAGGCTGCCCAGCAATGACAGGGATGTGCCCCAGGCCTTGGCAGCCACACCAGCTGGAGCAAGTGCCCCTGGCACAGGAGTAAGCTAGAGCTTCACACAGAGTCCTGCAGGAAGGATGGAGCAGCCTGGACCTGCAGGGGGTTCTTGTCGTGGAAGGGCAGGAACCAGCCCTTGGTCCTGTTGAACCTCTAGCCACTGCTGGAACTGGTTGGTACTTAAGGTATGATATGATAGAATACCTGCACCCGTGTAACAGTGGCTAAGGATATTATGGCCTCCATACACAAACCAATATCTTCATTTTCTCTTTCGTAATTTCTAAATGAATATTTGTCTATATTTCAAAATACTAACTTATTTTTTGCATTGCCTGTTCTCTGTTCTAGTGTAGCATAACCAGAAAGAACTGATAACATAACAATGACCCTTTTCACTCAAGACTGTAATCTTGGCATCCTATTCAGCCTATTTCTTTTGACCCACACATCCAGAACCTGTCTAAATCTTACCACATCCATTTTAATATTTCTTAGTTTCAATAATTGCCTTCTGTTTGTACTGCCCAATTTTATTTCCTTTTTGCCAATGCCCTGTAATTTTGGTATGCACATAGATCAACTCTGTTGAAAATTGCTGTCATTTTCACCTTAAAGCACCTTTTTCTCCTGTTCTTCAGACACATGAAATACAGCCATCTGATTATTCCTTCATAATGCAGTGCTGCCATTCCAATCAGTTTCTCACCATGTGAACAACTTTTGCATCTGTATAATAACTTTGGACATAGTTGCCCAGCTCTTCACTTCACAAAACCTTTTTGTGCTTTCTTTTGAATCAGCACAGAAGTGTTAGTTAAATTCTAGGAAGTTCTCTTTGAAGTTTCTCTTCAAGCACTTCATACTGTTAAGCATCAAATTAACAACAATCAGATCTAATTGTTATTGCATATAACAGTGCCCTGACTATACTCCTTGCCCTTTTTTTCATGGAGAAAGAAATTATCAATTTGCTACCTATTTTGGAAACTTCCACAGAGTAACACTCCAGGAAATTGTGACACATCAGTGCTTTCTAGAGCCTCCTTTTTGACTTTCTCATCATCATGTGGGATCGTATGTGTAGAAAGTCTTGTGTATGATTGAAGAATCATACACAAGACAAATTGATGCCTTGTTCAGGAAATAATATTCTACTACCTGACTACTGGTGAGGTGTAGAGCATAGGAAAGAAAAGGTGGGAAGAGAGGACGTACTTTGTGTGTGAGCTCTGAGTTAGTAAGTTATTGCTTTTGCTGCTTTTCTTTAATTCATATCCATTAGGAATTTGATGGCCAAATACCATGTTTTGAATTAACTTTTCTTTGAATATTCGAGTTTGAGAAACTAATTTGTCAATTAATTTAAAGATAGAATTACATAGGCAGTAATTGTCTGTGTGTGCCTCAACTTTTTTATCAGTTGTGCATCAGATGCTTGAATAAACAGAGAAATGGCGTTATTACCATGTAACCAGTTAGCAAAAAAACCCCCAAGCAAACAACAAAATAAAGAAATATTATGCCTCCAGAAAACCCATGCAAGTGTGGCTCACTTAGGGAAACCAAAATTTTTGACCAAAGTTCAGTGCTGGGAGAAACACCAGCATTGTGCCTTATCTTTCTAGGTTCATGTGATGGCGATCACTGTGGTTACTCTGTAGAAACATGTGCTGCAGCCAGCAACTGGAGCTGCTTGGATCATCTCCTGTTTTTCCATGTGCTATGTGCTCTCTCCTAAATACAGCCTCTATCAGCTGCTAAGGTGTTTGTACATCGGCAGTGCTGGAGACTGAGAGAGAGCTGTGGTGCTTTATAGGCAACCAGACATAATGGGAACAAGCTCCTGAAGGAGATGGCAAAATGCAGTTATTGGAGGAAGTAAAAATATTCTGGTGAAAGAGGCTTCTTGTGCAAGTGCGTTCACTAAGTGTGGTGCCAGTGTTCTTGCAATTAGGTGTTGTTAATCTGTCATGTCTAAGGGTGGCAAAGAGAGATTCAGTTGCATTCCTCATCAAGTAAAGCTGTCACTTTCAAAGCATGTTACAGCACTGTGATCTTCATCATGTGGCAGCAAACACCAAATTACTAAAAATTGCATCTTCTGGTTGAATTTTTCAAAAAACAGGCTCTTGGGAAAGAAAACTGGAAAAGAGTAATGAAAAGTAAGTTGTTTCTTCTATGATAAGATGTCTTTAATGGTTGTTGTGCTTGTCAGTTTAAAAAGCATGGGCAATGCACTGGAAAACACTGGAAAGATGGAGCTGCTCTGGAAGGCCATTGTTAGATGAGATTTCCCATTTCTAATGAAGGAAAATATCCATGAGATGATCTTTGACAAACCATCAGTGAATAGCAGAAATATTGTATTGAGTTAATTAAACACTCACTCTCTTTAGAAACTACAAGGACAAAAATCTTTTCCATACCCATATTTTTATTTTTGTGAGAAGAAGCAGCAGAATTTTGGCTTTTGGTACTATATCCAGATGCTTCCACTCTTTTATTTTTTAAATCTAAGGGATCATCCTCCTCATCTGAACAAACTGGGACTCTTTGGAAATGGACCAACATGTGCAACCCCAGATAAGCACAGTGATGCGCACCTCTACAGCTGAAATATGTTTCAATCATACCCAGGCTCTCACTTTGAGGGTGAAAATGTCAACAATAATTTTTAAGGTTTTACAAACAGAAGCTATTGATGCTGATGTGATTTCAGCAGTTAGGCCATGTGTAATCTGCATGTTCCTTCAAATAAAATTAATTGTCTAACACTTCATGTTGGATTTTTGAAAAATTTTCTTGGAATTGCATAACTTTTTAAAACAACATTTTTATGTTATATATAAAGTATAAACTAAACAAATATTGAGAAGTTGTTCAGAAATGGCACATATAAATAAATTCAGATGTCTTTGGCAATTGTTTTTTTCCAATGCGCCATGAATTTGAATGTTCACATCCTAGCAAAAAAAAAATTAAGATAATGGGCTATCATATTCAACATATAGCTGTCAAAGTTCTGGCTTTAATATACTTGAGAACTGTGTAATTATATATTGTACTAATTTTTTACATGAGTTTATTTAGAGACTAGTGATATAATTTAGGAGTGGGGGTTAATAATAAAAATGTAGGAATTAATCAAATATTACCAGATTTCACTTTTTTGCCCAATTATTCAAGTACAATTTGTCATCCTATATTATAAGTGAAATTGGAGGTTAATAATAAAACAGAAGGCAAATGACTTTCTTCATATGTAGCATTTCTATAAAAAGTTTATTTTATGCTGAATCGTGTTTTATTATAAAATCTCACCTTCAGTGAAACAGCATTAAACTTAAGAATACATACTAATATTTCAATGTCAATTCAATCCTTAACTTGCTAATTGAAATTTCTGTCTTGAATTGAAATAGAGGCATTTTATGGACTCTGTTTATTAATAGAATTAAAGATTAAATCTAACTAGGGAGCTGGTTTGATTTTTCAGAGAAGTCTAACTTAACGCATAAGCATCACATGCATAAATATGTTCTGAAAAAGATCAAAATCAGTCTGAATGAGGTCATTTATTGGGAGGGAGAGGGAAGAAAAAAATAAGCTGAGTCTTTCAGTGAGCTTCCCTCATTTCCACATCTTTCAGATACCCATTTTATTGACCTTAAATCAGTAAGACAGGTCCTTGTTAATTAACATTCGTTTAAATTCTGTTAAATTGCTAAAATTGCATTATATTGTCAGCAGGCATAAAATAACCCAGTAAAGAAATTTGCTGAATTATACCTCTTCAGGGTCTGGCCTGTTTCAGCACATGCTTGAGTATAATCTCGACTGTTTTGCTTGGCTGTATTATTCCATTCAGCTTTGTACATGAAAATCTTATAGGCCTTAATGTATTTAGAAATTCATCCAACTTTAGTGCTTTCTTATGGTAAGTACTGGACAGGTTTGGACTTTGAAGAAAATAGCATAAACAGGGTCACTAATTATTTTATTCATAGTTCAATAAAACTGGAACCTTCAACTTGTAGTATCAGGCTGCAGATGTCTGAATGATAGTGGAGATATGTACAGTGTCTTACCTCTTGAATAAAAAAGTCTGGACTCTTAAGCCTTCTGGTCTTCTCTATTGTTTGAAGATTATTTTTTTGATTTAGCATTCAAAGCAACAAAGGTCTAACAAGACAGCCTATGTAAGCAAATCTTCAGAACAAAAGATATTCCAAAGAAGGAGAAATGTAACAGAATCCTGTAATTGTGACTTCGTAATTATATCTGCTAGAGATTCCACATGAGATTAAAAAAACAGCAAAATTATGCAATTAAGCTAATTAGCTCATTAATGTGGAAGTACTTTGTCATTCTAATCACAGAAGGAATTCATCTGAGTAAAAAAAGCAGACAGGAATAAATTGTGGTAGGAGACAGAAATTGTCTGATTTTAAAATGATAAATTTATGTGGTTTATGTCTGTCCTCTAAAACCTAAGCACGGCACCTGCATTTCTTAGGTTAATTTTATTTTTATTACTTGTTAAGAGCAAGTTGCTCATCACACATAACCTGAGCCTTCTATGTTGTTCAGGAAGCCATCACATGCAGCAAAAGCATTCCAGTTAGGCTCAGTAATCTTTTCTAAATAAGTCTACTTCTGTAGCTAAAAGTCACTTTTGTTCCTCATATATTACAATAGGATTGCTTAGAATTTGTAATCAATACTGTGTAAAATTGCAGTCGTTTATCGGCCTCCTCTTAGCATCTTAGCTGAAAGTCCTGCTGGCCTTTCATTCATGAACTTGTGCCAGGGGATATCAGGAAAAGGTTCCTCATGCAGAGGGTGGTTGGGCACTGGAGCAGCTCCCCAGGGCAGTGGTCACAGCACCAGCCTGAGAGAGCTCAAGAAGCATTTGGACAATGCTCTCGGGCACAGGGTGTGACTCCTGGGGTGTCCTGTGTCGGACCAGGAGCTGGGCTTTGATCCTTGTGGGTCCCTTCCAATTCTGTGAACCACAGTTTATTGAAAGCATTACCCATTAAGACAGCTCAGAATTCACCACATAAGAAGTTGCACACTGAGTGAAGTGAAATGTTTTTGTAATTCTGATGGGATTGCTGCTTTTGTCACTTCCGTACAGCACAATGATACAACCCTAAATGTTTGTGAATAATCCTAATGTATTTAGTTGTCAAAGGCAAACAAATGGAGGTAAAGCAGTGTCACAAGATCAAGTAATGGGTAAATGACTGGATCATTTAACTCAGCTATTTTTGTACTCAAAACTAGTGCTTATCATCCTAATGCATGATGTTACAGTAAGAGGAGGAAGAGTTGGATGTGGAAATGTGTTTAAATATTTCCAAGATGTGTATTTTTGTTAGTTGATATTTTTAAAAAGTAGGATCTTTTAGAAAATTGTTAACATAAATTGAACTGACTACATAAATAAAATTAAGGGTATGATATGGAAATTTTATAATTCTAAATCTAGATAACGCAAGTTATTAACTTCTGTTGATTAAATTTTATGTGCTTATTTATAGCTAAAATGAGCCCAGCATGCTGGTATACAAAGTAATGGTGTAGAAACAATCAGCCATGTGCACCTCCTGGATCTTGCAATGTAAGAATAACCATTGACCTGCAATAGCAAAAGCAACACATTTAGAAGGGTTCTTCCGTTGCTTTGGAGTTTTTGTGTTTGAACTTACAAAAACCTTTGAGGAAAGGACCTTGAAAGGAAGCAAACTGGATACAGCAATAGGTTTTTACCAGAGCTGATTAGGGAAATCCAGAAGTTGACATTATGATATCTTTGCACTTATGCTCAATTAGTAGTAACGAGCTAGCAATGACTGATGCTTAATATAACAAACTCATACACTGTATGAGCCAAGAACTGTGTTTCAGTTTATATCATTAACTGAGTTCCTATTTCCACGCACTTGCAATATCATTTATGCCATTCCATAGTGTTGTGATTGTTAAATTACACGTGATCTAATAGCTCTCTACAACTCCCTGAAAGGAGGTTGTAGCCAGGTGGGGGTCGGCCTCTCCCCCCAGGCAACCAGTGACAGGATGAGAGGACACAGTCCTAAAGTGTGCTCGGGGAGGTTCAAGCTGGACCTGAATCTGGAAAAATTTCATCACTGAAAGGGCTGTCAAACATTGCAACGATTTGTCCAGGGAGATGGTGGAGTCACCGTCCCTGGAGGTGTTCAGGAAATGATTGCATGTTGCACTCAGTGCCATGATCTAGTGGACACAGTGGTGATAAGTCAAAGGTTGGACTTAAAGGTCTGAAGCAGTCCTTTCCAATCTAAATGATTCTGTAAGATTTTCAGAAAGCATGGAAAAAATTATCTCAAGATTTTTTTTTGTAACCTGAAAATCTGTCCACTTCAAACTTGATGGAATTTTATTTATATTTGGAAAAAAAAACTATATAAATTGCAAGTTCTATGAAACACATATATCTTATTTTCTTATAACTGTTAGCGTAACACTGACCATGAGTTACAGATGTTTTTATTTAGCCAACATTCAATTTTTTCCAGAGTAGTAGACATCACATAGTAAATTTCACTGCTACAGTATTCAGTAGCACTGACCTACAACAAACTGCAGTGCTGTTTATTTGAGTATTTTTACTGCTACATTAAAAATGTCATATTTACCACAATTAGAATGTTTATTAAACATGAATACTGTATCATGCCAATATATTGCTAGAGAGAAAAGCATAGTGAACAAACAATACAATTAGTAAATGAAGTGGACGTGAACCTGTATTACCCTTTATTACTGTTTACTTACTGATTTATAAAAGTTGCTGGTTTCTAATCTGTTTCTCTGTGACTGCTGCTAATTACAAAGACTCTAAAATTCATAATAATTACTGCCTAGTACCAGTGTGTGCTTGGTAACAGTTGGAAAGTTTGTGATTCTTGGCCACTCTGGAATTTAGTACTTAATTATTGTAGGGCTTATTGCAAAGTAGCAGTTTCCTAAATGTAGGTCTCACAGATGTATGCAGTCTTTGGGATTTAAAATACTACACACTACTTTCATTATTTGATGTCTGAAAATTACAGAAAAGCTATGTACCAGGGGGTTACCCATATACCAAAGCAGCTGAGTGATACACTTTAGCTGAAGTTCTTTTCATCATATATTTAAATTGCTGCTGTTAATTCTGAGGCACATTTGTATTATAAAGTGATCATCACATGTCAGGTGGTACTGTTAATGTTTGGGACTAAACAAGGTTTTATGATCTTCAGTTTTGGCCCTGATTTCTTACTGTGAAGTTGTTTAAGTAGTCCTGATCATTCAAATATTACATACTTGGCATATTTGCTTTCTTTAATGTTAAAAGTGAGGAATAGTTCAGCTACACATAAATTTAATTTTGCTTTTATTTATTGCCATGTCCCCTTCCCATGATTGATGCATTTTTTTATGTGAGTTCTGAAAGGAGTGGAGGGAAGAATGAAAATAGCATTCTGGTTTTAAAGAAAAGTTTAATTAAATTTTCAGTGCTTTCCGATATATTAGAAGAAAAAAGATAATTTTCCAGACTCAATTGTTTGGGAGTTGTTAAAAGATACATGAGACAGTTGTAGTGTTAATTGAAATCTTGAGATGTATCCTATTTAGCTACCTCCCCAGTCAGGTCTCCTCCACAAACAGATTTGTACCAAATCTAATGGAAAATTAGCGTATTTCTGAACAGAAAAACCTTGAATTGCTGTAAAATATATTAATCTGGCATGTAAAATAAAATAACTAGGTAATTTTCAGCTTTTGAGTTGAGAGGCCTGATTCTTTACTTTACTGTCTGGCAAAGTAAAAAGGCCTTAGAGAGGATAGGCAGAACTACTGCTTTAATATATATATATATTTTATGCTCAGGCTTTGGACAATAATTATCTATAAACAAGATTCTGAGAGGTCTAGCTAAAAGTCTTTGTTTTTATAGTAGATACAGGAATATATTGACCTGGGACACAAGTGAAATGAGTATATAATTGATTACTATGTGGAAGGCAATAAGGTTCCAGTTGCCACAGCAGTATCCACAAGCACATTTAGTTAAGTTTGTACTAACCTGAAACATAGATAAACTATTTTTATAAATGGACATGATGGCTTAGAAGATGTTTGCGAAGTCAGGCCAAAAAGTTTGAAACAGTTTGCATTAAGTGACAAAATGACCTGCAGAAGTTTAACGTATGTGAACCTTAACCAGTAGAATGGGGTACTTCCCATGTGTTGTTAATTGCTTAACCGCCAGGAATAGTTCACAAATGCAAATGTGAAATTTTTAGATATGGAATGCAAACAGTATGTTCCAAGAATCAAAAGCTCTTTCTTCTGATAAGAAACCTGCCATCTGTTTTTCTTCCTTCCCCACCTTTTTCCCCCCTGCTTTTTGCCTCATTTTTCCATATGGATGGGCTACAGGACTTGAAGAGCTTACTTCTTAAAAAGCTTTCTTGATGATTACAAGTAAGCTAAAGACACTTTATTTGAATAGGGCAAAGATTCCACACTCTGTTTATCAGCTAATCTGTTTCTGTTCACCCTGAGTGCTTTATTTGTACCAGTGCTCCAGGCCAGATAATCTTACTGGTGGCAACAGGGGAGGGCACCAGTATCAGCCCCTGCATAATGACAATGGGACAATAAGCAAAAACCTATTTCTACTGATTGATTTGAAATGTCCTCTGAATTAAAATGATTCCTCATTTTATACATTGTGGAATGCTGGCTCCAAACCTAGAAACATTTCCAGTTTTCTTACAGATAAGAAGGTTTTTAGTCTACTTTTTTTGGGTTCTGCTCTGGGGTCTTGAGAGGTGCATTGATCTTGGCAATTGTTTCCTAATCTCAGATGATCATTCCCTTTACATTGATAGCCAATATTCCTTGGCAACTTTCTCTTTATACCCGCTGAGATCATTAGCACTAGTGACAGGCACATTTGTTAATTAGGTTTTTGGGGTCTTCAGGACCAAATATCAAATATCTTTTTGTCCCACCAACACAAGTAGAGAATTGCTTCTGAGAATTCTGTTTCAATCAGATAGGGAAAGAGCAGTATTCCAAAGACAAAACCCCATACCTGGGACTCTGATTCCTGAATGAGATCTTAGGAGTATGTGAGCTCCATGACCATTATGGCAACTGGAGAAGCTTGTCAGGCCTGCAACATCACACGACCTGTTTTCCGGAGAGCCCGAAAACAGGCTATTGCCTGTTATCATATAGTTTAAAGAAAAGATCTCCCTGTGACACACATCTTCAGCTCCCCTCAGTGCATCAGAAGTACTTTCCAAAGCTACTTCTCTAAAAACTCACTTGTTAGAGTTACTTGTGCTCCATAAAACACTGGACTCTTCAGCCGCATTTCAGTTCCACATTTGGAACTACCTTGTGTGCTGTTCAAACTATATCCACACGATCTTTGACCATCTGGTGACCTTTATCAGATTACTGCCTGAAGATTTTTGCCAGAAGTTTGACACTCCAATTATTGAGGGTCATATATCATCTAGAACAATCCTGCAAGCCTTACTCGACACAGCAGGGACAGCAGTCTGTGCTTGCACCGCTCCTGATTTCTTAGGCAATTTTCTTGGCTTCTGTGTTTCCAGGAAGAATAAAGCCATTATAAAGATTCTTGAGCATCCTTTCCAAAGGAGCATTGCCATCCACAAAGGGGGGTGAGCTGGAACATCATACCAGAAATAAGCAGAAGTGATAGGAAAATACTTACTCCTCTATTGGCTATTTAGTCAAGTTTTGTTTTTTTTAAAGTATCGACTTTTTCACAGATGAGTCTGAGGAACTTTATTATTTGAATGTTCTTCTAACTACCTATTCTCCCAGGTCTTTGTAGCAGACTCTTGCTTCCTTGGCTAGAAGCTGTGCTTGAGAAACTTGAGGTGGGAAGGAGGCATTCTGTCCTCTCCAGAAGTAAATAGATCAGGTATCGGACACATTTGCTAGCAATCTGTCTGGGTTCTTGAATGAGCTGGGAAACAGATTAGGTCAGTCAAGCACCCATGTCACATGCAGGAAGTCCATGCCAACGTTCTTGAGACTTTTCCACAAGGAATGTGGTTAACCAAGACCTACCCTTCCCATGGATGTGAATAGGAAGTGCCAGTCTTTTTACTCCAGAGTGGCTTCTAGAATCTTTTGTAATCAATTGTTAAAGGAGACAAATATATTCACGTCCTTTTTTTTTTTTTTAATTAACTGCCCAGACTGATTTTTTTCTCTTCAGAGAAATACCATTATTAATAGAAGAACTAGTAAAAGCCAAATGTCTTAGGCCAAGTAGACTTTAATTTCCATGTGACACACAGAAAAGACTACTTTCTTTTCCTTGTCCTCCTTGTCGGGAATTCTGCTCTGTTTCCTGGATGGTGCTGGATTCCTCTATCAACTCAATCTATTTGACTGCTCCTATAGCATTGCACTTCCAGGCTAGTACCCTCCTTGGTTTTGTTGCTGCAATAGTAATTGTATATTGAAGGGTTCGTTAATATATTTTTCTCCTTTATCTGCTAGTTTTCAAGTAGGTTTTGAATATCATAGTTTTTGTTTCTGTTTCTCAACACTTTGGAGTGGTCAGAAATGTCACTCAAACTTTGAAGTACTTGTGAATGTTCACCACAGATCCTTCATAACCCAGGCTAATCTTAGAAGAGTATGCATTAAGAAAGAAAAAGTATGGAAGAACACATGCAAAGATAGATATATGTTTAAAAAGTTACCAACTATTTCAAGAAAAGACCTTAAAACTGCGATAATGCTTATGCAGCAGTGCAGATTAAGAAATGGCATCTCCTGAGCTGAGAAACATTCTCTGAAATTCACATTTGCTTCCTGTTGCAGAAGTGAGTGGATAATGAGTTCATCCCTGGCTAGAAACCAGAGGAAGTTGGTCAGTTTCTAACCAATGCTCAAAAGTCTGCTAAAGGAGAGGTTAAACCCCTCCTAAGAATGAAGTACTGCTGTCATTTTACTGGTGTACTACAGTTGCACAATGCTGTGTTACTGAAACTTTGTAAAAATACAAATGTGCATAATGAATGAACTTGTTATAGTGTCAATTCCTGACATATTTTAAAATTTCTTTCCTTCTTTGCGGCTAATCAGATTTAGGCCAAAACCCAGAAGACCATTCACTAATAGGTTGCTGGAGGGTGATACTCAGTATCTGGATTAATACTTTAAACTCTCTAGGCAGATGTTATGACACAGAATTTGGAGATTTAATTATGTAACTGTCAGCTTTCAATAAAAGTAGAAATAAAATATATTTTATATGCTTTCCTAATTTGTTTTAAATTTGGCAGTACCAACTACATGTTCAAGATCTAAGTAAAACTGTGGCTATACTGAAGTAAGTCACTCAAAAAAAAAAACATTGCTAATGCTCTAAAGAGCGTAACCCAGAAACTAGATTTTAAAATCCAGGTTGAGTACATTCTGAGGAAGTTATTTATGAGTCTGATTTGCATTAGAAATATATACTGATGTCACTTCAGAAGCAAGCTACAATATGAAAGGGCGAAGCTTGGTTATTATTGATAGGGAAGCAGCACTAGGGAATACCTCAAATTACATCGTATAAGTGATTTTCTGGATAAGATCCTAAACAAATTAACTTAATGTTTTGCTTCAGTAGTAAGAAGAGTATTTTTTGTCTGAAACTAATCTAAATAACGTGCTGAGTATCGTGTAAAGGTAATAGTGAGAATACAGAATTTGATAAAAGGAGTGTTCCATTTGAGAGGATATTATTTTGTAACTTTCACCCGTGTGATTTTTTGCAATATAAAAAGAAATACAAATCCATTCATTGTGAGGCAAGAAGGTGTCCAGGCCTTTCTGGTAATTGTATTGCTGTAATGCATTTCAAATTGCATAACAAAAAATTGATAGCCTCTGTCACTGGTCCCTTCAAAATCCTAAGGCATGTATTCGATTTCCAACCTGGAAAATATCTTCCTGTGTTTAAGTATTATAACACAATTGAAAGGGTCTATATAAATGCAGGAATAGTCTTCTAATTTCACAGTCTGTGTTTTTTTTCTTTTTCTTTTTCTTTTTTTTTTTAATTTCTGTGCTCCAAGTATGAAACCTTTCATTTGGTAACAACTTTTGTCTGAATAATCATTATTCCCGTTAGCTTAATGGTGTGGTAAACACAGCTTAAAAATATTTTTGTGCCATGGAATCTGTTGTGAATGAGACATCTGTAGTCCCAAATTTATTTGATACATACTTCTTAAAATCAAAACCAGACGTGCAGATGTGTGACTCTATAGTGATATGCTAATAACTAATGCAGAAGTTTTTAGATACTCACTCACTACATTCAAGGCAGGGTTACATCAAGGTGGTCTGGAATTAATTTAGAGCCCTTTTGGCCCATCACTGAATCCTTCCAGGGACCAGGCATAGAAGCCAAGGGTTGCGCCAAATACTCTGGATTTAGAATTATCCTTACATCAATGGAATTTTTTCATAATTTAAGCATGTGTGATGCAGTGTCTGAGCTCCGTGATCTGTCAGAATTATCGCAGACAACGGACACAGCAGTGCCAGAACCTCTCTCACATTTGTCAGGACAGGCTTAAATTTCTGCTTGCATTGTTGTTGGTTTAGGAATACATGCAATATGGATGACAGTGCCAAATGAAATTTGTTCTATGAAAGCTGGGATATGCATGACAGCAAAGCTGTTAAAATCCATGTAGCAAAATTAGGAGTTTGGCAAAAAGTAAAAAAAAAAAAACTGGCTGATGACAGCAGGATTTTAAGACTAAAGCCTACTCAAATATCTATTTTTCCTGCATAGTAATTCTCTGCTATTGTCTTTCCTAATCAAAAACTGAATCCACAGTAAGAATAGGCTGAGTCACTTTTTAAAAAATGTGATCTACAAATACCAGAACCATTGCCTAAACAGTGACTGACTATTACAATGTTTAAGTCTCTCACAGAACTTGAAAATGCCTGTTAAGATAAGTGTCACATAAATCCTTAATGCTTTGCCATGGATAGTATGTCATTCCTGGGGCCTTTTCTCCCTCTCTCTCTTTTTCTTTCTTTTTTTTTTTTCATTTAATATCATCTGGAAATTTTCTTTCTGTATGTGAATGTCTTTCCATTTTTCAAGCAGAATTTTTTGGCACCACTATATGTGGCAAAAATACTGTGAACATTTTATTGTGTGATCTACATATAAGCACTCATTGTAAAATATTTATGGCATATAAATGCATAAGTAAGAAGGTAATACTTTGTCTAGTCATTAATTTAATATGACAACGATGTCGGTGGTAAGGAAATGGGATCCATTAGTGGTCTCATGGCTTTATTCTGTGCCACACTGTTATTTTCTATCTCTGATGACCCTTTCATAGGGAGAGATTTTGAACCTAACTGAGACAGGGTTTATTCATGAATCTGTTCACCATTCTGTCTCAAAATGTTATATATCCACTGCTGAAGGTCTGATGATGCTTTGGTTTTGATTCAGGTATACTCAAAAATAGTTCCAACAATATGAATCAACAGAGCAGTTAATATATTTGAAAGAGCTTATGCAGCTATATGCCCACTGAAATGATTTTTTTATCCACAGAATCTTAAAAACTGCCATTCTTTTTCATAGAAATGAAAAGCTTAGCAGATTTTCTGATAACTGCAACAATATCTTTCCTAATTCTCCATAAATTATGATAATAATTCTTTGGTTGTATTTTGATGACTCAGACAATTCTATGTATGCTGTTTAAATCATAACTTCTAGGCTAGCAAGCAATTTACAGCTCATACATTTTCCTTGTACAATAAAAGCATATTATACAGAAACTCTTCCTCACTCAGAGTGAAGAAATAAATTTCCAAATAAAGGTCCAATAAATGACTAGCAATAATATCAATCTAAATTTATCTCTCTCTATATATTTTTGCTCTATTCAAACAAGAACCTACAAATAAAAACTATTTCCATGACCAGGATATACTACAACAGCTCTGCTGTTGTTGAACCTTGTGCCCTTGTTTGTTCCAGAACTAGACAGAAAGAGCCAGACTCTTTTCTGCAGTTCCCTTTCCACAGGGATTATTTAAGCCTGCTTTTAGCATTGCCTCGTCTTTCCTAGCCAGCTTTGATGATCAAGCAAGGTTAGTTGCCCTGTAGGCCTGTCCTGAAAAGGTCACTGATGTCAATCCACAAAAGCTACGGATTAAAAAAGTTAGGAGTAGACTTTAAAATGTGCATAGTTAACATCTTTCGGGACAAAATAAACCAGTGGTTTAAATTGGTCAGTAGTTTAAAAATGGTAAAAAATGCCTTTGGCAACATGAATGAGAGTTTGTCATAGAGGCTGAAATGTCTGCACCTCTACTAATCTGCCAGCAAAAGAATAGGAAAGAAATTTTGTATAATTTATATACAGAGGTTATTTTTTCCTATTTACAGTATTAATACAAAATGATAGATTTTTTCTTTGTAAGAGCTTTTGAGATTGTCTTTAAATGATTCTATAAGACAAGTATGTACATTTATAGCAGCTGTCAAATTTTTATTTTTAGCCTTAACCTACATGATGAAAATGTCATCAAATACTCTGTATGTCATACACCAAGGCTCCTAATTAAGTAATCTTGTCACTATATATCTATTAATGAAGCAAATCTCTTACCTGTATTAAATCCAAATATGAACTGTTCACATTGTTAAGGCAGTAAGGCAGTTCTCAAAATAACTTAGTCAAAATGCTCGGTCCTGAATGCATTATGACAGCACTGCTATTTGTGGGCAAGCACTTGTCCATCTGACAGGAGTAGCTCTGTGATCTCTCTGGGATCTATCCTTCCCCTTCTCCAAGGGATGGAGGCGCTGCCTTCATTCAGTCTGTCTCACTCTGGCACAACAGTTTTCTTTCTTCTCCTTTGGCAGTCTGCTGTGCCTAAGCAGCACAACTTTCAGCCCCTGGGAGAGCTCCCAGAGTGTTACCACCGACCTGAAAGGAGCCAATCTTTTGCCAAAAAACTCCGTCTAACTACAGGAGCATAGCACACAGGGGTTAATGTGGGCTGATGGTGAGTGGGATCCCAAAAGGGGACTTGCAGGAATGTTGTTTCCTCTCGTGAATCAGCAGAAGCAGAGGCATAACGGCCTTGCCTTTCAGTTGCTGTACATTAATCTCTGCAGAGCAATGCCTGTCATCGCTCAGATGTCAGATGCTGTTTATAACTCTGCTGGAAACACAGCATAGAATAAAACAGGCTCATTAGTTTCTCTTGAGACTGTATATGCGTGGTTTAGGTTAGCTACGCTTTCACAGCCGCACTTAGCTCAAACATTGTAGCAGCAGCATTGGTGGCTCGGAAAGTTGTTTAGTCTGTGAATTTGCCCAGTTACTCTCTCAATACGTGACCAAAAGACCATGTAAAAAGATGTGTTTACGTGCAGAGGTTTCCACAGCACAGGTATGACTCAGAAGTACCCCCTTGGCTTGGCTTGAACCTGCTGCTTTTAATGACAGCCCACACCAGAGCTGCAGGACAGAGAGAAGCATTGAATCTGTTCAGCATCTCTGTGCTAGCTGTGATTTGGCAAGAGCTCAAAGCCTTTCCTCGTTTATCTGTTATTTAGACTGAGGAATTCTACTTCTTACTGTCATCTTTTACATGAAGCTATTCCATAATTTGGATCCTTCTTTCTACTTTTCCCACTGCCACATCATTTCAAGGTGGGAAACAAGACTCATGGCTAGTGTTTAACGGTGACAGATGCAGTATGGATTTATACAGCGGCACACAATGCTTTATGTTTTGTTCTCCTTCCTAATCATTCCTTACCTTTAATTTGGACATTACTGAGCACTGAACTTGTTGTCATAGAGCTATCAATTGTGTATTCATTGCTCTGAAGTCATCCTGGTTATCAGGTTGCCAGCTGTGAAACTAAAAGGGAGAAAATATTATTTTTTCCTAACTTGGATTTTTTAATAAGTAGTTCATTTAAATGTGAGGATAGTTTTTGATTTACTTTCCAGTCCTGTACTCTTTTATCTTGTGATGTCTCGATGTCATATATTGATTGCTGCTCGTCATTCACTTTTTTGCTCTGCAATTACATTTGTAATCTATGCAAAATGCTTCCTTTCTGGTGTGATGCTTTTGTTATCTGAAAAAGAGCTATTTCATTTTGCCTTGTTGGTTTTGCCTTTCTCAACATCTGAATCGACACATTACACCCTCCGTTCAAATACTTCGATGAGGAATAGGCTGGGTGCTTTTTAACACCAGCACACTGAGATGAAATCAGAAATACACCTCCAACCCTCTGGTTTTAGCCCTGCATGTAGAGGTCTCGTCCTGAGCCTAAAGGGCAAGAAGGAGCATCCAGAGGGAAGTGAATGACTTCCTCCCACGGTAAGCATTTCCCCGTTCTGGAGATTATTCCTGCCTCGGCATCCTCCAGTACTGCTGCCTTGGGAGTACAGAGCAGTTGTGCTGCCTGCAGCCCTGCAGCGGCAGGAGCTGCGTCCCCTGCCACCCTTCCTGCTGCCACCTGAGCCCAACCCGGGCGCGTTAGGATAAATTTTTAATAGCTGGACATCTGGTGAGTTCGGGTTTGGCTGTATTTTGTTCTATCCGTCTCATAAAGGGGAAAAGATTAGTCGGGAAAATACTTCAGCTGTTATTTAATAAACCTGCAACAGTTCATGCAGCTTCCAAAAGTTGTTCATTTTTTCTGCTATTATCAATATTCTCCATGAAGTTTTACAGCCCTGCCTTTTTATCGCTACAGTCGTGGCTGCTGACATTACTCGCCGCACCAATACAGAACAATGGGGAGTCTTGGCGCGGCTTAGGACTCCGTGAAAACTAACGCGGTTTTGCCAAAAAGAGAGGAAATGTCCTGCGATGTTCTGTTACCGGAGGTGGAGTAAATGGAGCTTTAGGGAGTCCCTTATTGCTGTGGGAAGTTATTGGGGAATGGCATTATTACAGGAGAGGCTGCGGGAATGTTTACTCGGAGCTCCGGGAGACGTGAAACCTATTCAGCTCGCTTAATAAAAGGTTTATATATCCTGTTCCCACACAAACACAGTGAGGAAAGGAAGTCGTTTCCCAACCAAATCAACTTTGTTATTCATCACAAAGCTCAAAAATAACAAAACAAATTAGGGGATTTAAACCGGCGTTTAAGGGGCCGCCTCGCCCTCAGAGGCGGCGCGCAGGCGCGGCCCATCGATGACTCGGGGCGCGACTGGCGCCGCCTGCCCGCTCGCCGCCCGGAGCGCTCGCTGCCCCGCGCCGCCCGGAGCCGCCGCCGCCGCCGGGAAGCCGCAGGATGGTGAGGGGCGCCGGGGCGGGACAGGGGACACGGCCCGGGACACGGGACCCCCGCCGCCTGCCCGGCCTGCCCGGCCAGCACGCGGGAGCCGGGAGAGCGGGCGGCAGGGATCGGGCCCGTGAGTAAGCAGTTCCCGGGCCACGCGGGCCCGCGGGCGGGACTGGGCCTCGCTGCCGGCTTACGAACAAATGGGAGCGGGCCCTGCTGCGGTCCTGGGACAGAGACTTGCAAGGCCCTGTGAGGATCCACGTAAATATCTCTCCAGGGGTCTGGAGCATCTCTCTTATGAGGAGGCTGGGGGAGCTGGGCCTGTTGAGTCTGGAGGAGAGAAGGCTGAGAGGGGATCTCGTCAATGCACACAAATACCTTAAAGGCGGGCTAAGAGGATGGTACCAGACCCTTTTCAGTGGTGCCCAGGGATAGTACAGGGAGCAATGACCGTAAACAAAAGAAGTTTCACCTCAGCATGAGGAAAAATTTCGTTACGCTGAGGGTGTCAGAGCACTGGGACAGCTGCCCAGGCAATCATGGAGTCTCCCTCTCTGGAGACATTGAAACCCACCTGAGTGTGCTCCTGTGCCGCTGCTCCTGTGACCTTACCTTGGCAGCGGGGTGGGAGTGGATGATCTCCAGAGGTCCCTTCCAACTAAGAGTTTGGCAAAAGGAATTTAAAAAAACCAAAGTAAGAACTTATTCACAGAAAGGGTGATTATTGGAATGGGCTTCCCAGGGAGGTGGTGGAGTCACCATTCCTGAAGGTGTTTAGGGAGACTGGTTGTGGCACTCAGTGCCATGGTCTAGTTAACAAGGTGTGGTTCAGTCCTAGGCTGGACTCAATGTATCAGAGATCTTTCCAACCTTATTAATTCTGGGATTCTGTAGTGCTGGGATTCTGTGGAAACAACCAGGCCTTCCTTCAGGAACACTCTGTTAGCTTATTAGGGATACTAATGGGTTTTATTTTGTTCATTCCAGTTTCGCAACCAGTATGACAATGATGTCACGGTTTGGAGCCCGCAGGTAAAACCTTTATACACTTGCTCACTAGGGTTTTAACTTGCTTTTTGGGTTTTCTCCACCTTACAGCAGTGGTATTACAGTCACAAAGGTTGTGTTCAGGTGCCTGAAGCTTCCTGCAGGCTGCTTCCTGCTCCCTTTGTAGGCTGTAGGTGCCCAGAAAGCCCTCAGCTCATCCCTGTCTGCTGGTATGTAAACCTGAGTGGTGCTTACCTGGGCCTTGTCCCCTCCAGGTGCTTAAGGCAGTTGCTTTCTAAATGTACCTGTGAGGTACAAAAGAGATGCCATCGTCTTTGGGGTGGTTGCACTACATGATCCATAAAGGTCCCTTCCACCCCAAACCATTCCATGACTCTGTTACCCATTTACAGAGCTATAATAAGTTGGTAAGTAAGGTACACAAAGCATAAGACAGTTTCCATCTTCCCAGTGTTAGGTTGGTGCTAGGTCTTTCTTTCTTCTGTCTACTAGATAATAGGGGAAAGGAACTGATTAGTTTATAATTGGGAGATTCAAGTGAGATTTGCATTTGAATTTGAAATTTTATTACCTCTGAATCAGTTTCACTCTGTGTATCGTTACAGAAAACATACATTGTGTTGTTCTGAAACTTACACAGGTTGTGTCAAAAATAAATATTCTGGAATTTTAAAAGCCACTGTCAGCTGAGGTATTTAATATTGCCTCTTCTCTCATTATGGACAATTTAAGACAGGATACTTACAGAAAACCAGAGCCTTGGAAAAGGACTTGTTTATATATTCAACAAAACTGGAGATTTATTTAAAATGCAAATAGCAAATTTTATTAGTAAAAAGCTAATGTGTCATTAGTTTGTGGGTTTGTATTGCTACTGAAATTCTTCATCATGTAATACTGTTGCATGTGAGATACATTTTCCTTCCACCGCAACAGAGAATGTTCTATCGCTTCCATTCTTCATGAAGAAAAACCTTGAATATTTCCCTTTTTTTCAGTCAATACCATGATAGGTGTAGAAGCCTTTGAACTGTTTGCATCCTTCTTAATGATTGTGTTTCTCTGGCAGGTTCTGTATCACAAACTTTATTTTTTTTATCTTATCTGTTACTTTAAAAGTGACTTTTAAAACTATAACATTCTCTTGAGACTTTTAGCAGATATTGCAAAATCATCAACCCCACAAATTTCTATATTTTTCTTATATTGCCTTGAAAATACTAAATGTTGGTTTTTCCTAAAAAAACTACATTTAAAATTGCTAATGTGCTGCAATTGCTACTCCATCCATTCTTGTAGGTGAGACAGTGATGTGATGCCATAATAGTTTTTGGCACTGTTAATACAGAAGCAAATCATACTTTATTGGGAGGTGTTTTCAAATATGGTAGTAAAGAAAAGGAAATACGATATTTAAAAACTCAAAGTGGTTTCACGTTTTTACAGTTTTGCATGTCATTCCTGACAGTTGACAAATGTGTGTTGGACAGGTCACAGCGATTCGGTGCTGCTCCTGGGCAGGAAATATGCTATGTTATTGAAATTCCAGTTATAACGGGATGAAATTTGACATTAAAGTCTTTCTAGCAGACTTAAATAAGAAATCTTATGCCAAAAATCCCCAAGAAGCTGTGGGAGGGTGGTTCCTGTAGGTCATCCTGTGCACATTCACCATAACAGCTGCTGCGTTCCCCTCCTTCGCGACTGGCGGGATGCAGCTCCACGGTGTCCGTCCTGCAGGATAGGGGTGCCCGTGTGGCTGGCTGACATGGGCTGGAGTGCTGAAATGGGAAACCCTCCCTGGTTCTCTTAAATGGACATTAAAGCTCGGGGCCACTTCTGCAGGGCTCGTAGGGATGTCGTTTTCTTTGAGACCTCTAGTCCTGTTTCAGACTTGACTGCAGTTGGCCAATAACTTGTTCAGAAGTTATTGGGGAATGGCTGGGGAGACACAACAGTTGCGTAAGACTCGTTTCTTCAGCAAACCCGATTAAAAGTTAAGTGTCCAGCTTCAGCTGGAAGTTCTGTCTGTCTTGGAATCACATACTGATTTAACCTGTTATGCAGTAAGTGTCCCTGCTGAGGTGGGATATCAAAGGTCTGCAAACACAAACCCGTTGGAAATGGATTCAGCGGATTCACTAGAGAGTGATTGACGACCTTCTTGGTTTTGCAGGGCCGAATTCATCAAATAGAATATGCCATGGAAGCTGTGAAACAAGGCTCAGCTACTGTGGGGCTGAAGTCGAAAACACACGCTGTCCTGGTGGCTCTGAAGGTAACTTATGAACTCTGGTCTCAGTGGGGACAATAATGTTCGTGGAAAAGTTTTGGTTTGGCAGATTAGTTTTGGGCGTTCTGTGCTTAGACGTGAAATATAAATCCAATTGCAGATTCCCTTTGCTGGAGTATTGAAATATTTCCAGTACCTATGCAAACCAGATTTTCACAAAATGATAAAGGAAATAAGTGGAAATTTTTTTTCTTTAACAGTTGTGTTCCTCTTTTTTTTTTTTTTTTGCCTTTTCATTTGTTATTAAGCAGTAGATCTATTCCTTACTTTTCCCAAAACTTGAGTGAGTGTCTTTTCTTTCTTTTGTTCTGAGAGAACTGAAGTGGAATTAGGTTTTTCTTGTCTTCTGTTGCAAGTTTATAAATTTAATTTTTTTTTTATTGTTTCATGAACATATTCAGTTCTTGCTATAAATGTTAGCAGATTTCTCCACAGTGCTTGGCAGACTGTTCAGCTTGCCACATAGCTTTCTCCTTTTATGCATAGAGAGCACAGTCTGAGCTGGCAGCTCATCAGAAAAAAATCCTGTACGTTGACAATCATATTGGTATCTCAATTGCTGGACTTACTGCCGATGCAAGACTCTTGTGGTGAGTATCCTGCTTGTTGACATACACAGTGCTGCAATAATGAGGGAAAGTTCATTCAGACTATTGCAAATTACATTTTCTGCTTGGCTAAGGATTAGTCTTGAGTTGCTGCTTTGTTGTATTATGCCAAAGACCGCAGCATGAAATGAAATTCTGGCAGGTTTTTAACTAGTTGGCAGAAATCTCATTTGTTTGGCCTAAAATTTTGCTCTTTGGTTTTGTTACAAGTAAAACAGTCCTGTCTGGTTTCCTCAGTGTGATAGGGTTTCCAAGCAGTCTGAGAAACTCCATCACTTCTCCTCTGGCAGCTGTTGCTGTGTACACACGTTTGAGAAAGTTGTTAAACACATACAGTGTTGTCTTTTTGGGCTCCAGGGGGGCTTGCTTTAGCAACTTGGATCAGAAGGGGTGGGAAGGATTTCTGATATAAGTTTTAATTGCTGCAGTGTCACAAAGCAATGTTACCATTTAACCTTGCCATTTTTCCAGAGGACTCATCTGTTGCCTGCGTGAACTTTTACCTTCCTTGGATTTGTATGGCTGAAATACCCAGTTTATACTTTATCAAACCTGTGGTCAACTTTCTCAATAACAATGATAGGTCATGTAGAAATGAAATCATGGAAGGCTTTTAACCCTTTTTCTCAATGAGCAGAGCTGAAACAAAAATGCTTACCTTAACAGACGAGCCTTGAGACAAAACCTCATTGTGTCTTGGATCTATTCACTGATTTGAATTTTTTAATTTTTTTTCATTTTTGCTCCCTAGCAATTTCATGCGTCAAGAGTGTTTGGATTCTAGATTTGTGTTTGATAGACCTCTTCCAGTTTCTCGCCTAGTGTCACTAATTGGAAGCAGTATCCTTTTTTTATGAACTTGTTGTAGTTTTATAGCTTTTTACACCTTCCTAAAATGACTTTCATCTATCACAGCTTAAAAGTTGAAAAAGTTGATTGGACAGTTCTTTGTTCACACTGCTCGTGTATACTTTTGGAGAACATTCTGTTAGGATGCATTTTGGTCCGTCTCTGCTTGGTTTAGGAAAACTCTTGAGTAATTATCCTATAATTCTGAGATTGTTTCCTTAGCTTTCTTAAGAAACCCAGATTCCAACTCAGCGCTACGGCAGGAGGCCCTATGGAGTAGGACTGCTCATCGCGGGCTATGATGTGAGTAAGCTGCTCTGGCTGCTACTGGTCGGCAAGAAAGTGTGCCTAGGGAAACTTGATGCAACAAATAGATGTTGAGAGGGAAAGATGGAAGAGGCAGATGTGTCAAAATTCTCTGCATAAGGAAATAATTTGCTCTATCTTACCCTAAAACGTAACTCAGTTGTGTTAATTAATAGCTATTCCTACCTACACTTACTGAGTGTTTTAAGGTGCAAAAATGAGACTTGTTTATGTAAATATTTTGCTATTGATTTTGGTTGCTCACAAACTGTTCTTTTAAAGACTTCCAGTAAAAAAAATTGACATGGAAATCACTGCTGGCCTCTCTCTCACTTATTTAGCAACAGCATTTTGCTTAATGCAGCACACAGAGAATCTCTGTCCTCAAGATTGTTGACATGAGGATGGTGAGGAAATTATGATATTGCCTGAAATTTTGGATGGTGTGGTTTAGTCTGCAGCAAGTTTTTGCTTTTTTGTAGATAAGACAGTATGTATGTAAAATACCTGCTGCAAGCCAAGAAGTAGGGAGCATACATAAGCACAGTGCAATTGGTAAAACAGAGAAAGAAACACTTTTTTGTGCCAGCCATCCTGTCCATTTAATAGCTGCAGATGAGCAAAGTGGGAAAAAAAAGGAGTTTGGAGGGGTTTTTTTAATCATTGTTGTGGTTTTGTTAAAAAACAGTTTTGAAGGAATTGCATAAGAAAAGTGATATTATCAGCAATGTAATATATATATAATATGTTTTTGTGCACGCATGTAGGTGTGATGTACCATGAAGCAAAACTCCTTTAGAAAATTTCACACTCCAGCAGCAGAGTTGGTGTGAATTTATGTATTTGTCTAACATTCTGTGGGGGTTTTCTTCTCTCTTTGTAGGATATGGGTCCTCACATCTTCCAGACTTGTCCCTCTGCAAACTATTTTGACTGCAAAGCAATGTCCATAGGTGCTCGTTCGCAGTCAGCACGAACTTACTTGGAGAGGCACATGACTGAGTTCACTGACTGTGAGTAATGCAGCTTGCTCTGCCCACGGGTCTTCATCAGTTATGCAGCTTATTTCCTGCTGCCACTCCATCCTTTTGCATTTAGTGAGATGAAGATAAATTTTGTGAGCCAAGTTTGGCATTACTAAATCTGCACAAAGACAGAATTGTAGAGAATGTGGTTGAAATTTTTATGTCTTAACATGTGGATGTTTATTGCATCTAATGGAAAGAGAAGCTGTGGTCAGAAAAGCTGTGAAAAATGTAAAAAGCCTCTGCTCTTTTTAACCCAGGGAAAGCGTAATTGTTTCCAAAGCAGAGATGGGTTAGTATGTCAGGGCAGGTGTTTAGGTGCTGCATTCCCAGTGGTGAGTTGATTTTTGTATGTGATGATGATGAGGAACCACTGAATACCTGCTTGGGGGGAAAAGAACTTGAGTATCACTTGAAGGAAAGGCAGGGGTCAAAAATGGATGCACGTGACCTCAGATATAGGGGGAAGGCTGGTTTCTCAAGGAAAACTTTTATAACTAACTCTGCTCAGAAAAGAGAGGAGCTCTGGGAGTCAAGTTGACCAAGCTAATTTTGTAACTGTCAACTAGGATTAGGAAGAAGGGGAATGAGTGTCTAGAGGTAATACCATATAGTTTGTCAATGTCTTTCTGATTCCATTTTAAGGTAATCTCAATGAGCTAGTTAAACATGGACTGCGAGCCCTGAGAGAGACTCTTCCTGCTGAACAGGATCTGACCACCAAGGTAAGGACTGGATTTCCTTTGCCATTGTTACTTGAAATTACTGTGACAAAATTCTTGTGAAGTATGGCTGGCACTGAAGCTTGGAGGCTGAATACTGGTAGATAATATCTTCATTTTGTGTCACCTGTTTATCTACTGTTCTGTGTTCATCTCAGATTTAAGTTTCTTCACAAAAATGATGCTTTCACTAAATAAGACGTTGTTTCCCTGGTGCCTTCACTTTATTTTAAGCTTTGATCAGTGTTTAGGATGCGCTACATGCAGCTGTGGAATCCCAGCTTTGCATTGTAAGTGCAGTCAGTAATTCCCCTGGGTGGTGAGTGAAGGTAATGCACCAACAGTTTATAGAGCATCCAGCATCACAAAGCTGCACAAACTTTAGGCAATGAATTGAGGAACTTGAAGAAGAAAGTTCTAGGGATATCTAGTGACCTGCCATTTTCCCTATCTTTTTATTCTTAGCTCGCTCTGTTTTTTAGAAGTCTTAAATTACTGAAAATCAAAATGAGATGAAAATAGGTGGTTTTGAGAAACTGTGTTATTAAAAAGAAAACAAAATGAAAGAAATTGAAACCCTTGAATGGCTTTACTTGGAAGATTTTGAAACATGGTAGCTTTTTAAAGTGAAAGCTGTAAGGATGAAGTTAATTGCAGGAAAATGCTTCTCACTGCTTTCCACCCTTTGCTTGACAGAATGTTTCAATTGGAATTGTGGGCAAAGACATGGAGTTTACCATCTATGATGATGACGATGTAGCACCATTCCTAGAAGGTCTTGAGGAGAGACCACAGAGAAAGGTGAGTGGTTCAGATTTGAATAAATAGGCTTAGTTGAAAGACAGTAATTAGATATGATCTATTATGTTTGAAATAAATTTAATTCTACTACTGTAACAGAGTTTTAGGAAGGCAATTTTTAAGCTACGAAGTTGCTATATGAACACTGTGTAATCTTAACTGCTACTCAGATACTTATTAAATCAATTTATGTTGGGTTTATGCCAGGCTGTTCCAGTGTCGTCTTCTTTGCTCGTCTCTGATCAAGTACGAGTTTTCACTGTTCTACAGCAGAAGTGCTTGCATATGTTTCTCGTGCCCTTTGCAAGACGCCTCCGTAGTCTCCTAATTACCAGCTGTGTCCTGCTTGTGCTTAATTTGGATAACAGTAATTTGTGAGCTGTTGGCTGACACAAGCTGCCTTTACCACTTGTGGTGCTCCAGAGGGGATTTGTCGAGTGTTGTCTTCTGCCTTCCTAAAATATTTCTTTTCCCTCTCTCTAAGGCGGTTCCACCTGTTGAAGAAACCGTGGAGAAGGCAGAGGAGCCAATGGAGCACTAGCTGATGGATGAGTTCCTCTGTTAATGTATAATTATCCAGGAACATTTATCCATTTGCTGGTAACTTTATCCTCACCTATATATGTTTTCTGACGCCACATTCTGAGGATTGCTCGTAAAGAAAGAAACCAACCAACCCACCTATCCTTAAAAGATAGACAAGGAGACCTATCTGGGTGTGACTGCTTGGACTAGAAGGGTGTAATCATTTTCTAAATAGTACATGATACTGTTTTATAAAGAAAAGATACTGTCTTTAACTCATAAGGACAAGTGGAAATAAATCACTTTCTCGGACTCTGCTATGAGTTTGGTTTTTTTTGATCTGAAAAAACAGCTATTCACAAATACCAGTGTCATATCAAGGTGCCATTGTGTGTTTGACCCTTTGTCAGAGTGAGTGTTTGCTTAGTGTGTAGAGTTGAGAGGATCTTAAAATGCCTAAGAGACCATAGAATAGTCATGCAACAAACAGGGAACAGCATTTCTCTGTCCCAGCTTGTCCCAGCTGAAAAGGCATTTGTGGTTATGAGGCTGAAGAAGCACGAAGCTGACAACCAGCTTGTGGTCAGGTTTTTTGGTGGGGATTTAGTCAGGCCCAGCTCTTTTAGAACTGTGTTTCTTTAGAGCCATCAGCCAGCCTTGGGGCAGAGCAGGGCTTTGAGCTCCCTGAGGGCTGGAGTAACAAGAAACCCCACCCCAAGTTCCCATTGCAGGTCTCCTGAGCTGAACTCTGGAGAGCCTCTGCATTGCTGCTGAACGAACAGGTTCTGCAGGGCTTTGTTCCTTCAGCTTGCTCTGCACCTTCTGCTGCTCTTTGCACTGGAGCTGAATGCCACAAAACGTGGGACTGGCAGTGGCTTCCTCAGGGTCATCTGCCAGGGAAGCCCAGGGAAGTGAATTGGTGCTTCCTGGATGTGATGCTGTATTTTAAGCAAAATGAGTTCAGTCTTTTCTATTTTCTATGGTGAATCATTCTAATATAATTATTCTCCCCAATGGTTGCATTGAAAATAAAAGAAACAACTTTCTGGGGTGGACCCACATAGGGACCTGATAGCCTGCTCACTGTAATTTAAAAAAAAAAAACCCAAAAGGCCTGAAACTTGCAGATTAATAATTAATTAGTATTTAATAATTAAACAAAAATTAATAAATCATGGTGCTGTTTTGAGCAGGCTCTAAAATTTGTCTTGAATCCATACAAATAGTTGAGTCATGAAAATAGCAAAACAGTAATGTCAGGGCTGCATATTTGGTTTTTAAGCACTAGACAAAGCTGCTTTAATTTTTCCTAAATTTATTTTTATTCTATTATTTTTCTATTTATTTCCCCCCTTTCTCATTTTCCCCCTCTGACTCACTTTAATTTTTCCCTCTAATTACTTTTTCACCATTATTTATGTTTTCCCCTTATTTCTTTTTCCTGTTGGTCTTTTCCTTCCTTTCCTTCCCCTTACCTCCCCCTCGTTTTTCCACCTCCCGTGGTTTTTTCTCTCCCTTTGTTTTTCCCCATATTGTTTTTTTCCTCCCCTTGTTTACCCCCCCATTTTCCCTCCTTTTGTTTTTCCTTTATTTATTAATTAACCCCCTTCTTTATTCATTTCCCGTCATCAATTTTCCTGTTCCGTACTAATTTCCCCCAATTACTTTTTTTTTCCCCACCCATTTATTTGTTTTCTTATTTTTCTTCTTACCATTTCCCACACCCCTTTTATTGTATTTTTTTTTCCTGTTGTTATCTATCAGTTTGTCTGTCTGTCTATCTATCTTTCCAGGGTTTTTCATCATAATAATTTTTCATCATAATTATCAATATTGCCATTATTTCCCGCTCCCCCGCGCGGGAAAACGCCGCTGCCCGCTGGGGGCCGTGGCGCCGCCCCTTTCGCGCTGGCGGGAGGCGTGTCCCGCCGCGGCCGGCGTACGCGCGATGTGGCCGGGGCGGGCGCGGCTCCACGTCAGCCATCGGCGGAGCGGCGGCGCCGCGGGCTCAGCTCCGCACCGGGACCGGCCCGAGCCCACNAGTTGTGCATCAGTGAAACGGTGCACTCTCAAGGTTTTGGTTCATTAGGTGCCCCCGCTCCTAAGGCTCCCCGGGGATGTAGGTGGCGAGCAGGCGTGGCTTTCTGTCTTCCTGGGCTCTGTTGACTGTAACTTTCGATTTCCGTGGGTGCCGAGGCTCTGGCACAGGTTGCCCGGAGAAGCCGTGGGTGCTTCATCCCTGGAAGTGTTCAAGGCCACGTTGGATGGGGCTCTGAGCAGCCTGGCCTGGTGAAAGGTGTCCCTGCCTGAGGCAGGGGCTGGGAATGGATTAATCTTTAAGGTCCTTTCTGACCCAAACCGTTCTGTGACTCACCGCAGGTGACAGGTGTTATTGCTGGAGAGTTAAAACAGCACCTACACCTGTGTCCGTGTGGGCTCTCAGCCACCAAAGTGATTTCAAGTCTTTGTGCCTTGCAAGGAGGAAAACTGAGTGGTGGTTCTCCCTGCCAATTCTCCCAGCTCTGTGTTTGAGGAGAGGTGTTTCTCACTGCTGCTTGTCAGAGCCCAAAGTGCACTCATTTATCACACTTCAGACACGTTTGACCGTGATCTTGGGAATTTCTGCAGCTGAGAAGATACCTGAGTGAAGATATCTGCCCTGCTTTCACAAGGATCTGCTTTAGGGTCTGTGTGAGTTATTCTTGTAGGTGAAGGTGCTGGCTGCAGGGCTTTGAGGCAGGAATTCTGGGTAAGAACATAGGAAAAGTAAGCAAAAAAACTGCTGCTGAGGCAAGAAAAGAGTTGGGAAAGACCTCTGAGATCATCAAATCCAACTGATCACCACCTTTGTCAACTGCAGCATGGCACTGAGTGCCACATCCAGTCATTTCGTGAGCGAGTAGTTTATGTATATACTTGTAAGCAACAAGGTTGAGTGATCTAAGCCTTAAAATACAGAATTCATATCGGGAAGAGGAGTGTTTCCTTAAGAATTTGTTTTGCAGTTATTTTTTGGGGTGGTTGTTGTGCTGATTGACCTGAGTTGTTTTCTTGTATGGAAAGAGGCAGCAACCCAGCTCAGCACAACCTCCCTCATCAGGGTGAGGTTCTCTGGGTGCCCATTTGTTGAGAAAATGGAGTCTAAGACTTCCAGACAATTAATATCAATAAAAGCTGATTCATTTTGACACAATTTCTGTAGAAAGTACAAAATTGCTGATGTAATAAACAATTACATTGGTTTTCTTTGCTGTGCCTGTCAGTGCAGTATCACAGCATCAGCCAAACAAGCTCAAGCTTCAGCATTTTTCATTACTTAAGAAATAGAATAGAAGGGTTGATTTGATCATAGATGGCTATTTTATAAAGAATAAACAAACATGAGAATAAGGATTGATACAACAGAAAGGTTGATTTGATCCTAAATACCTATTGTATAAGGAAAAACGAACATGAGAATGAGAATTGAGCTTATTAGCAGATTTCATTACCTGGACTACCAGGCACACAGCAGCTTTGATAGATCTGTAGCCTTCTTGTCCTTTTTCACCATAAAAAGACTTGGTTTCCTCATTAGTGTGTAGTGGAGACAGTAGAGTTGAGCTGATCTGATGATGCCTGGCAGGTAAAATGCTTCTCTCTCCATTACATGGTCTTTTCTCTCATCCTTGGTTTCTGCTCTGTTGGATCTTCAAAGCTTCCTGTATAGATTGATTCAGCTTGTTCATTGAGTCCAGAACTTTATCTTTTCGTTTTTTCTTTTTTTCTGTGAAGTTTTTCAGGCGATTTTGCAGCTTGGGTCATTCACCTGGAAGGGCACAGGAGTGCAGGGAAGGTAGTGGGAATATAGAGCTGGGGAAAGGGAATGACTCCAGGAGGGAGAAGCTGCTGCATCCTTTGGGCTTCAGTCAGGTGCCCTGTACACTTCTGTTATTCCTGACTGTGCCCAAAATATTGGAAAGATTGTGTTCTTTTTCTGTTGTCTCTGAGAAGTTTCACACTCCTCATCTTTGTGGTGCTCACAGGAGTATTTTAGGGTAACAGCAAAGCAAGAAGGTTTTTGCATGCAGCTTCTCAAGAAACCCAGCAATCGCTTCACGCCATTAATAATAACGATTTTGTGTTTGTTAATAATTTTTTTTAATTTTGGGATGGCTTTGTTTGCTTGGTTTTTAGGTTGTCTGACATTTGTGTGAAAATAATTCTTCCCTTGAGAGAATTCCTGTAAGCAAGAGCCATGACTGCTGCAGAGAATGTGTGTTACACGTTGATCAATGTTCCCATGGATTCAGAGCCACCTTCTGAAATCAGCTTAAAAAATGACCTAGGCAAGTACTAACAGTGGTTGAAGGATACTCCATCTTACCTGAATTATTCTCTCATTGTGCCTTTCCTAGAATATTGTTTCCATTTGAGAAGCTAAACCAGCTATTTTCTGTTGAGTTCTGAAGGATGTATGTTCCTCTGTTTGCTGTGTTTGGAGAAACTTCATGATATTATTTTATGTGATTCAGTGTACTCCACAGTCTGTGCAAAATCTGAAATCTTTTTTCTTTTTGAGAATTTTAAGTAATGCCTGCTTGGGCTAAGGCAGATTTGAGCAGATTTTTTTTAAATAACCAACAAATCGTGTTGTCACTTGTTCAATGCACTGTGGAATGTGCTGGCAAAACCAGCAGTATTAGTATCTGGTATATGTGTGACACCAGAGCACAGTATAGTATTCTGGTATAAATGTGAGTATTAAAACAGCCTGGAATTTGAACTCTTTTGATTCCAATGTATTTATCTCAGACTAAGTCTGAATTCCATGCTTGTTTTTAAATATCTCTTGCTTCCTCATTATCCTTTAATTGAAATAAAGGCATGGATTTTATTGATATGCTGTATTTCACTCCTTCTGAGGGGTTTGTGTCTTCTGATGGTGAAGATCCATATTCCTGTTAGAGCAGCTGTGACACATCAGCTTTCCTCACTTCATTTTCTCCTCTAGAAAAAGGAGATGTCAAGTTGAAGACGGAGGCCTTGAAGAAAGTAATCATTATGATTCTGAATGGTGAGAAACTGCCTGGGCTCCTGATGACCATCATACGTTTTGTGCTGCCTCTCCAAGACCATACTATCAAAAAGCTGCTGCTTGTCTTTTGGGAGATCGTGCCAAAGACCACTCCAGATGGCAGGCTCCTGCAGGAAATGATCCTCGTGTGCGATGCATACAGAAAGGTAGCCTCTGGTTTATTTCATTGGTTATGTTCCCCTGCTGGATCTTTAGAGAAGGGGTATCATTTTGTGTTACTGAATAAATACAAACATTTAGCATTTCCTTCCTATCGCTTGTGTCTCAGTGCTTCAGAGTTGGATAACTGCAGATAGGCAGCAGACCAGCTACCAAAGAGTTTTGTGTTCTTTTACTGGGACAACTTAAAAATTCAGTGCTCTGTTTCCTTGTCAGTGAACATTAAAGGTGAGGGGTAACAGTTGTCTTCCGGGCATCCTGAGACAAGCCATGGGTCATAAAAGGACACTTGTTTGTGGTGTATTTGGGAAACACCCTCGTAAAGATATTAAGGGCCTGTGACTTTGGGAATGGGTTGGAAACAGATGAGCTAATATATACAAGAAGTTTGTATCCATAGTGCAGGAATGCCTGATCTTTCACAGCCGTGGTAATCAGAGAAAACAAATACAATCCAGAAGAAAAATCCTACAGGCTTTGTAAGTTTTATTGCACATAAACACATGTTTTTAAATATTGTGGGGCAGCAGTCCTTTAGGGAAGCATTTCTTGAGAAAACAGTCAGGTGTCATTGGGGATACTGGGAACTTGTCCCATGGGAAGGCTGTAAGTGAGAGAAAGTGGCAAGTGCGTTCATCTGGAGAGTGTGGCATTTCAGGTCTATTTCCTGTTGCTTTTAGGATCTCCAGCACCCGAATGAGTTTATCCGAGGCTCCACGCTGCGCTTTCTGTGCAAGCTGAAGGAGGCAGAGCTGCTGGAGCCCTTGATGCCGGCCATCCGCGCGTGCCTGGAGCACCGGCACAGCTACGTGCGCCGCAACGCCGTGCTGGCAATCTACACCATCTACAGGTAGCTGCACAAACCAGGCACCAGGCCTTGCCTTTTGTTTTTGAGAACTCAATATTTAGCACTCCCTAGTGTGGTGCTTTGATTTTTTGTTTGTTTGCCTCTTCTCCTCTATCTAACGGGCATCTTTGGGTTCTGCTCCTTGCCAGTAGCTCTTTTATTTTCTATTCTTTTCTTGTAAAGGAACTTTGAACATCTTATACCTGATGCTCCTGAGCTGATCCACGATTTCTTGGTGAATGAGAAAGATGCAAGCTGCAAAAGAAATGCATTTATGATGCTAATTCATGCAGATCAGGTAAGGATACCTGCCCTCAAAGTCATTTCATTTAATGATTGCAGATATGCTGGGTAAATAGCCAGTAGTTAGTTTGTAGTATAAACTACTTGTATTCGTAAAAAACCCATGTATGATAGTGTGAATGCTTTTGTGGAATATTTGGTACTGAAAATCTAGGTCTTTAGTGTTCCCTTTATTTTAAAGGAGAACTACTCTATTTGGTGAAGGTGCTGAAAAATGTGAGCATAACCACACTGAGAAGCACTCCATTATCTGCTGTTCTAAAGCTTTTGTAGTTGCTTGAGAAAAAATTGCAATTTCTGTTTTGGATTACTTGTTCTACAGGCGGTTGTCTTTTGTGCCTAATTACCATTCAAGTGTCTCTCTTTTTGCCCTCTATAGACAGGATGGATTATTTTGCTCTTTAGGTCTGCAGTGTTTTCTTAAATTGTTGAAGCATTGCATAAAGGCTGTTTTGTATTTCGATTTTTAGAATATGTTTTGATTTAAAATTCAACTGCATGAGCAAACTCTGAATAATAAATATAAAATAAAATAATTTATCTTCTGTTTTTGTAGGATCGTGCTTTGGATTATTTGAGTACCTGTATTGACCAAGTGCAGACCTTTGGTGACATACTGCAGTTGGTTATTGTTGAACTAATTTACAAGGTAAAAGGGAAATGCTGTGTCACATTTAAAATAAATACACGTTAATTTACACAGTTATATTAGACTGTTTTTAAAAAGAGATAGAATGTTGCTGGAAAAGGGATTTAGCTGGCTTCTTGTCCATGTCAGGAATGTATCATTGCTCAATACAGCTGAATAAGATTTGTCTCTTGAAAAGATAAAGAGCTCAAGTGTGCACTAGTATAGAGCAATAAGTCTCACCAGATTTGCTGTGATGGAGACTGTATTAACAGAGTGGTCTTCATGGGTATGAGCAGGGCATCTCTTGCAGAAGAGATCTTCTTACAGAAGTTCTTGGAGGTTCTGCCCTTCCTTTTGATGGGAGATTTTAAGACCCTGTAGCATTTCTCAGAGTTGTTGAGAACAGCTGTTGAAGAGCTTTTGTAATTAGATTTTTACAGCTGTGAATGACACTTCCTGTCACCAGAAAAGGCTGTCACCTTTTGGTTAGTTTTCTCCTCTCTGTAAGATAGTGGTGCAGGTGAGCCTCAGGATTGCTCTTTTCTCTGTGTGCCAACTGTGGATCATTCTTTTATCGAGGTCTGTCACGCGAATCCATCGGAGAGAGCTCGGTTCATTCGCTGCATCTACAACCTCCTGCAGTCCTCGAGTCCTGCAGTGAAGTATGAGGCTGCAGGTACTCTGGTTACACTCTCCAGTGCCCCCACAGCAATCAAGGTATGAAAGTGATGTTTTCAGCTCTTCAGCAGCTTCTCGTGCACTGAAATGAACACTGTGTGCTGCATGTTGATACTTAGGAGTGAAGGCTTTACTAACCTGGGCTGTGCAACACTTCTCATGTGAAACACTGGCTTAAAGTACCTCTTAGAACTGGTCACAAAAAAAGACTGAGCAGACCTGGAGCTAGTGGACTTCATGTCACTTTGGTAGGGGACAGGCTTGACTACTGTGCAGACTGCTGGACCAACCTACAGTCTACTTGGCCTAGTTAGCAAAGCAGACTACAGCTGAAGATTTCAGAGAAATTTTTTACTCATGGACATGATTCATTTCAGACCAGGGTAGAAGCATAGAGCAGTGAAAATTTGTGCTGATTACTGATTTACCTGAGGTACAGCTGATTTTTTAAGATCACTTAGAAATTTTGAATTTATATGGAAATTTAAAAGATAGGTTATGCATGGATTTACAGCATTGTAAATAGTAGTTTCCAAAGGTCAGGGGGAGTGTGAATTCCAGCATTCTTGGTTTTGCATACTTATTTTTGTTGAGTAGACACACTGTACTCAGAAGCTGTCATTAAAACCTAATCTAGATAGGCTAGCACTGCCAACTCTTTTAAGTAGGTTTTCATGCCCTGTTGCGTATTTCACAGCTGACCCAAAGCATGTCAGATAATCTGTCTTACATCTTTCTTTGAATTTGAAGTCAAGTCTGTGTACTGTAACCTGTGTGCTGCAACTGATGCCATTGTGAGCCTTCATGTGTGATTTTTGTAACATGGTGGACAAAAAATTTTAAAGTCTGTTTATCAGGTTAATTTCCGTGCCAACTGTGAATAGCTGCTTTAATAGTAAAGTAGGAGTCTTTTCCTCAATTTCAGAAATTTTCCAGTTTTCCTCTTTATGACTAAAAAAGTGGTTTTGATCCTTTTAATCTTAGGCTGCTGCCCAATGCTACATAGATTTGATTATTAAAGAAAGTGATAATAATGTGAAACTGATTGTCTTGGATCGGTTGGTTGAGTTAAAGGAGCATCCCTCCCATGAACGAGTGTTGCAGGTATGTGGGCTGTCTCTTTTCCTGTAAGCCTTAGGAGAGAAAAGCCTTCAATAACAGAGCTTCCAGGTTCTTGCAATGTATGGAGAAAAGAACTTCTGAAATTTCAATTTCCTGTTGGTATTTTTTCTAGTAAAAACATGTTGGATGGACTTTTATGTTTATGACTTGGCTACTTTTATTGTCTGCATAAGAATTAACAATGACAAATGCTGTTCTGGTTGTAAGGTTTAATGGTGTAGCTGCTCAGGAGACTTCTGTGTAAATGTAGAATGTATTAAATGAACACTGAGAAGTTCTAATGCCTGTTGATTGTGTGTCAGTAGATCATATATTGTGTATCCAGAAAGGCTTTGAAAATCATTGGGGACTGAAAATTAGAATTGTATGAAGAGGAAGTAATTTAAAATGGCAACATACTTTACTTTGTTGTTGTTTCAGGATCTAGTTATGGACATCCTCAGAGTGTTGAGCACCCCAGATCTAGAAGTGCGCAAAAAAACCCTTCAGCTGGCTCTGGATCTTGTGTCTTCAAGAAATGTGGAGGAGGTAAATGACATGTACTTTTGACTCATTACACTATTTTCTTTCTTTTGAAAAATGTCACTTTTTTAAAAATTTGATTTGATCTTTTCTGCAGCTTGTGATTGTTCTGAAGAAGGAAGTGATTAAAACTAATAATGTAACGGAGCATGAAGATACAGACAAGTACAGACAGCTGCTGGTTCGGACACTGCATTCCTGTAGCGTTCGCTTCCCAGACATGGCTGCAAATGTTATTCCAGTGGTATGCAAGCTTTTCATTATATTGTCATTAAATGTGTTATACCCAACACCTGCAGAATTGCTGAAGCTGAGGTGTTCCTCATAGTGGCCTCAGAGAAACAATGCTATTTTTAATTCCTAAAGAAACATAGGACTTTTGATGCTGTAATTATTTGTCTTCTGAGAGTGTTTTTATATGTTTTTGAAGAACATGAGCTGAAGGGGACCTTTAAAAGTGCAATAATTTGTATCAGTAGTAAAACAGTTTGGGAATATGATGATTGGTACTTGTTCGGAATATGCTTAGGGTTATTTGACTCCAGTTTTTTTCTTTGGAGATACATAAGGAGTTTTATTCTTCTGAACATAGAAGAAAAGTATTACTGTACAAACTTCTGTTTGCTGCTGTTTGTGCTGATGTTCACCCTTCTGTGGCAGCTGATGGAGTTCCTCAGTGACAACAATGAAGCAGCAGCCGCCGATGTCCTGGAGTTTGTGCGGGAAGCGATCCAGAGATTTGATAACCTCAGACCTCTGATTGTTGAGAAGATGCTTGAAGTCTTTCACGCTATTAAATCTGTCAAGTGAGTCCAGAACACGATATAAAACAGACTTTGGAACACCTACGGCTCACTTGCATTGAAAGTATATTGTCATTAAATATGTACCAAAATCCACGTGACCCACACAGAGAGTGACTGAAGCTGAGATATTTTGGGGTAGAGCATTTCTAGGTACAGCTTTCTTCTTGCCTACTTGTACAAGAGATAATTTGGGTGCTCGTTGCATTGAATAAAGAAAATAAATTCAATTTTAATTGCTATAATGCAATTGATAATTGTAATTCCACTTCTTAGGAAATAGTATTGTTTATGAAGGCCAGACATAAAGTAATATATTTGTTAAAACAGAATTCCTAGGGAATTTGCACTTGTAGGCAACTGGAAATACTGTACATTTATTAGAAAACCTAATGTAACATATACTAAGCTTTACAAACTATAAAGCTGTTTTAGTACCTCTCAGGGCTCTAAAAACTTTGCTTACTGATGGATCTGTAAACATTAAGTCATATGAGAATTTCTCTGTATCAGAAGAGCACTCTTTTATTCTCCTAATACACAGAAAACTGAATCCCATCTCCATTGTAATCTCATTAAGTGGGGGAAAAAAAGCCCTCTGAAGCTTTACTATTCTTTTCCTAATCTTCATTATTGTTCTGGTTTTTCATTTTCTCCTGTATAATGGAAAAATTAGTTTGTCTCAGTTAAACAGAGAATTTAGAGCTGACTTTATTCACATGCAGTAGAATATTTCATTATGATCACAGTGAAATTTAATTTTGTGTATGTCAGATTAACACAGATGGAAATAAATATGTAGCAGAGAATATATCTAATTTGATGTACTTGTTCATGAGTTTACTGAGGCTGAAAGGATAATTGCTTTTGATTTAACCTGCTTTTGTCCTTTTGAATTTGTCAAGACTGGCCTTTACTACCTGACCATAAATCATTTTTCTTGGTGCTAGTTTGAGTATATCATGAAAGCGTGGTTTAAATTACTGTTCTTGTCTTAGGATTTATCGAGGAGCGTTATGGATCCTTGGGGAATATTGCAGCACAAAGGAGGATATACAAAGTGTCATGACAGAGATTCGCAGATCACTCGGAGAGGTGGGTGTGTTCTGGGGTTTTTGTGTTTACTGGCTCTTTGTGGTTTTTCCTGCCATTATACAGTGGGTTTTCTAAGAAAAAGGTATTTTAGAAAGATCAAGTAAGATGCAACAGTGTTTTGAGGACTTGTGATGTGTAATGGCATGTGCACGAGACATCTTAAGTAAAAAGCAGTCAGGGTTTTGCATTCATTATTCATTTTGTTTCAAGTAGTATGCTTGAGCTGAGAACAAGTGATACCTGTTAAGAGAAAAGTTGGAAAGTTCCTTATTTCAGAAAACTGTGGTAGCTTTAAGACATTATTTAATTATAGCCAGTAGCAAAGAGAAAGTACTGTAAATCTAGATTGTTCTGAGATAAAGACTATTCTGACAAAATCTAATTCATCAATGAGAGCTTTATTGCATATGTAGGAAGCTTCTGTGTATTTCAATATCTGCTTATTTCCTCAAATTCTGCCCAAACCGTTGGACTGTAGCTGATATTTTGCTTATAAAAACTTCAGTAATGCAGATAATTTTTATTAAAACCTTCCGCAGGGAAAAATAAAAAGTATTTTGATTGTAACAGTTGCTTCCTGCTCATTTCTAGATCCCAATAGTAGAGTCTGAAATCAAGAAAGAAGCTGGTGAGCTCAAACCTGAAGAAGAGGTGTCTGTGGGTCCAGCCCAAAAATTAGTGACAGAGATGGGCACTTATGCAACACAAAGTGCTCTTAGCAGTTCCCGACCTGCCAAAAAGGAAGAAGACAGGTATTTGTGATTTCATGCTTGGCCAGGAATGACTTGGTTAATTTTTAGGTTTTTTTTATTTGAGCCATACAAATATCTCTCATACAGAATTCAGTGGTTGAGGGAATTTCCTGTTTTAAAGTATTATCTCAACTAGATATTATCTAACAGGAAGTTGCCCAATTGCTTAAGATTTGTAATCAAAGCTTACTGTATAAATAAGAACTTTATTAATTATGAAATCCTAAATTCTAGTTGATTTTTACATACAAAGCTCTCTCACAGTTTTAGTTGGATACAGAGATATTGCCTTTAGATTAAAAATATTTTCTTCCTTTTATATCACCTTGCACTCCTCCACCTCTCTCTCCCTAATCCATGTGGAAATGACTGTGACTTGTGCAAGTCTCTGTATCTGGAAAATTACTTTGAGAAGGAAAAAACCCATCCTTGTGAGATGTTTCAAGCTTCTTTTGCTTGTGCAGTATGAGAGTTAAGGTATCAAGAAAAGCAGGCTGAAGATTGTCATCCAGAAGTAGTTTTCTGAGGATCCTTTGTCTTTGCAGACCTCCCTTAAGAGGATTCTTGCTGGATGGAGATTTCTTTGTTGCAGCTTCCCTTGCTACAACTTTAACCAAGATTGCTTTGCGTTATGTGTCCCTAGTTCAGGAAAAGAAGAAACAAAATGTGAGTAATCGCTTGTGTTTTCACATTCAAGGAAGAGCTGCTTGTTGCCTCTTTTCGTGTAAACAGATCTAAAATGGTTAAAGTCCAAAGTGAAGTGCCAGTTACGTGATTGGATAATAATGATAGTTTGGATCACAAACAGGACCTGCTGCTTTCCAGCCATTCTATCTAGACAGTCTCTAAATCATTCTGCTTGGTTTCAGATAACAAGTACTAAAAAGCTAAGTAATCTGTTCAGAGATGTTATGATTTGATTAATACTTTTTTAAAATAAGTCAAAAGTCAACATTTCTTTAAAGCTGTGGAAAATGCAATAACCTCCTTCCATTCTCTTTGTGCTCCTTCTCAGTCCTTTAATGCTGAAGCTATGCTGCTGATGGCCACTATTCTTCACTTGGGAAAGTCTTCTCTTCCCAAGAAGCCAATTACAGATGATGATGTGGATCGTATTTCATTGTGTCTGAAAGTGTTGTCAGAATGTTCTCCTCTTATGAATGACATTTTCAACAAAGAATGCAGGCAGTCCCTCTCTCACATGCTGTCAGCCAAGCTAGAAGAGGAGAAACTTTCTCAGAAGGTGAGCTATTTTAGGTGTGTAACCATAAACACTTGGAGGTTTTAGAGCTGCTCACATCCAAGCTGCTCCCAGAAATGTCACCTTTAGACTCTGTGTAGGTCAGCCATTATTTGACTGTTTTTCTGTGCTAAGGAATGGAATTCACTGCGAATTCTTGAATTATTCTCTTCCTGCAGAAAGAATCTGAGAAGAGGAACGTGACAATTCAGCCAGATGATCCCATTTCCTTCATGCAGCTTACTGCTAAAAATGAAATGAGCTCAAAAGAAGACCAGTTCCAGCTTAGCCTTCTTGCAGCGATGGGAAACACACAGAGGAAAGAGGCTGCTGATCCTCTTGCTTCCAAACTTAATAAGGTATTGGGAAATCAGTGCTTTAATTATATACCTGGGATCACTTTGGGAATTACAGACTGGAACTGATGAACCAGACTGTGCTGGTTGATTGGGAAGATGCAGGTATATCCTGGTTGGGATCAGGAGAAAAAGAAAAGCACAAGTGCTTATAGTTGGTACCTTCTCAAATGGGGAGAGGAAGAACAAGAAGGAGACTTGGAGAGTGCTGAGCTGGTGGAATATGGAGGAAGAAATTAGGGTTTGCTGGTTTGAAAGATCCCAGTAAAGTTCATGGGGAAGGGAGCAAGGATGCCAGAAGTGATTAAGACCCCCTTTCTTTGGCTGCTCTATCCTATTGCCAAGTGCAATGCACTCTTTGTGCCTTTTTTTTTTCTGCAGATTAGCAGAACCTGCTGAAGAGGTTTAAAGAGAAGAAATTACTTGAGTAATTCATTAGTTAAGAGTTAAACCCCCAGACTTTGAAAGACTGGATGAATTCTTTTTTATGTTTAAAATTGCCTTTTCATTTTAAGTCAGCATTTTTTTGTTCTGCTTATCATCTGAAGAATAAATGGCATTAGAGTCCATATTTTAGGAATTTAGTAATCCAGAATACATTTTGTCTGGAGGGGGTTTATAATTGTAGTGTGTATGCAGGGGGAGATGTGAAGGAAGGCTACTTATTTTGGAGGCCTGTATTAAAAAATAATCAATTTAAGTGTGCTTTACTCTTATTTTTTGTTATTGTTTGAATGATTCTATGTTTTCACCTGGTTTCTGAGAAGGTGAATCCCTTGGCTTGTGTCACAGGTTACTCAGCTGACAGGTTTCTCAGACCCTGTGTATGCAGAAGCCTATGTCCACGTCAATCAGTACGACATCGTGCTGGATGTGCTCGTGGTCAACCAGACCAGTGACACCCTGCAGAACTGCACCCTGGAGCTGGCCACGCTGGGTAAGGGGGGCTGGGCTGCTGCAAACAAAGCAGCTCTGGGCTTTTGGGAATTGGGCTCTAAGAAATTCCTGAAACACTTCCAAAGTGATGCCAGTTAGTCACCATTTTAAATGCCTTTAAAAATATACTTTCTTAAATACTTGGTGGAAGTTTTGTATGTACTGACAATGCAATCTCATTATATAATCAGGTTTTATCACTAAAAACATAGCATTCCATTTCCCCTTCTCCTTTTTCCCTTTTTCCCTTTTCTTTTTTTTTTTTTGGATGTACTTTTTTTTCATTGTGCTGCTACCATAGACAGGAAAATAAAAATAGGTCAAAATCCCAACTGGTATGGAGCAGAAAGCCATCTGCCCTAGGTGGTTTTTGCACTCAGCCTGAAGTACTTAAATACGGCATTTGCTCGACTGAAACCATTCCCTGTACCAACAGAGTCTCTTGCTTGGACAGTACCAAGGCTTCATTAACTTCTCTTAGAGGAGTCACTGGAGCAGATAATTCAAAAACAGTAACCACTTTCTTATTAGTTGTCCTCTGCTTTGGCAGTCAGGAGCTGAAATACATTTACAATATGCTAGGATAACTGATGTTACATACTTTTCACTATTGTAAATATGACTGGAGGGGTATAACCTTTCTCCTAAAATTTTGTAAATCATTTGATGAGGCTAATGATGGAAATAAATCAAATGGATTCATTATTTAATAGGTTGTGGTTTTTTATTTGTCAGCTAAGTAAAGTGGAATTCTGTATTTCACAGCTGATGTACTGCAAAAGCTGACTTGAGGCATCACTCCCATGTGTGGAGCTCATGCTGTTCATGCTGTGTTCTCAAATTGCAGTTTAATAGAACTAAGGAGTCTTTCCAATTGCTTGCTGAAGGATTAGTAAAAATGGATCCCTCAGTGTTCCCTTGGAGCAATTATATTCAGAATCAAGGGCATATTTTGACCTGTTTATAAATAGTTTAGTGCCTGTAGTGCTGGACATTGTACTTTGGGTTTGAGGCACTTGACTATAGGGTTAGGCCTTATGATGATGTCAGTGATCAAAATACAAGGTAGAATTAACCATTTCCTTGTTAAAAAATTAATACTAAATTCCATCCAAAGCCCATTTAATTCAGTATTTGCATTTGTTTTCAGTGGGGTTTGGGTGAACACAGCAGTTATTTTAACTGAAATTTGTATGCAATGTCATTTATCTTGCAATTAGTTTTCCATTAAAAAAAAGAACAACCAATTCCAAATCAACTAATATCTTTATGGTGGTGTTTAGTGCAGCTTTGTAGATGCAAAAATTGAATGACAAGAAAATAAAAAACTGTTGTTCCAAAAGCTAAGCTCATTGTGTACTACTAATGTTTCTGATCCCTATCTCCCAATTTCTTTACATAGGTGACTTGAAACTTGTGGAAAAACCGTCTCCTCTGACACTTGCTCCACATGATTTTGCAAACATTAAAGCTAATGTCAAAGTTGCTTCAACAGAAAATGGAATAATTTTTGGTAATGTTGGTAAGTAAACAATTCAGTGTGCAAAATTAACATGAATGCGTTGCATTTTTAACTGCTAATGAGCTGAAATACAAGTAAAAACCTTCATATTGGGAGAAAAAATTAAGTTACAATGAAGAATATTTTGTGATGATTAAAAAAAAAATCTCTATCACTGTTACTTAAAACCATCATAGAATGTGCTACTTTTAGGATGATTGTCAGCATGAGATTGAGCAAGGGTTGACTGTTGTTAACTGGCAGGTGGTAACTCAGCACCCTTATTAAGTGCAAATTCAGTTTTTGGAACATTCAAAAATGGTTTTGTGTGTTCTCTTGCAGTGTATGATGTCTCTGGAGCAGCCAGCGACAGAAACTGCGTGGTTCTCAGTGATATTCACATTGACATCATGGATTACATCCAGCCTGCTTCCTGTACAGATGCTGAGTTCAGACAGATGTGGGCAGAATTTGAGTGGGAAAACAAAGTTAGTGGAGGTTTTTTTTGTATGTTACTTTGTTGATGAGACACAATTCTGTGTCTTGTTCTACAGCAGCATTATCTATTACCACATAAACCTCATTCAACATCCTCGTTGGGTGTTTGCCTCAAGTGGCTTATTCTCTTTCAGCTATCTTATCAGTTTCACAAGCTTAGCAATGCAATAACTGGGTTTTTGGCGTGCAAAAGAGATTGTGTGCACTGATCTTTACCTCCTGTATGGAAGCTGTCCAAACTGACTGGTGATTGCTGTGTATTTTGTCTGAAAGGTGAGATGGCAGCAAGTGTAAGTTTGTGCTGAGGCTGCAGAATTGCTCGTGCTGCTCAACCTCTCCAGTTCTTAGTCACACTGTCTGGTGGGTTGCAAGGGACCTCTTAATGGTTATTTCGTCCAGCCCCCTTTCAGGAGGACAGGAACATCTTTCTTTCACCTTGGTACTTTGCACTACAGCTGTAGGATAAAGTTCTGGGTGCTGTGTAAGACCAGCAAGACAGTAGGTACACTTCATAGTAACTGAGGGTGCCAAAACCCGAAAAGAGGATTTAAGGGAGATAATGCCATATGAGAATCAAGCAGAAACATTAAACCAGAATGGGAGATATTTTACATGAACTGTAGCCTTGTGTGGTACATAGATGTGCTTACTTGAGACTAGGTTTAAATGTCTTGGTTGGAGCTTGTGTACAATATATTGTAATACATGATTTATGAAGCTTTAGCAGTTTGTAGACTCCTTCTAAGAGACATGTTAAAAAACAATTAAAACAAGACACATAATATGCAATATGATAAAACCAAGGCAGCCCAGAGAGAGATTGTTGCTAGAAAGGGAAGATGAAAGGAATCTTTACCACTGGTTAAAAGCAAAATTTGGATTAAGTATTGCTTTTTCTTGCTCTGTGCAAGCTATTTTCAGACAAGGAGTCCACTGTTTACTGTAGAGAGTCTAGATGTTCAACAGAGTATCATATTCACCCAATAGATTTTAGAAACTGTGGTAATAGCATGCAATTCTCCATCTTAACAAGTGGATGGCAGGAGAGGAAGACTTCCTATGAGTGAGACATGCATCCATCTTACTGAGTGTGCTGTTCCTCAAGGAGGAATGTGGAAGTGATCTCCTTTATAGAGCCCTGAAGAAGAGACTTCAGAAATGCCTGAGGTGCTAATTAAAGTAATTGCCTTTTTTTTTTCTTCCTGAAGGTAACAGTGAATACAAATATCGTTGATTTAAATGAATACTTACAGCACATACTGAAGTCAACCAATATGAAATGCCTGACTCCAGAGAAGGTGAGCTATTTCTTGGAGCATTTTAGATACCTTTTTTAGTTCCTGTGCTTTATTATTTCATTTGTTCAGCATTTGTTGTTAATATTCTTAGAAATGCCTGCTTACAGTATGAAATAGTACATATACCTTGAAGTCTTTACTCTGAAATGAGTAAAAGACGATAAATGTTATCAAAATTCTCTGTTGTCCCAAGGTGGAAAATCAGAATGTCGTTTTGATTCATAGTAGCTAAGCTGTAGCATACAGATGGGACCATCTGTTTACATAAAGGCGTTTTTTTTGTAGCTCCATATTTCTTCTTTCTCTGACAAAATATACCTTTCTTTTGTCAGTTTAGCCCATTTGTTATAAAGCAAAATAAATGTATAGAATAGCTACTTGCTGTTAAAATACAGCCTCTATGATAGCTATTAGCTATTACACGTATAATAGCCAAATCGAGTAGTATTTAGCTTCTTTGTCATTTTGCTGTTGATTAAAACAAACCATAAAGTGCCCTCCTGCGTTGTCTTGATGAATTCTGTAGCCTGCATAATTCCCAAGATGAATTCTAGAAAAATGCCACCACTGTTTCCCAGTGGATGATTCCCACACGTTACAAACCCTTTGCGTGAAGAAAGAAGTTTAAACATGATACATTGATAACTGCCTAGCAAACTTAGAGGGAACTAAGCTGTGTTCAGAGGATTTTGGTCTTTCAAGAGTTCCCACGTGCTTTCCACAGGCGCTTTCAGGCTATTGTGGCTTTATGGCAGCCAATCTTTACGCCCGTTCCATATTCGGAGAAGACGCGCTGGCCAACGTGAGCATTGAGAAGCCGATCCACCTGGGGCCGGAGGCGCCTGTCACGGGTCACATACGGATCCGGGCCAAGAGCCAGGTAACGGGGCTTGCCATCCTCACCATTCTTAGGGCAATTTACCAAGCTCTCCTAAAAATTCACTGCTTGTTTTATATTCTTTTCTCATGGCGTGTTACCATAAAATAGGCCTTTGCGCCAAGATCTCCTAATTTTGTCTGTAGTGCTATAAATAGGATGTTATATTTTATTTGCTTTTAAATAAAGAGCAAATATGCCCCAGGGTTACATGATGTTTGTCCTACCAATTTGCACATTTCAGTGTCACACAAGGAAATATTATGCATGCAATTGCTATTCACTGATTCTTTTTAAAAACAACGAAACAAAACGCCAGGGTTCTTAGTAGGAGTATTTTCTGTAGATATATGAGTCTGCTTTGGATATTAGAATTTCTACCTCCTAACTCAAAAAAAAAAGATTGGGATTTGGAGTAAATAAAACAAAAACACCAGTGTACAACAGAAGTATTTTAAACAGTGTACAATAAAGGAGTACCTGAGAGTTTTCATATTCAAAGAAAACATTTAGTTTGTGTGATGTCACTATAAACATTTTGGACTGGTTTAAATTAAAGTTATTCATATGTTATAGTGCCATTTCTACGCAAGACTGCATTCAATTATGTATGCCAGCGTGGTTTCATCTTGAAATCATTGGGCTATTGCATATGTGGATTTATTCACACAGTTTCTTTTGATGGTTCTTCAGTTTTTGTGCAATATTAATCTGGCTCTGTGATTAAATTATTTTCCATAGCTGTGGTGCACTGAGTGTGCTAGTATCAGCACTGGGACTTTAAATAATTGAATTTCCATAACTGGACAGGTAGTTGTAATTTTTCCCCTGGCAGTCCTCTTTCAAAATGTTAAAATTGGTTTTATTCTTCTGCTTTTCATGTTGATAACACATGTAACAGTTGCCGGCTCAATTAGGTTTCATTGTCTCAATAATATATGTAGACCTAACCTTTACCTAGTGATAAGGAAGTGAGCACGATGAAATATACAAAGAAGTGAACAGCTAGAAATTGCATGCCACTGACTTCATAGATTTCTATATATGGAACTTCCATTTTAATATAGATGAGATAAAGTTATTTTCAAGTGAAATATTTGTGTCATGATTGTTTTCTTCCTGTTCCTTACAGGGAATGGCCCTGAGCCTTGGAGATAAGATCAATCTGTCTCAGAAGAAGACAAGTTTATAAACTTTACCTAATATCTTTTCAGGTCTTTTACAATTTATCCTTAGGTATGTGGCTTTTGGGATCCAGAACATCTTATATTCTTCAGTGTTCTGTAATTGTAGAAGCCAAGCTTTTGAGCTGAAAGCATTCCAGCAGATAATTTATAGGTTCTCCATGATTGATACTGAGCAAATTTTGAATCTCCAGGGGTTTTTTTCTTTGTCCTGGAAGTCATGTTTTCTTTGTCTCTAATATATACTGATGCTCACAGTACAATAAACAAGTTATACCAGTACTGTTTTGTCTGTAAATTATAATCTCTGTATTATCTGATCAGTATTGAATATCTGTCCAGGGGTACTTTGAGAAATGGGAGTCTGTAGTAGCTCAAGTGTTTACAATAATGCCTAGGCCCGAATATGTGAATGTGTGATCATGATTCTTAAAATACTCTGGTACACTTACGAGAATATAAATTTACCAACTAAAGGCTGTATATTCTAGATGGTAATGTAATAACTTGGCACAGACAAGCTGGTAGTATCAAAAAAGAGACTGTCAAAATTCAGCTCTTTCCAGCAAGTTGCTGAACCTTAAACTCTGTTTCTGAAGTGCTTTCCTGAAAGTGTTATCCTGAGAAACATAACATTGCTGGTGGTGTTCTTATTTTTCAGTTAATGTGGAAAAGACAGCTGAGTGCAGTGTTAAAGCTGTAGCAGCATAAGCAGTTTTCCAGTGAATGCAGCCATTGGCAAGGTGTGTGAGCTCAGGAAGGAAAGATTCAGACTCATTAGGAGCCTGCAGTGAATTGAACTGTGTTGAAAAGGAAGAGTTGTGAGTAAAGTTCAGGTCAGGATTTTGAAGTGAGTTAACACCATTTGGCTACTAAATCTTATGCAAATTAGCAGTGGATTAAAACATATAACCATAGATTGAAAATACTGTCAGCTCTATCTATTCTGCCTTAATTTTGAGTTTGTTAAATTGTTGCAAGCAATTACTTCTGCAGAAGAGTGTCCAGAGCCAACAGTGCTCTTGCAGCTGGCAGAAGGTCCTGCTGCTGGATTTCCACAGCTGTGATCTGCTCCAGAAGGACAGAAGAGAATATTCTGAGTAGCTGAGTCCCAAAACATTTAAGGCCTCAGTGATGAAAATACCTATTTTTCACTTTGAATAAGCACAAGGAACACACATGTATTTTCTGAAATGAAATAGTCTGGGCTGCTGTATTTTATCTGGCTAAAGGATGGCCCTAGAAGTGCAGTGCAAAACCTGAGCATAGTTTTGCTGAATGACCTATTTATTTTTTATGTTTTGAAACCCCTGTTTGGTTTTGCCATTATTTTGGATTTTAGTGAAAGCTCTAGCTCATGCATAATGTGATAGCAGCAAGAGCTGATGCTCTGAGTACGCAGGACTGCCTTGATAATGTCCTTATGTCTCTGCATGATCCCAGAGCAGCTGTATGCTTTTCTGGGAAGTTATGCCAGATTCACAAGGATGTAGTAGAGGTAATCAAATTGTGATCTTAACTGCTCAATACCTCATAATTTGGGAATGAGGGGTGAAGATCATTAGGAGTATGTTGTATGGGAGCTCCTGTGTAATTCCATGGATATCAGTATGCTGCTCTGGGGTGAGTGTGGGGGATCTCATTCTGCAATTGCTTAAAGCCAAACCAAGATAAAAGAAAATCCTAGCAGTCTAGATGATGGTTTCATCTCTTCATGAAAACATAGTGAGTTGTAAGACTAACAGAGACTGAGTCATAGCTATATGGGCACTGACTGGGATGGATTTGCTGACCACAGCCAAGAAAAGGATGTTTTTGGGGAAAGAGAATGTCTTCCAGTATGTGTTATCTAAGCCATGTTTCAGTCACAATCTGCTCTCCTCATTGGAGAAAATAGAAAAATATCCTGGCACATGCAGACATCCATATTTCAAGTGGCTCTTAGTCAGCTGGGAGGGGAACATAATTTTGTTTGGGATATTTTTTGCTGTCAGGATTTTATGGAAGGACATGGAAACACCTGTCCAGCAGAAGCTGCCATGACTTTGAGATTAATTTTCCACCTGCCATGCTTTTCTGTAGCTCTTCTGCAGAATTGGTTTTGTACAGACATTTTCATTGATGGCATGCATTTTTTCAGTAACCTGAACACTAAAAGTGTTAGATCTGTGTTTCATATCTATGCATCAGAGATGAAATTCCCTTTTATACATCCATCCTATTGTGTTCTGGCTAAGCTTTTGCTCAGCAGCTCAGATAACAAATTGATTCTGGTCCTGTGCATACAAAGGAATATCTTGCACAGACCATCATTCTTCAGGATCCATTTGCAGCTTTTTCACTGCAGTAAAAGTTGGTGTACATCTGTGGCTCTGAATTGTTCCAAACTTGATACCAGGAAGTTGTTACACCCTGTTTTCTGCACAGCAGCATGTATTGCATATATCATGCTAGGGTTAAGGAAGTGTTATTCCACTGTTCTGATTTCTGTAAGAAACTTCTATACGAACAGGAATAAATTACCAGGAGGAGTAAATGGAACAAGAAAGCTTGCTGCTTTTCCATTAAAAGTTTTAGAAAGTCCTTGCAGGATGCAATGTTTGAATAGCAGGAAACCAGTTTCTACTATGCCCCTGCTCCTGGTGTCCTGCTGCCAGGAATCAGGGCCAGATTCCTTATTCAGGGCTTCATGAGGATTTGTATTTATGTCTTGTTTAGATGCTAACATGAGAAGGAGGAATGTTTATCTGAGGACAGGCAGATGTGGGCAACTCTCATTTGGGAGTGGAAGCGCTCGTCCTGAGAAAGCATGAATAGAGACTGGATTTATAGAAACTTTATAGGTAATGTAGAAAAATAAATTAAAAATCAGGTCACAGACAAATTTAATTTGTACACTGACCTTCAGAAAAAATTGTAAATGGTTCTGTAGAGGCAGCTTTATGCACCTCTGAGAAATGTGAAGCCTTGTGTGAGGTGTTTGCTCTCTGTCGTACTTTTTGGCACAAAGCTGCAGCTGAAAGACTCAGTCAATCCTGTTAGTTAGCAGCCCCTCATCACCAATTTAAAGCATTTTATAAATTCTTCAAAGTTTTTTTTTTATTGTTACACCAGGGGGTGCTGTCTTGCAACTGATAAATTTTCAGGGGTTGTTTGGTTTTTTTTTGTTGTCTTGTTTTGAAAGTGTTAAGGAAAAAAAGTAAAGGATCCTGGTGCAGGGTTGTGCTGCAGGTTTTGTCTTATAAGCAGTAGAGAGTAATTTTGGCCCACTCTTGGGGTCGCTTTCTGTCGGTTTTTGTATATTTTTAGGTTGCCTAGCTAAGTATAAGCAGTGCACACCAATTCACAGCTCAGATTACTAATACAGTACATCTGTTCAAACACTGCCTTTGCTCTAGAGATTTTACTTTTCTAAAGCACAGTGAGATGGATTTGGCTGTACACAGCTGGCCTAGGGAGGATCTCCATTTGAGAGACATGAAAATTAATTCACTAAGAAAGGGACATAGGTGGAATATAAGTAATTCTAGCTGTAACTTTGCCTGTAATACTAACCTAGGCCATTTTCTGTTTGAGCAAAGCCATAAAATATCTGCTGTATTTCACTAGATATTGCTTTGGAATTTTTTTGGTGCGTATTCTGTAACTTGTGATTTAACCTTTTCTAAACTCTCTGTATAATATTTTTTTTATTTCACCAGTGATGCACAATTGTTAAGAATAGAATGGCATTGCTACCATAATGTGATTTCTTTTGTTTTGAAAGACGAGCATAATTCTTCCAGCCATAGATTGTAGGTATTTTATAATTTGGTTATAAACTACAAATATTTTATGTATATAAAATGTAGACATTTTATACTTGTCTTAACCAGTTACTTTAGGCAGGTATAAGATCTGCAGTTTCTGTGGCTTGTAAGTGCCTATTTTGCTCTTTCTTTCTCTGGAATTTCATTTAGGGGAAGCAGAGCATACTAAGCTTATTGTTATCCTGGTCCCAACACAGAAGCAGTGTAAGTGAGTCTCACTGTTCCTGCATCTTAGTCACAGTGGTTTTCAGGTTTGATGTTTCAGGTTTTTCCTGTGTTAGCTGATCAAAGTCTACTAGAGCAGATGGTCACACTACATCTTTTCACTAAAAATGTGGTCTCTTCTTTTTCCAAGGTCTTACAGTACCAGAAAGAGTTGTAAGAATTTTATCATGCTTCTAATTTTAGTTATGTCCAAACTTTGGAGATTAATTTCAAAATGCAGTAATGAGTTCTTAATCTGATCTTTCTGAGTAACTTCTGTCACTCATATTTAGACACAAGAATAAACAATTATTTCTGCTGTGCTGTGTTGTTCCTAAGCTATCTGTAAATATTTTATTACTTTGTAGAAATTTCACTTAGATGGGATTCCTCATGTCCTTTTGTTTTTTCTTTCATTGATTTTAAATATTTTTCACTGACAGTGATCTCTACATGATCTGTCTGAAACTACCATCATGTGTTGCATAGGCATCCCTACTTTTAGTTCTTTTTCAGATGAAATCCTGTCTCTTTTTTTTTTATATCCATTGAATTCAGTGGTGCTAGTGGACCAGTTTCCTCTGAGCTGTGACTAAAAGAGATGAAAGGGTCGTTCATGTGCAGAAGCATTCATCATTTAGCAAGAGATTCTTCTTTGAGGCCAGGAATGGTGGATGGCCTATATAAGCCCCTTCAAATTCAGGAGGGTAGAATTTTCACCTCAGAGCTATTCTAACTTGTGGGAGAGCTCTGTAGGACCTGTGGGTACTGAAAATACACTAGGTTCATCTCTTTTAATAAAGTAGTGCATGGTTTTAGGTGTGATCTGCTTTGCATGTGCAGTAGTCTTTGGGATGGGCTCGAACTTAGCACAGTTTTCCTTCTGGTGGGACCTGAAGCTGTGACCCAAGCCACTACCCTGTGCCTCACTTGCACTGTGGCTACCAGGACCTCCAGCAGTTAGGTCTGTCTGTGGGATGTGCACCTGGATCAGGACCTGGCAACAGCTCCAATCCTGGCCAAAACCAAGCCTAGACTTGCAGTACCAGAATGGCAACAGGTCAGACCAGCTCAAAGCTGATCTCCAGGCTGGTGTCTGAGCTTCCATTCAGCCATGAACTAAGCTCTATCTTTCCTATCCCATGCAGAGAAGTAGCTGCCTGCTTGCAGCATTACCCCATGCTCTGAGACCTTTCAGGCTCTTCCTGTCAGTATAAGGCTGTTCTACATGGTCAGGCATCTTGTCAAAAGATTAAAAGCACAGTTTTCTGTACCAGATGGGAGTTGTGCTCTGGGCTTCAATCTTTTCCATCTTAAGCACCATCTCTGCTTGTTTGCAGTACTCTAAAATCTGAAAACTGCGACTTGAAATGATCCGCTCAAGTTCTGGTGTGTTATGCACAGATTTGATACCAACCTGGAAGGCAAATAACCCAGTTTATTTGGTTACTGCAGCTGATGTTGTCACCATTTAGAAAGTGAGGGTGTTCACTGGCTCCTTACAAGTACGTCCACATTGACATGAATTACTGTTCTGAGGAAAAGGAGTGGGGTTTTGAAGTCTTATCATCTTCAAGGATTCTGTATCCCTTCATCCATGCTTGAGCGTGAGGGGGAAGAGAAGGCAGCTTGAATTTTTAACTGATACCACATGCAGCAAAGCACATATCACTGGTGGCTTCAGACTGGCTGCAAGGTCCCATACCTATGCCCAGGAAGAGTCTTGCTGACTGCACTCGCTCCTGAAACCCCTATAAACTTTCCATAAATCTACCCATATAAATAAACCTCTCTAAAGTTTCTATAAATCCAGTCTTCCCCAGTTTACCAGGCTGCATTCAGGCAGCTGTTTGCCTACTCAGATAGTACCTACCTGCCAGTAAAAACCCTGGTGTAGGAGCATTCTTTTCTGGCTCATCCAATTTTCTTTGTTATAGTTTACTGAAATAAATGGAAAACAGATTCGCCTTTTACTCAGATTATCAGGAATCACCTTGGATTCTTAAGTGAGATTTTTTGAATGCCGTATCAAACTTCCTTTCAACGGTGCAAGAAAAGAAGCTATTAAAACTATAATATGTGTGACCTGATAGTTCAGTGTTTGTGCTTTCAAGCGTGTAACACTATGTTAATGCATCTTTACTAAGAGATACAATTATTCCAGGGTTTGGATGCCTGATCCAGAAGAAAGAGCAGGTGTTTTTTTCCTACGCCTGTTCTCACTTGCGCTTCCTGACGCACAAGTTCAGCAGTTCTGCTATATCCAGCCTTAATAAATGGGAATGTTACCGTAGAAACGCCATCACTCTGGGAGAGGTACAGAATGCCACAGAAACCTGTTTGTGCAGCAGGCAGGTGCTAAAAGCACATGAAGACATACATCAGTTAATCAGTCAAACTTAGTATTTATGGAAAATACGGCTCATGTGAGACTATGGAATGCATTTCTTTAATTAAGTGAAAAATCAGGAATTTTGTGTGTTCCAGCCAATTCCTCATGTGTTGCTGTAAAGCATGAAATATAAGCCCTAACAAACACATACTTTTATTTCTGAAAGCAAAATAGTCCCTAACTTCCTAAGCTATATATATTAAAACACATAAATGACAAGACTGAAAATCTTATTTGACCTTTGCACTTTCTTTTTCTTTTTTTTTTTTTTAAACAATGTATTTTTGCATTGCCTTTTTTTCTTGGAAATTATTGGCGTTTGTAATTGGAGCAACAATGTTTTCAAAAGCTTGTAAATGATTTTTGTTGCAGTATTTACTGCATGGTACCTGGGGGGGAGGTCAATTCTTCCAATATATGCAGGAAATTGCCTTAGGACCTCAGTTTCATAGCTGTGGAGATAGGTTGCCACCTTTGTGAAGTGTTCTGAGATCTGCTGCTGAAAAGTTCTGTACAAAACCTCAGTTGCTGTTACGCTTCTGAAAATGTAATCAACAGTCCCCACTTTGTTCCTCATCACTAAATGGGCAGGTAGTTGAGCTTAGAGAGGATTCAGACACAGCTCTGCATGAGTACAGTGAGACAGAACTGGAAACTGGACAGCTGTGAACACCTTGCTCTGATAAGCAGCAGGCTGAAGAACAGAGGCTCTGCCAGCTCCATGATAAAATTTACATTTTGGTGTAGCTTTGTGTGAAGACAGTAAGTTCTCAGTACAGCAAGACTAGTTTTTGACATGCACAAAAGCTAATAAACAGGTAAGTGGTGTGTTGTTTAGCAGGGGCAGGACATAGCTGCGACAGAGACAGCCTGGTGTGTTTCAAGTGAAGGAAAGGAAATGATAGGTAATAGAGAGCTGGGCTTCTCAGACTTGTCCTGCTGCTCCCATGCCACCAGGAGTGCAAAGATATGTGCAACACCTTGTTTGTTAAAGTGGAAGTATATTTTCTAGCTCTGTTTTCCAGTTTGCCTTTGACAGAGACAGGCATAGCTGCTTTTGGAGGGCAGATGCAATCTGCCTGTTGACATTTGTAGGCAGTACTTTGGAAGCTACTTTTCTTGCTAGACTGCTCCTGTTAAATCATGTGCACATCCCTGGATGCAGGGGGCCAAATCCACTTCTAGAGGGCTCCATCAAGTGTCTGTCTCAATGCCTTTGAGGGACACCAACCTTCCTGCCATACCCTTGTCACCATCTTGTCCCAGGGAACCTGGAGCAGCAGGAGAGCAATCCTCAGGAATGGCACCCTCAGCTCTCCCCGTTCTTTTAGGTCACAGGCCCCAAACAGCCATAGTTTGCCACATATATCCCATAACAATGGTCTCTTGATGTCACAAACCATCTTGCTGCCATTTTTTGGGACTCTAAAAATACAGGAGCCCCCAGCAGTGATCCCACAGTTGGCTGAGTTAAAGCCCTCAGGTTTCAAGACTGCCTGAAACCAGGAGGTCCAAGACCAAAACATGTGGCTGCCCATCTTTATGGGGAGGGACAGGAGATGGCTGCAGGAAGCACAGAGGAAGAAGAGGCCACTTCTTTGGGGATACCATCAGCCTCATGGATCATCTGGCTGATGGTACAGAGCCCACAGAGGAGGGTGCACATGCAGCACAGTTTCCCTGGCACCAATACACCGTGCCAGGCCTCCCTTCTGTGCCACCTTGGCACTGGTGTCACAGGAGCACCCATCCCAGCCTCTGCCCCTGGCCATCCTGCCAGCTCACCCAGCCCATCTCCCAGCAGCAGCAATCTTTGTGTTCATTGCCAGGGTGCTGTGGGCTGTGCATTGGACTAGACTGCTTCTAAAGGTCCCTTCCAACCCAAACCATTCCGTGATTCAATGCTTCAGTATATTCCACCAGTCTTCAGTTGCCTCAGGTTGCAAAGAAACCAAGCAGATCAAGAGAAGCCTAGAGGCTCAGATTGTGCTGTTTGAAGGAGAATCTGCAAATTCACCCAAAGAAACACAGAAAGGCTTTGTGTTCATAGGAAAAGGGAAGAGCAGTGGAGTTGAATCTTCCTCCAAAGAACTCTTAAATGCCCACTGAAAGGTTTAGCTGACCCTCCTTGATTAGATTATTATAAACTTTTGGGAGGAGTTAATTTCTTCAGCCTTCTGTGATACAATTGTAAATGTACCTTTGTGAAAAAGGTTAGTAACCCCAAATTGTTCAGGAATCCTTTAATGGCACTGTCCCCTGCCATAAAGTGCCCAAATCTTACCAAAGCAAGGGAATATGTACTTTGCTGGCCTAAAATATGTTATGGGTGATCACTATAGTTATTTGAATTACAGGTGGGGTTTTTTCACTTTATGTTTTGCAGTATATGATGTAATTTTAAAGTAACCTAAAAATGCACTTAAATAATTAGGAGCTGGAAGTGCAATGATGTCTGAAGAAATGTTGCTGTCCACTAAACTCCTGGCTCATTCACAAATGTTTCTGCCCTAAAACTCTGCTAGATGGAGGGTGTGGATGACAGTAGAACAGAAGTATGTTGTGGTGTGGGTCTGTATCACATGATCAGAGTTTTCCTGGGTGATGTAAGTGATGCAGGTATTACAACCACTTGTCTATTCATGTTTTTTGATGGCAGCCTTAAATATGATAGAGCTCTAAAATTAAAGATTATCACAGAAAGTTCAGGCATCTCAAAAGTATGTTGAATTGGTGTCATTCACATAGAAGAGTTCCATGGAATCCTTTCAAAATCCATCTAGGTTGTGTAGATTGCCCAGTGGAGATCCAATACAATTTTGTTTGACTGCTTGTATCTATGTGATGTTCCTGTGTCTGAAATTAATTCTGGTGCTTGGGACTGAGCAAAAGATACCTGTCTCTCTAAAGTGCCACTAAGCCTCAGCTTTCATAACTTAAGCAGCTACTTAGAGAAATGGGTCTTGTCTTAGTTGTTTCCATGCAGAATTTGTCTGATGAAAACAGGATTTAAGCTTGGGAATAACTGACTGATGATCATCTCTGCCCTGTTTGCAGCCAAGCAAGTATCACCTCATGCACAGCCATGCTGCAATGTCAGCGCTGCAGTAACTGTGTGAATTCAAGTTTTCTCAGTGCTAGGTTTGGGACTAGTACATCAGATCATTGATAAGGCAGACAAGGAAGGTTGTCATTCCCTAGAAGTTGATCTGAAGTGATGAGGAACTTTGCTAGTGCCCCAGTCAGAGCCAGGTTGGAGCTTCTTGGAAACATGAGCAAGGTGGAATCTTGAAACCTGGAGCATGAGAAGCTTGGGGCTGGCTGGGGCTGGGCTGTTGCTCCCCACAGGAGAAGGACAAGGAGGACTGGACCTGAGAGCAACGGGATGCTTTTTCCTCTAGTGCATTCATTACAAAATCTACAGCAAAATGCTAACCATGCTTGGAGTAGCAGTTATTCCTGTCTGTCTTGGGGTCCGGGGCCTCAGCTTAGGACGAACCATCCTTAGAACATGGAAACCACTTGTATCTCTCACAAATTTGCTGAGGCTTGTTTCTGCATGAAAGCTTAGCAGCCCTCATCCAAAGGGGATTTGGGATCTCTGCCAAGGACTGCCTTGTATTTTGAAACCCAGGTACTGCATGTTTCCTTCCACAAATGTTCACAACTGTACATAATGTAGCAATATGTAACTGAAACAAGGGTGCTCCTTGGTTCCCCTACATCAAAACCCACAGGGATGAGCACTTCCCCATTCACACGTAGGCCCACGTACTCTCAGATCATCTGAAGCTTTTTAAAAGGGTCTATTACTCTAAATTTCTTGAAAACTTCCTGAAAATTAAAAATCCATCCGTTTTCTCAATCTCTGTCGAATTGTAATCTTATGGAAGTACTTTTTGTGCCCAAAGAGAAGGACTGTGACAGGAGACAAATGCAGTCATTTACTTTGGCAGACTCATTCTCTGCCTGACCTCACCCCAATGGCATTTTGAAAGTGTGGGTGCGTTATTTTGTTCAGGTGAATCACTCAAAATTACCATTTGTCTGAAAGAGTTTATCAAAAACTAATGGGATTTTGCAGAATAAATGGCTTCACAATTCTTCATCTAGCAGATTGCTGAGAGATGAAATGAGTCTCTGAGGTATTTATTAACTTCTGTGGGCAGCTCTGAATATAAGAAAGGTACGTGCTTGAAACTTTTGTGCAGGAAGTCCTATACTCTTTGTTTACCAGTGACGAGTTTCTAATGCACAATCAAAATGCCAATCATCTATTTGTCTGCTGCCTACAACACTGTTTGTAACATAAGACTATTTTAATGAAGAATTCAAGTTTTCCAAGAGTAAATTTCTAAAAATTAGAATTTTTAGAAAATTCTTCGGAATCCTGCTTTATGAACAATCAGTCTTTTCTACCAGCTCAGAAGACTGGTAGATGCACAGCTCCTGAGAGGTAGGAGAAGGGTTTCTCATGGACTTGGATGAAAATGGCAGCCATGATGCTTACCCTTCTCAGACATTTTATAAAGCTGTTGGAATAGAGTGTCAAGTTTTGATACCAGATGTAATTACACTCTAGAGGAAAGTCTGTATTTAATCCGGAAGGATAAGAGTGTTAAGTTGGCAGGGTAGAGTTTGCCTGTATGGACTACTGCATTCTTTAATGGTGCTGGAGCAGGCTAAAGCTTAATCTCTGCTTTTGTCTCTATGTGTCACAACATGAACATGAATCAGAGTGGGTACAGTGCAAATGTGATGTGCAAATGCAGTTTAATTTGTGCAAACTAAGTCAGTGAGAGGGAACTTGCCTTTCCCAAAAGGGACTCCTCACACTGGGCTCTAGCCAGGACACTGTGTTAACTGTAGGCCAATGATCTCACTGTAAAATTGTGATTTGAATCTTCTGTAGATTGTCACATAGGTTTTATGGAGACAGGGATGGTATGTCTGTAATATGTGCAAGAAAGGAAAGCACAGTACCACTAAGAGATTGTTTTAATTTTGATGGTCAACAGAAAGATTTGTCAGCAGTGTGGGGGAAAAGCAGATTGAATCAGCCACTCTAAAATCAGGTGATTTTACTTTAGTTTTTAGCACAATGTTTCATTTTTAATAGATATTAAGATCTCTTCGCCCCATGTTGTAAAGGCAAAATATTTGTAACGTAGTTTTTTGTCGAATGTTCTGCAGATGGGGAGAGTTGATTGTCACTAATGAAGTGTTTTATGGCTAAGGCCATTGCTGGAATAAAACTGTTGGCTATTTTTGCCTGCAGGTTCTACATCAAAATCCTATATACATTCATTAAGTTTAGTTTCCTCCTTTCTTACTGCTCTTATTCATTAGTGAATACTGTGGGTTTCTTTATTGCATCTTCTTCATCCTGGATCATTATAGGGTCACTAAATGTAATTTTCCCTGTGGGTATATATTAACTGTTCCTGCTCATTTCACAACATTGTAATTATGGAGAAACCAGAGGTTTAAAATTATGAAAACAATTTGGCTTAATTTAGATTCAGTGTCAGCCATAGGGGAAAATCCTTTTATGCGCCTACTTTGTTGAGTTTGTTTTTTGCTTTGTTTTTAATAGAAAAGGACCTGCTCCAATGCCTCATAGAAGGTAGGAATCTTGTGGCAGTGTCCTTTTTTTGCATAGCCAGGGAGTTTTGAGATATTACTGCATTTTGAATTAAATAATTCTTCTTTCACCAGGCAAATGCAGCTGGGGTCCTGAGCAGGGTGCAGTGAAGGCGATGATCGGTTCCCTCAAGGGCTGTGCTGTGACAGTGGCACTGCCTGTGCCGTGAAGGAAAGGGGAGCACTGCTGCTTGAGGCCTCTTGCTCTGAGTTTTTCCTTTCCTCCTTTGAGCGGAGCCAGGTCCTGGCTCCAGGTACTGGAATTGTGTTTCTTTTTTGTGCCATGTGCTCTGTTGGGAGAAACAGCAGCTTCAAAAAGGTGGCAACTGACTCCTCTGATTTTTGGAACAACTACTTTTCTGATCATGCTGGGACAGAATTGATTCCCCATCAAGGACAGCTAAGAGAGGACTGTCCATGTTTTCCCTTTCTATGTTTTCAGGGTGAGAGGTAGCCCACCTTGATTTGCACACACACTCTCCATTACAGCATGTCCTTGTGCTGCTTGTACTTCTCTGGGTGTCCCAAGGAATGTACAGTTGTGCTTAAGAGGGAGGGTTGCCAGCAGATGCAGACACTTTATCTGGTTCTGAGAGAGATAAAGAGAAGGAGAACATCTTTCACTGGTCAGTGGCAGAAATGATCCCAGCCAGGTTTAGTATTACACTGATCTCCCTCATGTAGCTGATGTTTAAACCCAAGGATGACAGGTACCTAGTGGTGCTTCTGACAACAAACAAAGCAAGTACTGAGAACAGATTTGCACACAGTGCTGCTGTTGGAGCTCAGTTGTTTCTGCCTACAGGACATCCATTATTCCAGTCCTTAGGCTCATCAGGAAAAGGCTACTGCGCAAATGCTGCAGTTGGAACAAATCCCTGAAGTGTCTGAGGGCCATAAGCCCATTTCACCTCTATCCATGCATCAAATATGAACTCATGTCTCCAGTGACTTAACTTTCTGCACCACCAGTCTCCAGCCCTCTCTGTAATGCTCTTATTTCTGGATGGGTCACAGGGGATTCTCTCAGGCTTTTAATCTGTAGCTTATTGTTTAAAGATTTATTTGTTTTGCAAGACTACCACCAGTGCTGATCACAGGCCAGCAAGCATGGAAGGGAGCTGGGCAATTGGAAGAGCTTCCACCTTCTCCCCAAAGCTTATCTGTGATGAGGCTGCTTGGAAGGATTCGAGTCATTTGCAAACATCGTTTTAAAACTGCAGGTGCTTAATTGTTTGCAGGGGAAATGTGTGAGAGAAAATGAGGTGCAGCCAGCAATCCCTTGATAGTGCAGAATAGCCTTCTTCTTCTTTTTTTTTTTTTTTTGTTGGTGGTGGTTTTTTTGGTAGGAGGAGTGCCTTTTTTCCATGGCTACCCTTTTTTAAGATTCCTGCTGTTGGGATCAACTTTAATTCTGCAAGTACCAGAGGGTGCCCAGCAGTGGGATGGTTTGGTCTCCAGAGGGGATGACTGCAAGGTTTTCCCCTACGCATACAAGGAGCATCTCCTTTGCTGGGCTCTGCTAAACTCTTCTCCTTCACCCTCACTTTAAAGAAGGCAGTCTCACATTTCTTTCTGTGCCTTCTTCTCCCTCCAGCAGACTTTCCCACTTCAGGGACACACTGCCACAACAGGAAAATTAATTAAGCCAAGAAATCTTAAAGAAAACATTGATCTTTTTCCCTGCTGCCAATTCAAGACAGTATAGCCAAGGGAACACTGGAATTCTTGCTCTGATCCCTCTGCTCACCCAGTGTTCAGTCTGTATCCTGCTAAAAAGCTCCAAACAAAGAGAGAACCAAACCCAACCAAAACAAAATAACCCCTGCCTCTTGGAACTGCTCCTAATTGCAAATAGAGATATTAATGTTGATGTTTCTGTCTCATCTTTTTCCCATGGTATTTTTTTCTTTTCTAGATTCTCCCTTCTCCATGCAGGCAACAACATGTTGATGGGATGAAGTGTTACATTTTGGTTGTTTGTATAGCTGTGCTCATATGCCACAATCTCAGGAGTGTTGGGTTGGAGATGAAGTAGTTGTTTTCTACACATTCACATAAATAACTGCAATAATAGGAAAAAGCTTCTGAAAGCCTAATGGTGCTTTGGTAACACTGGTAACTTCTAAAAGTTTTCTTGGGTGTTTCTGTGAATTTCTAAGTGTGTCACATATCGATCACTTGATTCCCTCCCTCTCTTCTGTGTTGAAATTTCATGTTCTTGTCAATGATGTGTGTCCAGAAGCAGTAGACTTCAAACCTATTAATGGGTATTTCTAACTTCTCGTTATCTCTCTCCCTTTGGAACTGATTGAATGTAGCTCGGGCTGAGGCTTTCTCTCTTGTCACAAAAAGGAGCAAAGCTGCTTGCAGCCTTTCCTCCTACTTATCTATTTCTGTAGCCATGAGGTACAAGAGAAATCTCAGCTTCTATTTTCTTCAATTTTCCGCTAAATTTCCTTTGAAGGTTATCTTCCCTGGAGGCTTCAACTGATCCATTTTCTTTTCATTTCCTTCTTTTTTTTTTTTTGGCACTGTGTAATGTGTTCATGTAAAGAAGAAAGGAGAAGAGAAGAAAGTATACCTTTCTCCTGGCATAAAAACTCTTCAGTCCTTACTCTGCTTCTGGGCTCTCTGCTTGGAGAGCCTAAATACGGCCATGCATCTCTTCTGTGCCATAAAAGGGAGTGCAGCTGTGAAGGATATTATTTGAAGTAATTTTTCTTATGGACATTGAATCAGGCCCTTTTGTAGGAGATCTGTTGGCCATATACATATATATTCATGTAATCATAGCTCTTTGCTTTATTGATTTAAAGTCAGTTTTAGTTAGTCCTTACTTTTCTAATTCATCTGGAGCCAGTGCAGCTAAACCACATTTCTCATATTTTGTCGAGGGTATGAGGTTAGGAGGGTAGTTCCTGCTCCATAAAGCAGGCTGGTTTTGCTCTAGAGTGGGAAATCCCAACACTCCTGCTGGAGGTCTCTGCCGGGACCAAGCAGTCAGGTGAGAAACAGAGCCATGCAGGTGGTGGGAGTTGAAATGGAGCATGCCTGGGTGCTTGTGGTGTCCCAGACCCAAGGGACCCTTCCCTGTATCCCTGCAAGGCAGTGAGGATGGGTTGTGTTTGTGCTGTTCTCTCTCCTGAAGAAGCTCATCCTCATTTACAGAATTAATTGATGGCATCTTTTCCTGAGCACACTCTGCCTCAGCTTTTACTTTTGCCTTCAACATTCAATGTAGAGTTTTCAAGGAAATTCATCTTTTGACAATTTGACCCCTCTTTCTCAGCAGCTCTTCTGTACTTTTTAATATTTTCTGACTGTACCTGAGTGTGTCTGTGAGCTGTCTGGGAGTTTGGTGAGTATTTAGAAAGCATTTGTTTACACATTTCCCAGCATGTAAATAACCACATGGATGCATAAGCCACAGTCTGTACCTCAGAACTAATTTGGGGAGATTATTGCATTTCTCTAATTCAGAACCTCTCTTGTCCAAAAATCAACCTTAGACATACTGAGTTTGTGTTACAGGAAGACCTGACGCATTTCAGATCAGCCCTGCCCCTGTCACAGGCTGTCTGAGGGGGCTGTAGGATGGCTGGCACCACAAAGTCTCCTCAGATTCTGGGCACTCTGTGCTAGAACCTCTGTCTGATTTAAACCTGCACTTTATATAGACACCAAGTTTCCTTTGCAGGATGAAGGGGTTGGCCTGTGGATTTCTCAGCTGAAAAGCACAACCATAAAATCCATGAGAAAAACAAGTTTTCTGTTCACAGCAGAGCAAATGTGGCTTTCCTATATGTATTTGTGCCTTCCTCACATGCTCATATCCACCCTCTTTTCCTTCTACTTTTGTAAGACTTTCTAGTTCCCTTTCTATATTTCTCTGGCCAAGCAGTAGCATTTTGGCTAATGTTATGAGTTTTGTTATGAGCTAATGTTAGAGTTATGGAGGGGCTAACTGGTAGGTCAAGCAGGGATGCCCTTTTTATCTGCCTGGTCTTTCATAGTACCCATTTTTCCTCTCTATGTGACAACTTGTTTGGGTTTCTGTCCTCCATCCAGCTGATTTGCATGAAGAAAAAAAAAATATTCTCAAGTGGCATGTCAAATTTGGCTGAAACGGTTATTAACAGGAGTATCAGTTTGCTGCTTATGCTGAAAAACTTCAGTGTGCTCCTTTTTGGCTCCAAGTCATCTTATGTTTTATTGAAATATTTGCCCATGAGCTTGAAAAGATACCAATAATTAGGCTTTCATCCTCTTTTTTTTTCCTGTGGCATTTTATTTATTCATAGGAAAGCATTCTGATAGCATGTAGACCATTGGCTATATGACTTTAGTAGAAGGTCATTGTGCAGAAGATTAATAAAGGTATTTGGCTGTGTTGCATTTCCTCTTTATTCATTGTATGAGCAGTGTTGACGTGTGCAGTCCACTGATACAGATTGTACTCTTTCATCCAGCTACACACAGTCCTATTCTCCCTATGTTTTGCCTTTAAAGTGAACCACTTGTAGTTGTGAATGATGTGATTTATTTTATTAATGGTATCTCTGCTGCAGGCTGTAGCATTAAGTCTCTTTGTCCCCATGAAGTCTTTTTTATGACAATGAGAATATATGACTTAGTGTTTGTTTCAGTAAGAAGGAGACAACTGTATTTTGCTTTACTTATTTTTCAGTCTCAAATTCTTTGTCCATTCCCAAAAGAGTCAAAATAGGCTGAAGCATATGCAAAGATCCTAATTTCCAACTTAGAATTATCTGTTGGAACACTATTTTTTACTGGAGACAACAGCTCAAGAAAACCACTGCATTCGTTAAGCATATCCTTAGGTTTCATTGAAATCAGTCTAACAGTCTGGGGCAAGTTCAGTAACTCCAGCCTGTTGAATTTCCAAGGTTAACTAGAATTGCAGATCACTGTGTTTCTGGACTGCACATAAAGAGAGAGCCCAGGGCCCTGCAGGGGATTTGCTAGGAAGGCAAATCCTTGTTGTCTCCAGCTGCAGCAAGGAGTTAGAATGCAATTGTATAGGCTGGACATTGTCCAGACTATCAGGAAATCCTACTCTAAGAGAGAGTGGCCTGGTGCTTTCATTGATCTCTTATCACCAGGGCTGCCCTTTAGAGCCTTGTGTAAGATGTGGCAACGCTGCCAGAGTAATTCCTTCCAAACCTCATCCTGCAGCTCTGGCTCAGTGCTGGGTCGAGCCCAATTCTCATCAGCCTCGTTTCCTGCCCGCATTGGTGCCACTTGGAGACCTTCCACTGCAAATATTGATCCAGCTTACACTGCTTTGCTTATGAGATCTGAGGAGATGACAGCATTTGGCCCTTTGGCTGCAGGCTATGACAAATGATTACAATGTGAATCAGATCCTTCACCTACCTGCGAGGTACCACATTTGGGATTCTTTTCCATCCCCTGCCCACACAGTCTTTAGCCCAAGTATTCTACCTAGGTAGGGAAACCTGCTGCTGGAGGGATCAGGCTGGCAGACTGCCTTCTGGTTTGTGTTTCTGGCTTGAACACATCAGCTTTTTCTGTTCATTATATGCTTACAATAAGGCCTTGGGTGAGTGGAAATATTTGGAGGTCTTTGGGTCCAGTTGTGTCACTGTTTGTTCAGCTCAGTGCCATGATTCACAGGTCTGCATTCTTTGCACTGAATCAGACATTAGAGATGCAAAAGGTCTGTTAGGTCATCTAGCACACCCTTTGGTGACTCTGCCTTTCAGGATGTAAGTGCAGTTTCTGTTCTGTTTAGGATTAAAAAGGAAGCAGGATTACACAGTGTCTCTGCAGGTCTGGATTGCCGTGTGAACCCAGGTCTTTGGTCCTTTGTGCTCATGGAGAGCTTTAGATTCTTATAGTTTCAAAAAATCAGTTACCTTTTTATTGCCTGATCATGTGTGAGTTGATACAGCTAAGGCAGAATAAAAGGCACAGTGCATTGAGTAATCAAATGGGAAAAACTTTCTAAATTGTAGGGATTGGGGATTTGTGCCACCTGTTCTTTTCCATCACTCAGGGACAAATACAGCATGTGTGTATCTTCCCTGGCTTATTTGTCCTGACATTTCTTTTTTTGCTGCACTTAAAAGCATTGTTAGAATTGATATTACTCTGATGAGCCTATGCAGGGTCTTGTTGATTGTCTCACTTAAGAGAAACTGGTGAAAGAGGTACTGCTAGGAACACATCTTGCTCATTCGAGAGGCCAGTAGTCTTCCTTCAGCTCTAAAGCCAAGACCCACTCCATGCTCTTGCAGCTCTTACATTCTCCTTTATTCACCAAGGTGTTTTTCATGATTGCACTGCTGTGCTTGTTCAGGGGGTGAGCTTCCCTCTCTCCTTGCTCCGTGCTCCTCCATGGCATTATATGTGTGCCTGAGTGTCCAGGAACAAAGGCAGTTCTCAGACAAAAACCTCCTGCCACACTCGAGTTTCTAGCTATGCTTGCCTTTCTGCTTGACTCTGTGTGCTATATTTTGGAGATTATTTCAAGTACCAGCTCTCAAAGAGGAGTTACTGATTTCCTAAAGCCATTTAAAAAAATAAGGTCAGTGTTTAAATCTCATTGATTTAGTGAGGTATATATATCCCCAGCAAGAATCAAATAAGATTATTATCTGTGTTTCAGCAAGATCTGGATGGAAGTTTGTCTTACTGGGATCCATAAATGCATGGTGGGAGATGACCTATATGTGAAAGGCACTGCAACAAAGGCTAAACAAACCAGAAACAGTAACAGTAGCAGATTCAAAGCAGCACACAAATCAAGCTGGAAGTCTGACTTAGAAACCATCTTTTCCTAAGGCCCAAGAACTCCACCCCAGAACTTCCCAGGTACTCTGTTGCATAACTTTGAAAACATTGAAACAGAAAAATGGAAAAAAAAAAAAAAAAAGCTGATGGCTCTAAGTCATGCAGGATTCTCATTTCAGTTCATTTCATACTGAGAAGACTTATTGGATGAAAGGTGAAGTTATCAAATCTAACACAGGAGCCTTTCTTCTCAGTGGAAAAGGGAGTTGCTGCCAATTTGTTTGGATAACAGCAGCTAGCCAAGCCTGTGTCCTAGAGTGTGTTTTAACCCTCAGCAACTCCAAGGTCTCCAGCTGGATCATGGCAAGCATGATGGGAGCAGAGGTTTGTGAGTGTTTCCTGTCTGACCTTCTCACGAGGCCTGGACTTTCTCTTCCTCAGTGAGAAGCGCATCAAAGAAACAGATGCAAAATAATTGCAAGTCAGGGTTAATTTGTATTTCATTTGCTGGATAGCAAGACAAAAAGGATAACAGTGAAGACCCTTCCTCATTTTCCTAAACAAGTCTTAAAAGTCCTTTGAAATTGGGCTACTTAGGGGAAAAAATCTCCTCAGAATCTCGCTGCTCAAGAGAGGCAACTGTGATTTCAAACAGTCTCTGTCCTCTCCCAAACCCAAAAATAACCTAATGATGCTGTCAGGCAGAGGAGTGCTTGTACCTCCTTCTAACACAGGCTGCTCTGAGCTGGAGTTGCTCTCTGCAGTGTCCTAGTGGGATGTGGGGTTGCAGGCAGGACAGTGGACAGTGGGGATGTGGCTGCCAGCATGGAGGATAAGAAAATAATCACTTTTGTCTCCTTTCTGTTGTAGCTCTGCATCCCCCTTCCCTTACTGCGAGGACACTTTAACCCCACCCTATTTCTCTTGAGTAAGTGATGTGTAAAAAATGAGGGAGAGGTTGGTTTAGGTTTTAGTCTGCAGCAGAGTTTTGTGTTTTATTTATGTTTGAGGGAGTAAAAAAATTAATGTCCAATTGCTCAGGGTGGGAGATCTTGCCAATATTGTTCTGGTCATGCCTCAAGGCTATTTGAGACTTCAGTTAATGTCGTCCATGCTAACAGCTAAAGACTCATGCCTAGGAAATGCCTTTTAGGATTTTTATAAATCTATTAATCTTTTTTAATGTTTTAGGTTTTTCTTTAATAAAACGAGTGATTTTTTTTAAACACAGCAATCTTTCCCTGCGTGTTGGTGACCTGGGTTTGTAGTTTAGGGACCCAACAATCACTGGAGGATGAGACGTTTCCCAGAGAGGTGAGTGCCCCAGTCTAGTGGTGACATTTCTAAAGGCTGCATTTGCTCTGCTGTAGGATCCATTCAAATGAGAAATTATTAAGTTTCCCGGCTCAGATTTATTTGTTTTGTTTTGGTTTATTTGCATTTTCCTTACTTGTGCCTGTAAAGCCATCCTAGGGTGTTGTGAGGAGTCATAAAATGTTCCTTGTTCTCTGGGGCTGAACAGGTCCCATCCAGGGATACCTCCTACCTGGCTTATTTCAGCTTACCTTTCACAGTAAATTCAGGGTCCTCAGCAGCTCAAAACCCCTGTTTTTACTGCTTCTGCTTGATTATAGCCAAAGTAAGTAAAATAATATGAACCTAAAAATAGATAAAATTATTTTTACTGGAAAATGTTTGGCTTGGAGTTCTTAGTCTGTTCATTGATGTCTGTCTCTGAAAGGGCAGATGAATCTCACATTTCCAAGAAGACTATAAATACAGAGCAGTACAGTCTCATTTACTAATATTATGAAGCTAATTTGGCTGTAAATTCAATCGTACATCTATCTATCTAAACCATCAAATAAAAAGTCACCATGCTGGGAGACTGAGTTCCCAGCAAACATCTAAGCAAGAACACAAGTCTCTACTCTTCTATTCCTGTAAATCACAAAAATGGTGTCCTCTTGGAGCTCTGAAATTAGAAAAACTTTGTAGATTCAGTATCTACTGTTGTTTAAAGGCACCTTTATATATATCCTTTTAATTTCTCACTACTTTGTGGTTTCTGTGTGTTTAAGGATTACAGAATTTTCCTGCAGGTAAAAGCAGGAAAGTGTCTCCTCTGTTATTAGTTAAAAAAAAAATAACAAGAGAGAGAGAAACATTTGATAGTCTGCCTGGTCCTTTTCCAATAATTGAGTGATAATATACTATTCCAGATATCTTGAGCAACTCATCAAGCCTTTCAGCACCAATCAGGCCACTAATGGATGCAGAATCAGTCCCCACTAAAATACAATCATCTTTACTGGAAATGGTAAGCCTGTGACAATGTATGCTGTTGTGGGGTGGCAGGGTTGTACCTGAGCTGGAATTTGGTGAGACACACAATTTATTGTCACTGGCTTACAAGATGTTCCAGGAATTTCTTCTGATTCTCTGAACTTTCCCTCATGTCACCTGACTTTGACTCAGAGCCCAGACTGCAAAATGTAGTTTGGTTTATGAGATAAGGTTTTCAATTTCAGCTTTAACAGAATTAGGTATTGACTTGACATTTATACAGATTCTGACTCGTGGGATGAGTTGACTGATTAAAATGAGGCAAGCAATCTACCAGAGTGTGAAAAGCAATGATGAATAGTGAAGAAATAATGACTGATAGTAATTAGGGAAGATTATATCATGTCTGTAGCTCTGTAAGACCTCATACTGAATGATCTGTGAAAGTTAGTTAGAAGATCCTTCTATAAAAAAGCAGAAAATTCCAACGAACTTCTTAAATGTGGTTTATTTGAGAGTTTATTTAGTGCAGGTCTAATTACATCAGGTGAGTATTTAGCAGAGGTGTACAATATTAGTTCCCACCTTTCTCCTCCAGTCAAGAGGCAAGGAAAAGGCTCACTTACATGTCCGTTTAAAATTTGAACTCCACTCTGCTTTTTTCATAACCTTTCATATTACTTTCCATTATCTAGCTTTTGAGTGACTACTGAATAAAACAAAACAGAAGTGATGAAAAGGTGCTATAACAAAATGTATTGGGGGTGGACCTTGTCACAGGTTTTAGAAGATGGAGACTGAGCAAATAAAGAGCTGCATCCCCAAAGTCCTGGCTTCCTGTTAGACTTTATTTGCTCTTTTGCTGCCTATTTTCTTGCCTGTCCCTGTCACTCTTTCCTCTTTAGTCTCTCCACTGTGTCAGAACGAACTCCTAGAATCTGAGCCTCTGCACTGAAACTGTCTGACTGAGCAAAGGATTTGTCTACATTTTTTAATTCATTAGAAGTGGTGTAATTTATTAGAAGTGGTGTAACTTATGTTAATTATCTCTTTGTTGTATTCAGAAATAGACTCTTAGTTTCTGTCTGGTATTCCTAGCAGTACCTTAGCTCAAACAGTAATCTGGCAGTCATATGGAATCTGTCAGTAGATGACCTTGAAAGCTAACTTTTTAAAACCAGATTTGTCATCTTTTGTTTCTCTCCATAAAATTTGTCATGATCTATCCATAGCCCCAGTCTACACTAAGTTATACCTTGGAACCATGAGGAGGCAGCATGAGGAAATACTGTAAGAATCTCTCCAATAACAGCAGATGGGGAGAAGAAACCTGCTTTGCTCCCAAAGGCAAAATATCTGGGCACAGAGACAAGTATCATTTACAGCAAGAGCTGATAATATTTTAATTTTTTTATTAACTTGCTTCCCTCTGGAAAATGCTGCTTGCTTGTAATGATCTGTTTTAGTGAAACAGGGAAAACTGTGAAGTGGTTCAATATTGAAATGGGTACTTCTTCTAGACTTCCTTCTCTCCTTCATATTCTTCCATTTCTTTTGCTCCAGTGTCTTGGCTTTATTCCCGGTATGTACATGATAGGAATGATCTGATATTATATATTGGAATATTTTGATGTTCAGAGGTTTTCAGCTCTTTTTTTATTCATGTTCACTAGCTTCCCACTCTCTGTTGTTTGGGGTTTTTTTAAACTTAAAATTAGTTTAACCTTTGATACTATTTCCCACCTTCCAATGCCTTCCTCCATTGCTCTCCTCCTTTAATTTGGCCCTTAACCATGCTTTTCATGATATACTGAACTTTTAAATCTTGTTCTTTCTTTTTCTGTTTGACAATGGCTAAGGAAAGGTTCTAAGGTAAGGATTATGTGTGATTAACAGTGTCCAAGGAGAAGCCTTAGGACACTTCCATGCTTTTCTAATGCACAATACCTTTTTCTTCTCTTTACTTAGGGGAAACAAGCTGTTACAATTCTCAGATGATGTTCCCAGCACACCTACTAGCTATTCACCTTAACCTGTGGGATAATGGGTTTTTATTTTGTCCTCTTGGTGGTGATGAGCATCAGGAGAACTCAGTGCAAAATCTTGATATGATGGGCAAGTAGACAATTCTAACAGAGGGGTCTAACCTTTATTGTTTCTGTCTCCTTCTTTTATGCCTAGCATGTGCTACGGCTCTTGGAAACTTTCAGCAATTACTCTTTTCCCTGCTGTTACTGCTATTTCTGTTTTTACAAACGCATCAAACAGAGCTTCAGGACACATTTAATAGACACTGTATTAGCCTGATACGTGACCTCTGATCTCTGACATTCATGATCTCAAAAAGCCATCCATGAACTGTAATTCTGTTCCAATGTGCTTGAACTAAATCTAGGTTTTAGCACGTTGCAGCTGAAGATAGGAGATGATGGCAAAGACACAGGGTTTCAGTGAGAAGAGGTGCTTGGGAAATCTTTAAGGAAAGAAAGGGGGAAATGGCAGTGATGATGGAATGAGATCATGTCAATCACTGAAGCTGGGAAACATGAACACAAAAGAAAGTGACCAGCAAAGGAATTCCTCGAAAGAGTGGACTCCAAGACAGTGTGAAGGGAAAGATGACTTACTGTTAGAGCTCCACTGTGACCAGCCTAGGGCAAAGTAAGAAATTGCTGCAAGGGCTTTGGGAGCCCATGGAGGGAGTTTAGAAATAATCCTACTGAGTGGGGATCAAGCTTTCCCAGCAGGGAATGTCTCTGGTGAAATTCGAACTGAAGAAATGAGTGCTGGTGAAGCAATGTTTCAGATGCTGTGACTGCTGAGAGAATAATGAGTGGTGAGGAAGCCTGGAATAAGAAGTAGGTGAAGAGATAAATAAAATCTATTTACCAGAGGTTTGTGATGGGGTGGACATAAGCTGCTTTTTCTTGAATAAATAACTGTCACTGCTACCACTGTGTAAGTGAATCTACTCTTTATCCCTAATGTACCTCAATGAAGTCATGGCTGGCTGTTCCAAGGCTGGCTGTTCCATGGCTGGCTGTTCCATGGCTGGCTGTTTCAAGTGGAGGTGAAGGGCTGTTGCAAACCAGACCGCAGCTCAGCTCTCACGTTTGTTCAGCATCGTCATATGTGTGGTGGGTTTACTTGCTTTTCTCATTCTACTAATTTCTGTTTCAGCTACTGAAGGGGATGAGGGGGAGAGTATTATTTGTGTTGCTAGTATTTCTTATATGTGTTATTTAAGGAAAGGCAAAGTTAACTAGCAACTAGTGCCAACTGCTTTCTGGGCAGATGCTGTCTGGAGCTGAAAGATTCAGAAAGCTTTGCTCTGTAAGGATGTATGGATTGAATTGCAGCCCGCGTGCTTCATTTCTAAGCTTGGCCTTTAAAAACAAATAAATAAACATATAAACATAAACATTGGTTGCTGGGTCACAGAATACCTCCTATCTTAAGTCCCTATATTCATAAATGTTATTTTATTAGTAGTAGTGAATTAAATCCAAATATTCCATTGCAGCAGTGGAGCGTGAAGAAAGCTTCTAAAAGCTGAAACACAGCCTCTGTGGCAATATCAAAGGAAGGTCCTGGGGACTCTGTCACAGTTCACGTGCCATTTCCATGACTGAGATAAGGTAGGTGACCCTGTTGCCTTGCAGAAATGTGCCTGTGCCACTGACCTCTGGCTCGCCTTCCTGAAGAACAAGGCCATCTTCATGTAAAGGTGAAACGGAATTGCCTCCCTTTATTGGTCATAAAGAACTAATGTGTTTGCTGTGCACTTACAGATTGCTTGCAGATAAACACTAGGACACTTAAAAAGCAGATCTATTTCCTGTTTCTTCATGTGTCCTCCAGAGTGGCTGCAGAGCCCTTTTTTTCTGTCATATTTGGTACCTACAATTCTTATTAACTCTGCAGCAAAAACCTCACCAATTTCAGCCAGTACTGCATTAATCCCTTAAAAAGGGATAGATAGGATGGCACTCCTGGGGTGAATTGCTGAGTGATTTGCTTACCTTACCATGGACACTTCAAGCTCAGGAACCCTACAGTAAGATCAAATCAAATTCATCCTAATCTCAATGTAGTGGGTCAGGAAATGGCACAAATACATCTTCATCATCCAGCAGGAAAAAACACCAGGGAAACTGTAGCCCCTTACTCTGTTTTGTTCCTATAACTGATTTCATATATATGTGTATTTTTCTCTTAATATGGTAGTTGCATGGTTAGAGAACCCAAGAGCTTGTTGATAGTCAACACCTGTGCCCTCATATATTTCTCTGAAAAGCATTTCAGTATCCAGTGTTTTAATTGTCTAACTAGGGATTCATTGCCTTCATTTTTATTTCTGAGAAAGCCAGAGTGACATATAAAAGTACATTCTGAACGCATTCAGATTTTACATGGATTTTATGAACTTATTACAAACCTATTTTAAGATACTTACTAAGTTCCTAATATATAAGTGTTGAAATGAAACTACAAATACAAGAAGCCACTTCTGACATTTGTAGGGGAAAAAAAAAAAATTAACTGAAGAAATGACTAAGTTCACAGAATCACAGAATGGGTCTGTGAATGGACCACAGAGGGATCATCTCATCCAACCTCTCTGCTCAGGCAGGGTCATGCTATGGCAAAGGATTGTGTCCAGATGGTTCTGGAATATCTCCATTGAGGGACACGCCCCACCCTCTCTGGACAGTCTGTTCAGTGCTCAGTCACTGCACAGTAAAGAGGTTCTTCCTCATGTTCAGGTAGAATTTCCTGAGCATCAATTTCTGCTGAGGAGTGTGTAGTCTGCTGTACTTCCCACAGGGGTCTTGTTAGTCTCTCAGGAACAGTAAACTGCATTTGATGAAGTTCACTCTGGTATTTCAAGGATGAGAGCTCAAATCAAGCTTGCTCTTACAGAAAAAAAAAAAATGATCTGTTGAAACAATTAAACTGCAAAATGCCATGCTGTGCTATTTTGGCAGTGATCTGAATCGTGACACACCTTCTCCCATTTGTGTGGGAGAGACCTCAAGTGGAATGCAAGATTAATTATTAAGTGATGGTTGGGTTTTCTTCCAAACAGGAGATTACCTGTTTGGATAGCTATGAGCTGCTGGTGGCAGTTCCATGTCCCCGGTAAAAGCATGTCCCTGTGTCATAGAATTGAGTCAGAGACCACAGCCAGGTACAACTTCACCTGGTGCAGGAAATGGGGCTTGTTTCTATACATGCTGCAGTTGTAAACTGTTCTTGTCTAACAGTCCCCATGTGACCTGTTGTGTTTGCACAGAGACCAATTTGATTTCAGAAAGGCTCTGTGCAGTCACTGCAGCCTGTCTTGATGTTATCAGCTGAGAGATGAGAGTCATAGATCTTAATTCTCACTGTTAAGGAGTGTCAAAAATACACAGCAGGAGCCCTTATGTTATGTGTTTTTTACTTAGACCTGTTATCCCTTGGGCAGCTTTTTTATATATTGAGACACAAAAATAATACAGTCATGCTGCTTTGGATGTAATGTTTATAATTGTGTGCAATCCATTCCCACATGGCCAGAAAAGGTGGTCTTTGCACTATGCCTCTCGTTGTTAAATACAGACTGACATGAAAGAAAGAAGTGGTGAGGATGAATCCATGCTCTGATGTAGCATCACACTAAAAGGTCAAAAACAAAATTGAAGTTTTGTCAACATTAGACATTGTTTTCAGAAAAAAAAAGGGCCTATCCTTTACTCCCCACACTGAAACGCATTTACACTTCATTGCCCGATTATCTGTGAAGGTTCTCCAATACCAAGGCAAGTGCCAAAAGAAGAGTCAAAAAGCCTGTAGGGCATGGATGAATGACAGGTTTGTTTTTATGACTTCCTACAATTAAATGAGAAATGACTTTAATTTTCTGAGAGTGGGAATTGTGAAGAAATTTGGTCAAACGTAGTGTGAAATCTTGCTTTCAACAAAGCAAGAAACATTTTCAGCAAATTGGAAGGCATGGCTTAATGGAAGTATTTGGAAGCCAAAACCTAAGTGTTAATTGCTTTGGGCCTAAGTGTAAAAAAATCTTAATGCCAGTACTAATATGAATGTCTATCATTTCACTAATATCAGGTAAATCCAAACAAAATGAAAATCCAAACAATGAGGAGACCATACCTTTTGGTTGCGTCATCAAATGCCTTCTGGTGATGGGATTCTTATGGCCCTGTTGAGGAGCAAGCTGGGTTTGCTTCCTCCTGCCTTGGGCCCCATCCTGCCATGTAAGAGGTTCCTTGGCCACAGCCAGACAAGGATCCTCACTGCTGTGGGCTGTGGCTGAAGCCAAACACTCACCTGCTCCCAGTCCCTGTGGGGACAGCTAACTTGGCAATACCTGTTTTGGCTGTGCTTGTGATCTGATCTGGTGCCAAGCTGTGATCAGGACTCTGCTGTTCTGTCTGATCCCGAGGCTGTACCTCCGCCGTGTCCTTGGTCTGTAGTTCCCTCACAGCAGTGCTACGGAGCAATTGTCATGGTTGCATCTCGCATATGGAGCAGGTTGCATTTTGTGCCAGGATAGTTCCTTGCTCCACTGCTTGTGTTCCCAAGAAGTGCCAGGTAGGTCTGTTAAGGGAGCACAAGGAAAAATAATGTCTGTTGTGTCCTCCTCTCTTCAGAGTCCTCTTTAGGTGTGGGCTGAAGGGCACAAAATGGCAGCAGGCTCTGTACCACATGGTGACCTTTTGGGAGTCTCCTTTCCATAACATGGAAAAGCTTAAAACCACCTAGGGTGCAGGTGGCCTTTTGTGGGGTTCAGCAGGCACAGCCACTCCATGAAGAGAGTGGTCAGCCAAAAGCCTTAGGAAAAGGGGAAAATGCCAGTTTCTCTACAGATAAAGAAGTTAGAAAATGGGACAGTGCCGCTGTGGACAGGATGGAGAAAGGATTTCCTTGGTGAAGGGAGCTTTTTCTGTCCTGCATGATCTGACCAGCTGGTTCCTTTCCTTGTCTTTCTGGCCCTCATCAACTCTTCCTCCCCCATCCATACGAGCTGCTTACACAGCCTTATTCCTTCTGCCACTCTCTCCACTGCCTCCCAGGAAGCAGACAGCAAGCAAATCTCTCCTCACCCTCCCCCCTTTCCTGAGCTGCACGGCACAGCCACTTGTCAGCTGTGTTTTTTTCTAGCGAAACACGTAGCCCTTAGCCCGTGATGTTTCCTGAGGGTTGTGGAGGCAGCAGTCACAGCCACATGCCAGAATGCTCCAAAGGTCAAAAAAGACACAGAAGGCCAGGGCAGACATAGTCAGAGAAACCATGCTTCCTCAGAAGCACAGATTGAGGTGCCCTGGGGACTGAGGGTAAAGCAGGCACACCTAAACCTTTCCTCTGAAAAACAGAATGACATAGAAAAGTCATTGAACTCCACCCTACCCTGCCCAGTTGACCCTGCTAATGAAGGCGTGGTCAGACACAGGGGGTCATCTGGCTTCTCCACCTACACACAGACTGCAGAAGCTGAGCATAAAGCTACTGAAGAAATAGTCCTTGCTCAGTCCAGATGGAAAGGCTCAGCCAGTTCCTTGCAGAAGCTGTGTAGGACACAACAGCCATCAGGGCTGCACTGTTTTTGCAGCTTGTGCAGTTTGCACATTTGTGTCTAGTCTGTCAATCAGGACCTGCCATATTGTAGTCAACGAGAAAAGCACATTCCATTTATTCACAGCATTCCATAGCATGTGGTTAAACTAGCCCTGTACCCCTCTGTTGTGCCAGTATGGATTCACCACCAACAGCACAGAGGGCTCTCAGCCTCTTCCACTCCATGTTGTGAATAATCCTGCTTGGCAAGGAGCTTTGGGCATCCCCTTTGAACCTGATGATAGAGGAGGGGGAAACACAGATGATACCACAAGGCCTCCTGGGACAGCCTGCTGGGATATCTGCAAATGTGTGTCGGTTGGTCCATCAGTGGACTGATCACTGACCGGCAGTCCTTGTGGGTTACGTAGCTGGAGCTAGGGTGGAGTCTGCATGGAAGAATGGGATTGTCATAAAGGGGAATCTGTGCAGAGCAGTGCTTCAGTGAGACCTCTGACTCCTGAAGTCCAAACTGAGGTTTGGATGATGGCTGCAGGATTTAGAGGCTGGCTGACAAGGGCCACAAAGAGCCTGGAAAACTCAATGCCTTTTTCTTCTTCCTCCAGGCAAAGGCTCTTCAGAGAGAGCCAGTTCACTCTGGGTGTCCTGAGGAGCTGCCTTGGTGAGACCTCTCAGTCTGCTTCTGCCTGTGGCCCAGCTCAGCACTGGGAGGAGGCCTGGACAGCAGGTCCATGGGGTCACCTAGAATAAGACAAGGAATATTAGCAGGAACACGGTCAGAAGAAAAAGGTGTACAAAAAGACTTGTCTCCTGATCCACTCCTGTTTCACTGCATTCCTTGTTAGCAGGTAGTGCTCAGGCAAGAACTTCAATGTTTTCATTTGCCGGGAGCCAAGTAGGCAAATATTTCCTTGCATCTTCTGAGCTGTTCTGAAGAAGTGCAGATCTAACATACCAGACTTGATGCCAGACCCAGGAAAACTGCAGGTCACTTTCTGCACTTCCTTGCACGGCTCCTGTCGATGTGATAATGTGAGAAAAAGTTGCTGGTTTCCTGCACAAGCTCTGCTGTAGCCAGGGAAGATGTGCTGACTTTGGGGTTGGATATCTTGCCAGCTCTCTTGTCACCACTGAATGTGTTATTTAACATTGTCTCCGCTGATTTTTGTTTTCACAACTTTCATTTTTGTCCTTTGTGTTTTTTGAGATGTCGCTTGTTAAAACCAGGCCGTAGCCTTGGCAATGATTTTGGAGAATGTCCACACAAAAGTTCTATCTAGGGAACCAAGAAATTATTTAGTTAGGTAAGAGTTAACTGGAATATTACTCATTTCCATTCATTTACTACAAAGTAAATGAATGCTAATGAGTAATAAAGTGGTGTTTTGAGTACATGAGTAGCTTTGGCGAGTGGTGAATGCCCACATTTCAGTGAGCTCACAAGTATAAGCTCCTCAAGGTGACTGTTTAGTCTATGTAATAGAAAGATATATTTAATGGTAAATTTAATTATTGTTATAGTTTTTTTCAGTTATGAGTTTGTGTGACTACTACTATTTGCAAATATCTTTTAATATACTTTCCTTTAATAGGAGATTTGACAGTGAGCCAAAGCATCTTAAAGATTTTGCTTTATTGCATTAAGACTTTTAAAGATGGGAGTTGAAGTTGCTTGGAACAGAAAATCCTAGAGATGTGTTTTTTCAATTTTTCTGAAAGAAATTATTTGGCAAGTAGAACATTTGTCTTGCGCTTATCAGAGAAGACAGAATTTTTAAAAATTGTACATTGAAAAAATAGCGTCTGATTACATACAACATGTTCTGCCAGATATTCTGAGACAGCACCAGAAGGCACCACATTTCAAGTGGCAACAACATGTCATGGAATATCTGAAAAAGTCTCCTTCTCAGTGAAATATCTGTTTGCCATGCACTTGTTATCAAGCTGGCTTGTTTACTTTTACCTGTATGTCTCTATTTTTCCATTGTTAGATATATTTTCTGTTTTTCAGATAGATTCTTATTTTCAGTGACATGAGTATAAAAAAGCAGAATATTTGTGTTAAAATATATATTTAAAGGTAATTCATTCCTACAGCAGATATGCTGATCTCATTGATTCTTATTGATTCAGTCTCTTGTTCTCATGTACATAAATAAAGACAACAAGAAGAAAATAGATTTCAACAGCTTCTTCACCTGTGGGGTTCCTGGTGATGAATTAATAGGCTGATTTAGGGGAAGATACAGAGTGTTTGTAGCAGCAATAAGTAAAGGGCTTGTGTTGTTCATACCCCAATACGGCTCACTTGACTGATGTAGTCTTTCTGGGTGTCCTCAGACATATTCCTTGGCGTGTTTGTGCTTGAATGCCCTGTCTGCAATGGGATAATAATATTTCTTCTGCCTGTCTAGATGGTAATTTCCTTGTGACAGAAACTGGATCCTACAACATGTTGCTGCAGAATCCACTGGTGTGATCCACTAGTACTGCTTCTTTAAATAGGGGGTAAGTAACAACTTGGACAAATATGAAAATTAAATGTTAATTCCTCAGCTGACATCTCAGTACAACCTAATTTCACATATTTGAACAAGTGCTTTTTTTCTGCTTGGCAACAGCCTCACAGGTCAAAACGTGAGGGATTTGGCAAAATCTCCTCGTATCACCTTTGAACCAAAAGCTCAAGTGCCTCTGAAGCTGGACAGAAGATATTGTGAATATAGGGTGTTTTGCTATATATGTAGGGTTTCCTTGAGGCATGGAGATTGGGACAGGAGGAAAAGGAGTGGAAGAGGTATTGCTCAAACTCTGCAACAGGCTATTTCCTCTCCTCTAGCAATTATTCTTCCATTCCTTTGTCCCCATACCTAAACTGGGGCAAGCCAGAAGACAGCAATCTCACTTGTGCAGTGTATGTCTGTAGAGTTTTGGAAAAAACACCCTTCCAGGTCCTTGAGCTGGCATTCAGCAGTGCCTCACAGTACCCTGTATCCTGAGTGTGGGAATTTAAGGTATAGGGAATATTAAAAAAAAAATAAAAATTCCCTATACCTTAAATTCCAGCACTGAGAAAGGCTGCCTGGCCTACTGATGACATGAAGAGCATGGAAAGAGTGTTGACTTTACTGTTCATCATGTGTTGAGATGTACAGGGTGTTTGATGAGCTCACTACACTGCAGGACTCAGTGGCGGAGTCTTAGAAAGACTGATAGAGGAAATCAGTGGAGAGAGAGTTTGCCAACAAAGAATAGGAAGAAAATACAGCAAGAATGGTAGACAGGAGAAAAAGATACATTTTACAAGACTTTTACATTGGTGTTTCAATTCTCATACCCAAAGAAAATGAACTGCTGAACCTTCTCCTGTTCTCCCACAAGTAACCCTTACATGATGAAATGACAGTGCTGAGGGAAGTTGTTGTGGGCTGAGAAAACAGAGTTTCCCTAAGCGATAGCTGTGATTTCAGCTAGCTGTGACATTTGAAAACACAGCCAGACTAACCTGTTCTTTATTCCCTAGCAGCAGAGATGCCCTGTTATGTTCCACAGGCAGCTATGATCAATAGCTGAGTTGACCCAAATAATAAGGGAAGCCTCAACTGCTGCGGCATCTTGGAGGTACAAAGAAATGTGGCACTTTGGTGATAGGATGGATGAAAAAGAGAGTGGAGATGGGAAAAGTATTTCTTTAAAAGAAATTAATGTTCCCAAGCAGCTTTTAGTCCTAGAAAGAGTAATGCTTATGTATCTGTGAACTTCTCTCCAGACATGATTTTGCTGTACAAACCTCATTGCTAACAACAGCCCTGTTTCAAGACATCTCTAGGTGAAGAATCCTTCCTTCCTATTTTTAGCACTGGAAATTTAAAAGGTGATGTAATAGTTTTGAAGAAACAGCTCTTCTTGTGGTGCCTAGATGGTGCTGCCACATTGCATGGATTTTTGGTCATTTCAGACACCACCAGGGGATCAGAACATGACAGCTTGAAGAGCCAAACATTGGACAACCAATAGCAGAAGAGTTATCACCGTCAGACCAGTGCTGATGTTTCAAGAAAGAGCTCCACATTTCATATCAATGAAGGGAGACCCTTTCACTGTACTCAGGATGTACATGCATTGTACAGATTAGTGCTCACTGGAGGGCCAGGGTTGGCAAACTAGTCTGGGCACCAAAGTCATGAATCCACATGTAGACAACTTGCAGTATCTCTATCCTATCCAGTAATCTCAGTTTTTTAAACCACTCCAAAGTACTGACTCTTTTAAATCTCATCATTTCCTAGCCTCAGACATCTGGTAAACTCCATCTGTGCTGTGGAACTATGCTATTTCAAGGTCATGCATTTCAGTAAATGATTCCTAGTGCATTTTGCTCCTCTGTGGATTTAGAGTTCTCAGAATTAACCAGACAGATCTCTGCATCCAGCTGAGGTACAGAAATACTGGGACAAAGAATTTTAGAAAAACTGCATCCCAGCATTAATCAGTGGGAATGGGTCATGAAGGATAAAGAGAAAGAGAATCCAGACTGGAAGTGAGTGGCCTTACAAAAAGTGAGTTTCTAGGAAATAGCAGAGTAGGCAGTTTGCTAAATAAATGCCATGAAGCACAAGCACACATCACCTCAGTGCAAAAGGAGGATGGGAATTTCAGTCAGACCAGTGCCTCAATCATTAGCTCTCCTTTGATCTCAGCATAAGGAGGAAATATGCAGAAAATGAAATGTAGGTCATCATACTAAAGAGTTATACTAAAATGGTAATACAAGCCTTTATCATGGAAATTACACTGTAAGTTAGCCAGAGAAATAAAATGCAAGGAAGGATATTTCTGAAAGTATATATGAGAAAGAAGAGACTTCAGGCTCAGCTGGTAAAAATACCAAGAAGCAAGGAAAAGCACCAAGGAAAGGGAAAGTATTTTTCTCAGGTTATTTTTTTCTGATATGCTTAACTGCAATAATGTAACTAACAAATTCTTGTCTACCAGCAGAACAATATGTGCATTGTTTCTGAATTCCATTCTCTTTTTTTAGAACTTTAATTCTTCTGGTTATTCGCAAATCTTGTTTTCTTCTCTAGCATGCAGCTTCTGCAAATGTAGGACATGTGCTTTTTTGTTTCACAATCTAGGTTATTACTAAAATATTTAATGATACTAGATTGTGTGACATCTTCTGGATTGTTGTGTGCTGCTACCCTCAATTTTTTCAATGAACCACTGAAAATCACTGGGTCCAGCTGTCCCACCTGCCCTGCTGCAGCTTTACTGCTGCCATCTAACATAACACAAGGGTTATGTAATAGCCTAATTATAAGCGCAGAGAATCATAAAACCATGGAGTAGCCTGGGTCGGAAGGGACCTTTAGATCATCTCATTCCAACCCCCTTCCATGGGCAGGGACAGCTTCCACCAGACCAGGTTGCTCAGAGCCCCATCCAACCTGGCCTTGAACACTGCCAGGGATGGGCCATCCACCACCTGCCCTGGGCAACATGTGCCAGTGCCCCACCACCCTCACAGTAAAGAACTTCTTCCAAATATCTAATTCAAACCTGCTCTCTTTCAGTTTGAAGCCATTCCCCTTTGTCTTGTCACTAAATGCTTGCATAAAAAGCCCCTTTCCATCTTTCTTTCAGCTCCCTTTAGGTATTAGAAGGTACAGTTCGGTCACCCTGGAGCCTTCTCTTCTCCAGGATGAGCAAACTGAATCATGAAAGACAACATCAAGGTATAGGATGCATGCTTCTTCCTCCTACTCAAATGCCTGTTAATGGATCACAGGAGACCAATATTTTGATTTGACACCATTTGTTCTTGGAGAAGGACATATTTGTTGTCAGTGCCTCCTTGTTTTCTTAGGGGTATTTACAAATAGTTTAATTATCAGTTTTAATTCTTTTTCTTCCAGAAAATGAGATTAGACTGACTGATAGACAATTTTCTACTCTTCTTTTTCTGCCTTTTTAACATTCTCCTCAACTTCTCACCCACTTTCTATAAAGTTCTAAGGGTAACAACCAGAGCCTCTGAGACTGCTAACTATTTACCTTACAACAAATGTTGTCAGACTCAGATGATTTAGTCCAACCTACCTAGTTTCTCACCCTTTCTTTCTCTAATCAAGCTATCTTAACTATCACCTAAGTGGATCTAGAGCAGTACTGGTATGGGAGCTTTGGTGAGAAGTGGAAATGTGGCTTTCTTGGCTGCACTGTCTTGCCAACTCCAAAAACACAATAGAAGCCACGTAAGAGGTGCCCACAAACCTTCAGGTTTTTGCAAGATGAGCAGCAAAGTATTCTTGGGACAGATGGTAAAAGCTGCTTCTCCATTTTGAGGTAGCAGGATCATGAATGATGGAAAGGTGTATGAAAATCTGGCGGTTCCCAAGCTTGAGATTCAGAGGCAGGTTTGGATAGCTCTGTATTTCCTGCACAAGAACCATCTTTTTATTAGGCTGCCTCTTGTAGCTCTGCTGAAACATCATAAACATAAGAAAGCAAACAGACTCATAAGCATTAGGGGATAAGAAGTTTCTTATATCCTCTATGAGGGGAACAGAAACCAGCAGTGTTTAGCAGTTTCGGTGGTGAAGGAAAAAACCCGGTTTCTGAATGCCATGGGGGCAGAGGTTCTGATCATACTGTGATGGTATATGGAGTGGCTGTGTGCATTAATTAGGGTAGCTCCTTTTCTGGCCTAGGAAATCCAGCTGTGGTCTGTGGAATTGCCTTTCACAGCCCTGCTGGTTCACCCCCTTCCAAAGCCCCCCACATTGTGGAGTGGTGCGTGCAGTGAACTTGGATGCTGAGCCCCATCACGCTGGAGGGGCCCACCTGCAGTGTGGCAGGAGAGAGGGGCAGCTCAGTGGGGTGTGCTGATGTGAGTCTGGCAGGCTGGGAATCCTCCAAACCGCCCTCAGGCAGATGGCTCGTGCTGCCATTAGGGACGCGCTCCGCGAGCAGCGCGGGGACAGAGAGTTGCAGGTGTTACCTCAGCTCTCAACGCTGAACTCGCCACCCATGGGTTCTCTGCGGCAGGTCAGGAGCTGCAGGGCTCTGCACTCTCATTGGAGGCAAGTTGTGGTGCTGCATGGCAGCTGCCTTTCCTGAGAGAAAGCCCTCAGCCTGCCCCTGCATTGTGAAATGGTGGTTGCAGTTTTCCACCAAGGAATGGACACCATAACACAATCTCCCCTAGGATCTCTGTGGCCCAGAGACAGCTCTCAGAAGATGCCACGAAGACCCTGCAAGGGGTACAAACAGCTATCAAGGTCATGTGTGGAGCTTACCATATTCCTGATGGGAATGCTCCCATCAGGTCCCATGCTTTGGGGAAGATGGGTCAGTCATGACCGCACTGGATGGAGAGGGGCTTGTAGCGTAAGGCACTGGCTCCATGGTGCAACATGGACACGGCCACCCTGCTCCAGAGGGAATGCCTGCTCTGAGGTCATTTCTGTTCTGTGTCACAACCTGTGTTTGTACCCCTACATACTGCCTTCATCTTGAAAGGGATCAGGAAAGGTACACGTGCCTTTCCAACAGACTAAGGGTCTTCTTTCAAGTAGTAATTTGGAGGTGATCTGTGGAGAAATTTCCTTTTGGGATCACTTTCTCATTTTTAAAGTCTGTGTGGAAGGTCTAAAAGGTACTAGTTTAGATTTCTTTCCTGCCTCATTTTTATCCTAGTAACATAATTAAATAAACAGATAAATCAATACATGCGTAAAAATAGATTAATACATGTTATCTAAATATACCTGAAATCACATATATCAAATCAATCAAGATTGGGTTGCTTGGTTTGGTGGAGGATTGACTGAATGCCCAGGTGTGCAGAACCTGAGCTTCTCACTAAAGAGGTGATGTTGGTGCATTCTCTAGAAAAACCCCCATATATTGCCCCACGTGTTACTTGCTCAAGGCAGTTATGTAAATGTTAGGGAAAAATAGCATCACAAACATAAACAATGTTGTCTAAAAATCCTATTTCTACACAGTTTATTTTACTCTTTTTTCTTGGGGTATTATTTCTCTGTAATTATTACTGGGTATATACATATGTGAATTGCCAATGGAATCATAATAATTAATAAAAATTGACAAGCTCATATTAAACATAACAGAAAAAAAAATAGGACTTTTGTTTGTAGATCAGTTTCAAGCCTCAAAGAAAATGACACATCTTGAGGTGTTTACTACCGACAACTTTACTGGAATAGGTAGATGTAAAAATAGATCAAGATTTATAAAAAGCTGTAGCTACTTGGCTGAAAATAGTTTTACTTTTTACTCAGATAGAAACTAATAAGTCTGTCTGATCAGAAACGGCTTTTTTTTCTCCCAGTTTCTGGGTGCTTATTGCTCATTAAATAGCTCATGATTTTTTTGTATAGACAAGGAAAACTATTGCCTGTTTTATTCTGAACTAGGCCTTACTTTCCTGTTAGAAGGAAAACCAATTTTTTTTACATCTTTTTTCCTAAGCTTCTTGTTTTATGGCTTTGAGAAAGCCAGTTTCTTCAAATATTCTTATGGTTGGCAGTGGAGTCCTTGATGGGAATTGCAGGACATGGATGTCCTTTAGGTGACACTGTCCACGGAGTAGCAGGGGTGATGTTTAAGGCCTGATTGAGCAAGGTCAATAAACAAGTGCCAGTGATAGGTACATATATAATGCTAAATCAGTGGAATCACTCACAGTTAAAGTTACCTGCCACTCTGACTCATGTCCCAAAGATTTTTGTAACTTTTTTCTGTGCTGAGCCTGAGAAGTTTTCTTCTAATTAAGCTTTTAGGTTCTCACAGAGCGCTTTTTAGCTTTCAATATGCCACTTACTGCATACACGTCTTCTAACCTTCCAAACCCACATCTTTGCCAGGCTGCCAATATAAAATAAAGATCTGGATCTTTCCCTCAAGCACTTCCTGAAGACTTTTTTTTTTTCCCCCTTGTCATTATATAAAGCACTATGGTGATCTTTCTTTTAAGCCTGCCATCTGGATGTCATTCCTGATTTTGTCTCTTTTTAAATATGCATATTCAGGCTAAACCTGAAGTGACGCAGCTTCTTTCTATGCAATGCTTCTAAAAGCTGTACTTTTTTTCCCAGATGCCTCATCAAAACTTTGGTCATGGCTTCATCATCTCAAGTCTTGATATTTCAAGTTCTTCCTCTCTGTTATGAAATCCCCCATTTCTACCTCCCTAGGGATATGAAAACTGGTGCTATGAATTTTATTTTCCTGGCTGTGTGGAGCATTCCAAATGCTTTTTGCGTCATCTTCCCCTGCTTCCTCCTATCAGTCACTAGTTTCTTGTCTTCACCTGCTGAGTAAAGTGCCTCACCAGTCAAGTCTTTCCTAGGTTAGCTGATCTTGAAGTGAACCCTGGAGTGTGTAATATGCTCATTTCCATGTCTTTATTTACATGTATAGCCCTTGACTTCTGAAACCAGGTCTCAAAGCAAGGGCTGCTCGTGAGGGAAGACAAGGTGTTGACTTGCATCAGGTCTCAGGGTGCAGGGAGTAGAGACTGACACTTCCAGGTCTGGATCTGCCCTGGCTGCCCTGATTTTAGACTGTCTCTATACTTGATATTCTCTCCCTCTACCTATGTTTATACAGCAAAGAGTAAACAATTCTTACTGACATCTTTGGGTGCAGTGACAAAACTACAAAGCCCACCGCTGTTCATTAATTGCAATCTATCTCCTGTTCTTCTGTGATCACTGCTTTGTGTTTTGAAAGAATATAACTCTATTTACGAAACTAGATTTCAAAATCTACAAATGCAAAAAATTTAACAGGATTTTTTTGCAATAGAATCTTTTGATCATAATAGATGATTGTATTATTTTAACCTTTTGTCAAATCTGTCAGTATTATTTAAAGAACAAGATTTTCTTGCAGAATTCACAAGATTGGGTAGCTACATCAGTGACGATATTGATATTGTTTTCAGAGCACTAAATTTGTTTCAAATTATGTATAATGAAACTGAAACCTAAAAAATTAGAGATAATAAAAATGTTTGGATTTCTATGTAACTTTGATCCAAGAACTCAGATATTCTATTCCAATAGTTTGCATTGAGATTAGCATGTTCTTAAAACTCACTTAAAATCTGCTTTTTATGTCACTGCTATTCCCAGCAGTGGAGATTAGTGGTTACTGTTCTAAGGGCCAACTGTGAGATGATAGCTGTATTTTGCTTTAAAAACACTCAATACTTGATAAATTAGCTGCAGCTTCACTTCCTCACAGTCTGTACTTTTGATTTTTCTTAGGCTAGAGAATGTAATTAAGAATGAGGAGACTTGTCTTGCTGGATTAATACTCACATGGGTCCCTGATCCTGGCAGTGGCCAGTAATTGATTTGTAGGTGAGAGAACCCCAGAACCAGGACGCGTGGGTAGAAACTGGGTTCTTTGTTTAGCCGACCTGCCTCCAGGCTGCCAGTGCTTTAGGGACTTCCCGAGTCAAAACTGCATCCCTGGTAGCTGTGCTTAGTAGCTGCTTTATGCTGCTTTCTGCTCTGTGACTTTGTCTAACCTTTTGTCACTCACATGCAGTTTCGTTTTCCACAGCCCCTTGTGGCAGAGATTTCCACGGTGCCATTGATTATGTCTGTGGAAAACAGTATCCTTTTTTATCCTTGTTTGCTTGTTTAAACTTGTCTCTTCCTCCTATCACTGGGAGTCCCTTAGTTCTCCTATTTTGAGGCTTTCTCTGTTCAACTTCCCTGGTCTGCTTAGGAATTTACAGACCTCTGTTTTATCTCCCTCTCACTTATCTTTTTTCTGAACTGGAAAATATTAGGCTACATATTCTCTCCTCTGTGAGTTGCTCCTTGTTTCTGATTGGCATGGGCAATAAGGAAACGGATGTGAAAAAGCAGCTTATCACTATAGGAGAATACCGAGGCAACTGAGCCTGAGAGCCGGCATTTCTCTTCCAAAAAACTGTTGTGAATCCCAGGGACAAAGTATCTCCTTCTCATACAGTTACACCATTAACTCACAAAGTATCAGTTTGTTTCCTGTGTGTCCCACACTCTTCTCCCCGAGACAGAATGGGCATTGAAGGGTATTGTTTGTGGTTTCAAAGTTTTGGGGTTTTAAGCAGAGAAATTCAGTTAAAGAACTGCAAAACTCAGAATGACAAATTTGATAATAGTGGAATTAGGATTAGGCTACATCATGGATTTGCCCCCATGTGTATATATGGTATTGTGATAGTTCTTAATTAGCCCCACAAGCTGTAATTTCTCTGTGGATCTCTGTTAGTTACTGCACTGGGCAGTCATTGCTGCCCTGGTTCTGAGGAGGGAAGGAGGCTCCTGCGTGTGGGACCTCCCCTCATTTGGTGCAGAGCTGAAATATGTGTTGAATATTGGAAATCTGGGTAACTTGAATAAGCAGGAGGTGGCATGGATTGCTGTCCCTGCCTCCCCACACAGCTCTAGTGTTGTACAGGGCAAGTCTCTTCAAGTGAAGATTCCATGCATGGCCACTACCTCTGGAGTTTTGTTTGTAGGGAGGAGGAGCGTGTCTTGCAGATGTGATTATGCAGTTCAGGCACATGATAACAGCTCTCTATCATTCTGTGTGGGCAGCAGGATGCACCTGTGTACAGGCGGGTAAGATTAGACATACGTGGGGTCGTTGCTTTATATCTTCACAAAAAGGGGAGAGGAAGTGAAGAAGGAATTCCCTGAAAGTAGGTCTAACTGCAAAACTTCTGCTTTGTTGTGTTATGACCAGCTGCCAAGTGTTGGGTGTGCAGAAATATCCTGGGCAGTAAGATATTACCCAAAGGGGCAGGACACCACTGGAAGATCACAGCAGTCTATCCCCAGCCAAGGTGGTGGAGACGCAAAGGGTGAATTCACCGCACACTGAAACCAGAGTGCTCTCACCAAGTACAGAAGGAGATGAATATGGGTCTGTGGCACCCAGTGGTGGGTGACACTCGGAGGAGAGGGTGGACTTGATCTGAATGGCCTAAACGAGTGAGAAACCCATTCGCGTGCCTGGTGACAAGAAAACCTGATGAAGAATGGCGAAGCGCTTTAGTCGCTATGACTTTTTTCCCGTTTTCCTCTCTTGGTGGGAAGCGACATTAGCGACGCTTTGGCTTTAAACCTCTCTGCGTCTTCGCTCTGCATCTGCACGCAGGGTCACCAACACCTCCCTCCCCATCCCGTGGGCATCCCGAGCGTCATTAATGTTGATGAGGCACTCAGACGGGCGCCCACCAAAGCCCACGAGGACACGGCTAATTACCTCCGCGGCGCGCTGTCTGCCGGGGGGACAGAGGGGACACCCGGGGGCCGCCACCATCCGCGCCGCACAAACCCAGCGGCGCGGCGGGGCCGCGGGGCAGGCAGCCCTCATGCATATGCAACAGCTCATTAGCATGGCGGCGAGCGGGCTCCGCCCCCGGAGCTGTTCGTACGGCGGCTCCCCGGCCGGCCACGCCCCTCGCGTGTACCCCACC
>VXBQ01011395.1:101998-224711 GCA_013400175.1 Phainopepla nitens | reverse complement strand
CGCTGTGCGAGCTGGGACCAGCCAGCGCCCACCGCCCCTCTGAGCGCCTGCTGTTGATCCTGCAACTTGTAGACAATTGAACTTTTTTCGTCTATTCATTTTCAGTAAAAACCACGCCAGAGTAGGCGATACAAAGGGTGCGTGTCAGTGTTACGAGGCAGATCCCTTTTTAGTGTTTCGCCACGAATTCGGCCGTACCTTCTTTACTTATTTTCATCCTCTGCCCTGTTGCTGTTAGCATTTCTACCTCTGTTTGTGGTGGTAGGAGGAGACAACTATTTGCGTGCTGCTCGCTGCTGTTGATGACGGCAGAACAGCAAATCTGGAGAGCATGGCTTCTTGTTTGTTTCCTTGTATTCCACTGCGGAGAGGCGGTAATGCTCTACCTGCCCCTAAGATGGGCTGCTTGACAGCGGGGCAGACTTGTCTTTTAATGCTTGGGGCAATGATGTTCTCAACTAATATTTTGTTAGAACAGGTGATCTGATAGCAAATAGACTATTTCTTTATTTCAGTGGGTTTTTTCACTCACGCATGCATCTGTGTGTTCTTAGCTGAACTGAACTGCTCTGTTAGGAATTTAAGCTCTGCAGCATAGACTAAGTAACTACATAGAAAACAACACTTTGAATTTTAGGGTGAGTACTGGATACCTGAATGCTTGTAAGATCCAGTATTGTATAGAACATTAAAAGAGAGGACATTTTGGGAGAATTAGTTCTTTGGGACTAGTTTAGTTTGGAAGCTGTTTTATAAGATGTATTGTACAGGTGTCTTTTGTCAGATGTGTAAATGGCCGGTCAGGATTTGGTAAAATACTGGCTGGTTGTTCTGTTTGAAGGTGATGGGGCTGGAATAACTGCAGTCCTCTCAGTGTGCAGATCGAATTCCTCGTTGCTTGTGTATGGAGATAATTAAACCCTGAGTTTTCTGCAGCTGGTTTAGGGTGCTGTTCACTCAAACACGGCACTGCTGCTTTAGGTGGTGTTGCCTGTGTCTTGCTGTGGCAGTAATGTGTGCAGCTGGATATGGCTTCAGTCCTTAGATGCTGCTGTCCTGGGAAATGTTGCTGAAGGGATTTCTGGATTCCATGACAGCATTGAAGGCTTTGGGATAACTTTACCTTCGCAACAAAAGTGCTACGATTCCTGCTGAAGACATAAGGAGGGAAAAAAACCAAAGGGAAGTCCACACTTGATGCCTTTGTCTAGCTATCTTTTTGAAGAGCAGTAAGGTTCTGCTGAGTACTGGATAGCTTCAATATTTGAGTACATGCAGAAATTAATTCTTTAAAAGTTTGAGCTTGTATTAAATATAAACATAAATTTGGGGTCAAGTGCTGTGACTGACACTTGTCTTTCAGCCAATATCTGCAAAAGAGGAACCTGTGGCTATTTTGTCATGTGTAAGGATCTTTTCAAATTAACTTGAAAAAAATAAGTAGTTTGCTTTGAAAGAGCGTTGAGGGAACAGCACCGTGCTGTTAAGCTGACATGTTGAAGGTGAATTCTTCAACACAGCTTATTGTCAGTTTGCATGAAGTTATCTCCATCTTCTTGCTTTCTCTGCAGCTTTATCTTGAGATAAAATCTTGCCATTGCAAAGTGAAGTTTAGCAGAAAATTCAGCCTTAAAAAACCTTCAACCAACCCAAAACAAAACCAAAGAAAAATAGCTGGGAAATAAAGATCTGGGCAGTACCTCAGGTGCCTTAGAGGAGAGTTGTATGTTGTTTCTGTGCATGCTGTGTGGTTTTGGACAATAAGATGAGGCTTGATGTACTATTTATATCCCACAGCGTCTTCCTGAGCTCTTAAAGCTGTGATGTTATCAAGTGTGTGCTTTGCCATGCAGGCACCTGGGTAGTTTCTGTACAGCAAGTGTATTGCCAAATACGTTGTTTGTCTTTTAAGGCTGCACAGAAACTGCTCCAAGTTGTTTTAAAATTAATTACAAGCAAGTCACGTGCTTCATTTTTGGAATTTCTTAGGATTAAGTGACAAACGTGTAGTGGCCCTCACTAAAACATGGATCAGTACTAGCTTTTGCTACATGACAGATCCTGATGTCAGTGGAGGATTTAAATTCTTTTTTGCTTCTTTATTGCTTGTGTTTAAAATAAGGCTGTCTCCAACTGTGTTTTGAAGCTTAAAAGGGAAGGCTTTTTTTTTTTTTCCTTACTGATGTACTAGCAAATATTTCTACACTTGGTTTTGCTTTCCTTTATAATTTTCGGTAAATCAGTACTCAAGCACAGCTTTTGCTTTTACTTCAGTGCTGATTGTTTCCCATTAAATAAGACTTTTGTGGTGATAGGATATCATGAGGAAGCATGTGCCACAATTTACATTGTATCTTTGAAAGACAACAGGGGATTCATATTTGAAAATGGGAAAACTCTTCCTTGATTTCAAATAAAACAAAGGGAAACATGAGAAGGTGAGGATGTAAGAAGAACCAGTTAATCTTCTTTCTTTTGCCAGCTTTCTGGGATCTCTGCACAGCTCATCCTTCCCTGCCTTGTTTAGAAGATGGTGGGAAAACAGAGAGCATTCATTCCTACAGCAGCAGCAGCAGTGGCTGAGGTTATGGCAGTGCAAAGTGCTCCTGTGCTTGCTGTCCTGTGTGTGAGAGTATTGGTTCCTGATGATTGTTGTGCCTCAGTCTGGCGTGGAACAACAACGTGTTTGCAAGGAGGCTGAGTGAGCAAACCCATCTGATCCAGCGGAAGCTCTTTGGTGTCCTGAGTTCAGCCTCACTGTGCTAATTAGTGCAGGGCAGGAGTAAGTGAGGTGTAACTGGTCACTTGTGTATAACCTGTGATCTTGGGTTTGCCTCTCCGACCTTCATCTGACACCTTGGAGTAACTCAAGAGTACAAATTAGCAGATCAAAGCTTTCAGTGGTTAGATGAGTAGTGTGTTCCTCAAAATTCTTCCTCTAGGGAGGTGAACACAGCTCGATATTGCTGTTGGTGAGCCAGGATTTCATCCTGGAAATATCAGATCATTTCCTTTAAATCAGGATATGATAGATGAACTTACTGCTGTTGAGCCTGTGCCGTGGTAAGGCAGGAAGTGAAGATGTTTTAATTGTGGAGGAGAGTTAATGGGATGTTGCAGCTATAAACTCTAGGAAAGCAGCAGTGAATGATAGTTCAGCATTACACCACAGCATTTTGTAAAAGTCTAAGTGGTAGAACTATGCATTCCTTCTTTTATTGAAAACATACACAAATAATCCATCATGCTCACATCCCAAGAGGCAGAAAACTTTCAAAATGCATTGCAGCCAGTTAACTGGCCTCTTAGCAGGCTGAGGTATTTGGGAGTATGAGCTGTGCAGAGCACACAGCTGTTGCCACAATAGCTTTTCTCCAGCTGTCATGCAGAGGTCTGTCACAAAATACCCCACATTCCCTTGTAACTCAGCCCTTTGTAATATTCAGGTTTCCTTGCTCAAAGGGAATACAGCCTAGCAACTACCTAATCACCCTCTGATTTTTTTTTTTTTTTATCCTGCAGTTGCCATTTACTTCATGCCTTTTTTCTTTTCCTGAACTGAACAATATATAGCTAGTTTTAGCACTATGCAGCAAGAAAGCCACTAATATTTTATTCTTTCAAGTCTGCTGTGAAAAATATGGTCTATTTTTTATCAGAATTGATAAATTTATTTGTCCTGGTGTTTTTTTCCTCTTTGTAAAACTATGGCTTTTGTTTTGTGACACTGACATGTATGGTTTTGTATACTGAGTAGGCTTTGGTGACTTGTATAAATATATCAGTTAATAAATGTCACTAGATCCTTGAGATGGTATTGAATGGGTGAAATTCAGTGTGGTTGAGTTGAACTTAGGTTGTCAGCCAGCTTAATGTTACCTGTGGTAATGCATGAACATGTTTAAAACTGCTAAAACACTTACAATAAAAAAATCTGTGTAGGGCTTCAGTGTTTGGGGATTTTTTTTTGTTTGTTTGTTTACTGATTTCATGCTGAATTTACGGGCTCAAATCTTGCTGCCAAGTTTGTAAAAGAAAATACTTTTCCTACTGCTCTTAAAGTGTCTGTTACAAATTCTGATTGGAGTTGAGCTCACTGTTCCACTCACTAGTGAGTAAAATGAGTTGGATGTGGATTTTTGACTCTTGAATTTTAATATCAGACACTTTGTCTGAAAGCAGGCATATGACTTGCAGATGGATGGGTGAGCAGTTGTTCAGGCTTTTTTCCCCCTTTTTCCTTTCCTTTTTCAAGCTGCTACTTTCACAAGACTATTCTCATTAACTGGCAATAAACGCAAAGATGGGTTATCTCAAAGTGCCTTTTATCTCTGAAATAGCTGTTGGGCAACAAAACGGCTTGTTCTGAATTTTATGCTCGATATATGAATTCCAAGCTCCAAAATAGACTAGTAAAGTAGATTGAAAAGCAACAACTGAACGTGCAGCTGGTGTTCGAGCCGACGTGCTGGGTGTTTGACGGACCCTGATGTCTTGGTGCCCCACTTCCCCGTGCTGGACTTGGGGTGTGCAAATCTCTCCACAGTTTCTGGGTGTTCTGACTAACCCTCGTCAAAAAATGCTCTTGGGGTAAGCGTGCGAGCAAATTAAAGGAATAAAATGCCACAGATTCCAGGCTGCAGATTCACGCAGGGCTACGCTGGGACTGGTATGCTCACACTGAGATAAAGCCTGGGGCCTCCTTATGGTAACTCAAGGTGACAAAATACAGTTTAGGAGCAACTGATTTTCGACATCTGTTGAGGTTAAAGGTGGGAAATAAAAATCCTAATCAAAACAAAGGACTTGTGATGCAGTCACCTGGAAGAATAAGGACTGCTTGTCGGCCCTCTTGTGAAACTTGAACCGCTCAGCTCCTTGCTGCCTGCAGCACTGCTACCAAGCAAAAGTCTGGGCTCGCTCTGGTTACAGATCTACAGCCTGGGAATGTAGTAGGTGACTTCAGGCTTGCCTTGCAGGCAAGCAGGAAACCTCAGGCTGTGTGTGAGTGTTCCAGTATAGCCAGCAGTGGCATAAAGAATCCTGTTATCCAGCACTCGTGCCTTGTACTAGTGTGCACACAGCATAGAGCTGAGCTGGGTTCAAAAGCTGGCATCAGTTTGGAGCAGTGCTTAAGATTTGAGATACTCACCATTCTGGTTTTGAGCGATTTACAAATATTTTTCCAAAGTGAAATTCCTTTGGGATAACTTAACCCACATGGCAGTCCGAAAGCACCTTTCTGTGTGTGAGCTCCTAGCAGCGGTTGCTTGTATAGCGAGTAAATATTGACGTACCTTTTGGTTATCAGGTCGTCTTCTACTGCCACTTGCACAAGGAGTCCTGGCACAGTTTCCCAGATTTCTGCCTGGCATGCCCTTTGCACTCCCAGGGATGAATAGGCAGCCGCTGGCCTCCAGCCCTGTGCCTCTTTCCCGTACTATAGGGAGAGGCTCCTGCCTCTGGTTTTGGCTGGAGCTCTGAATTCCAGTGCTCAGTAGTGGTGATGGAGAGTGGCTCTTACAAGCAGGGCCCTTATATTCCAAGAGTTTGGAAGGGCCTGAATGGCTCATGTTTATATACCTTGTGCAACCTGTTCACACTTACCGAAAGCATTCCCGGCACTGGAAATGTTGTGACTGAGCTCCTTGAAGTATCCAAAGGTAAATACCACCTTCATGAAGTGGAATGTAGCAGACTTCTGGCTGGCTGGTAGGAAGCTAGATTTGCTGCAGACCTTCCCAAATTAGTCAGTCTGCAGGTCTAGACTGGTGTGACACAAGCACAGAACTTCTCCCTTTGTTCCAACAATTCAGGTGGCTTAACTGCACTGGTTTGGTAGTCCTGTGTTCAGTTATGGTCAAAGGCACTGTTAAAGGAAAATGGAACCAGATAAATTCAAGTGTTCTAGTTCAAGTATGTAAAGCCAACATTAAAACAGAAATCATGCATGTAATTGGTACTTTTTAAATTTTTTTTTAGTCTTGTAGCTCTGCATAGGACACGTCTGGAGGTTTCTGGATGTAACTCTGAATAACCAAGACAAGCTCTTACTGTGAGGAGTAGGAGGAAGCCAGATTGAAAAGTTTAATTGCAGGTAATGCACTTGGGCCTGCAGGTGGTTTGCTGTAAAACGTTGCTGGAGTTCAGTTTTGAAATTCTGAGAGGTTGCAGTGGTAGCCTGCTACTACAAATTTCTAGTTAGATCCTGAGTGAATCATTTCTCTCTGGGCAGTGCATGAGGCCCTTTCTGTTCCCCTTGAACAGCAGGCTTCTTTAAGAAGCCATGCTCTGTGACTGTGAACAACTTTTTGTCTCTTTTTTTATCTTCTCCTCTTTGCTATTTTGTATTTTCTGTCTTATGGCTCAAGTGTGGTTGCAGCTTGAGTTTGGGATAGCCTGTAGGGCACTTGATGGGAACATGTAACGCAAAAGAAAATATTTCTTTCCTCTTTATAACTTAATTACTTAAAGTAGATAGCAGACAAGGGATGTTTGCTTAATATGTTTGCTTTGCCTTTTCTTAAGCTGGTCACATCCCAGCATGTGAAGTTCATGATATGCGGTGGTGCTTCTGGATGGAACTTTGGTGAGGTTGAAATTACTTCTTTGTAGATTGCTTGCTTCTACTAGGTTGTTTTCAAGAGAGTTGGCTGGACTGTTCTTGGTTAAGCTGAAGAAGGTCATCTATTCACGTTTGAAGGGCTTGATCTTGAGACTAATCAAGCATTGTGTGCAAGGGCTGTTGTTGCAGCGAGGTCAGGGATTCTAATCTACTGCTGGAATGGGAAAAGCTGGAGAACTTGGACTTAGGCAGAGCCTCAAACCTGACTGAGTGAGGGATACTGGAGAGGACTGTGTGCACTTCTCTAGTTGCATGGGGAAATGCCATAAACTCTGCTTATAGGGGTGAGATCCTGTTGGATGATGGAGTTATTGGTGAATCTGTAACATACACATGTGCTCACGCTAAATCTCACGAAGGACTAAAGAAGAGAAGGTGCCTGTGCAAGAGGCTTGTGTGGAGCTCCCCAAAGCTGCAGTTGGCAAGTGAGGGCTGCATGTGTGACCACGAGGGCTGTGCTGGTGCAGATGGGGAACTGGAGGGCCTTGAAAGCGAGGGCAAGTTGATTGTTTGCTTTCTAGAAGGGACTGACAGTGAGGAGGCACAAGGCTGGGGAAATGTTTTTGTTCTTCAAAACAGGGCTTTGCTGTAATTGAAGGTTTAATTTGATAAGCTAGTACTATAAGTAAGGAAAAATGTTCAAAAAGTCCCCTTGCTGCCACAGCAGTTTGCCATTATAGCTATTTACTCCCTCCAGTGCACCGAAACTCCGCAGGCCATCGGAGTTAAAAATAACCAGGGAATGTTTTTACCCGGGATCAGTTACCCTGTCTGGTTCACTGTGCAGCTTTGCAAACAACTTCATCTGGCAGGCGAGCTCATTTAACCAGGCTTGCACCAGCTTCTCAGCTGTGAGCAGAAAGTGAAGTGTAGTTTTTGGTGAATTCAGATAGGAATGAGTTCAGGCGACAGGAATGTATGCAGAAGGGCACTATTAAAGATAGCATAAAGTGCTGGCTGCTGGGACCAGCGTGCTTTAATAATTAACTAGATGTTAGCACTGACACATAAAAATGGTGCAGTTGAAGAAAAAAAAAATAGCGTAACACTCACAAGCAAAGTACTCCACAATCTTTATTCAGGGGACCTAGGAGAAGCGTTATTTTTCAGCAGATTAGCTGTGGGTACACACATTAATAGCTATCAAATGTGTCACTTTCCTCAAGTCTTCCAAGCCAGAAAAGAAACTTGAGCTTCCACACAACTTACCAGCAAATTATTTTTCCAGTCCTGTTCAGAGTATTCTGTAAATGTAGTGATATAATATGTTGAGTCACCAGTTATATTTGCTAGGAAAAGAAATTTTAAAATCACTCCTGTTACCATTTCAAGTTTTCCTGACAAAGCTAACAACCCAGCTCATAGCTTCAGTATTCCTCATCTAAGCAGACATAAATCTATAAACCTGCAAGCAGATCTGAGTGTTTTGCTTCATATGTGGTAAGTAGATCATGAAATGGTAGGTGCCAGTGATAAATCTGTGTGAAAAATCTGGCATCTTTGGGTAGAAAAATGATCTACTAAATTTCTTCTGTTATTAGACTTGTTCTATGCAGGGAAAATAGGTGGGATTACAGTAATATGCACTGCTGGAGGTGAGGAGTTACTTAACTGTGTGTTCATAATATTTCTGTTTCTCCCTCCTTTTAAGAAGCTGCTTTTATGATCATGTAAAAAGATACTTGTCTATAATATACTTGTATATGTGCTTCCAGCTCTACTGAAAAAGCGTACAATGTTTTCCTCTACTAGCTCACACTAACAAGCCTTCATTAGCAAAACCCAGTAAAGTAATGGTGATGTATTTAAATGGATTCTGGCTTTGCATGACCCAGTATTACTGAGAATGCAGTAATGACTGTATTTTAACTTTGTCTTCAGTTGCTGCTTGTGATTTTTTTTTCCTGGCAGCTTGTCTTTGAAATCCCTCAGAAGCACAGCATCTTTGCCTTTGCTTCCTCTTCTCCTGCCTCCTCTCAGACCCCAAACTATGTAACCTGAATCTTGACCATATCCTGAGAGAGTTCCAAGACGAGCCCATAGTGCTGCATCACTTTGATTTCCCACACTTAGATTTTCCTTAAACCTCCTAAACTTTCCCTCTCCTCATGAAGCAGGTTTGCATCCTGATAGGAATTCTCAAAATATCATGGATGGAAGTGATAACCTCCTGTGCTCAGCAGCACTCCTGTAGTGTTGCAGCAAATTCTGAAGCTTTTTTTCTGGTGGGTGTATGCCACGATAAAGGTTTCCAGACCCTCCAATTTGAAAGTGAACTTGTGAGGCCAAGATCCTTCTTAGCACATCAGCAAAATTAACCAACTGTGCATTGTCTTACCATCTGAGAGTATGTAAAGGAGGAATTGTAAACTCTGGAGATAATCTTATTTTTGTCTCTGCAGGAGCCTCAAGAAGGATGTTTGTGGTGGGTTTTTTTTTTTGTTTTTAGAAATAAATTGTTCTGTCTGTGGCATCCAGTGGACCAACCACTCTGAATGTCCTGCCTTGCTGCTTTTATTGCTGGTCCTTAGCAGGTTGTCACCAAGCCGCAGTGCTGTTGTCTACTTGGCTTTGGTTTGGCGTCTTGTGCTTCCAGCTTTTGAGTCGGTTTAACTACTTCTCTAGCTGTTTTATGTTGTACAAGTGATGCTACCAATTGAAGCAGTGCTAAACCTTAAAGCTCTTGTCTGGTTGATTGCTGCAATAACTGCATGTTTAAGCTGCATGCCATACCTGAAATAGGAGAGATTTAATCCTCTGGGGGCACTCCCAGGATCATCAAGAAATTATCAGAAGGGATTCAGGCTGTTCAGTGTAACTTCTTGAGCATGATTTTAGCATTAGGCTTTACATAAAAAACAGGCCTTCTGCCATAATGTAATTTAAGATGCTTCTGCTTGCAGCAGTTCTGTGGTTTGTAACTTGCTCTCTCATATGGTGTCAGCCTCAGGGTGATGCTGTAGAAAGGATCACAAACGTCCAGGTAGAATTGGAAGAGTTCTCTGCAGCTCACGGGGGCCAGCAGAGCCGTGCTGAGACCCTTGTGCAGGCAGGGTGGGTGGGACAGACGGCTGCTTCTGCAGAGGGTTAACCGCGGGAGATGATGTGTGTTCAGCCGGCTGCAGCCTTGTGCAATGGGGGGAAGTTACCCCGGTCTGGGTGCAGGCTGAGGCTGAGGGGTGCTTGTTCCTCTTGCACAGGGCACAAGGAGAGTTGTGAAACGCCCGTGAGTGTAATCCTGGTGAGCAAGTCCTGCTCTCGGAAAAGAGGGTGTTCAGCTGAACACAGAGGTCAGACTTGTCTGAGCTACTGAGGGAGCAAGAGGTTTGGTTTCTTTCAGGTTCAGCTTATAATGTCAAGGCAACTCTTCAAGTTTTTGAGGTGTTGTAGTCCTCTGGCTGATCCAGACCTCTGGCTGATCCTGCCCTAGGAGCCTGCAGATCTCCGAGACCACTGAGACTGCCTGGCAGTGGGTTTGCTCTTTGATCTGTCCTGAGAACATAGTGCAAGGAGACGTTTTAAACAGAGTGCTTTACTTTCATCAAGCATGTTTAAAACCTGAAGCATTTCTAAATTCCTGTATCTGTGACCTAAATCTACTAACTATAGGAAATGTTTTGTCTCATGCAGAGTTTCTGCTTTGTTTCTATCTTGCTGGAGCAGTACACCCAAATACATTGCTGCAGACATCTCAACTTCTTTGAATTTAAAAAAGACATTTGAAAGCACAGCTTTTGAAGTAGCTAAAGACATGTTTTCCTTTAGCTGTCTAGAAGTTTTTGCACCCATTAGAACGGATATAGTGTCTATCAGGTAACTGAAGGAATTGACAAATTATTTTTGTCTGTTAAACTATTTATAGTCATGTATATCCTACAAAAGTTGATAAAATTCACAAGCATTTGTAAATTAGAAATTGCCCAGTGTCTCTGTTGGTGGGACTCTATGGGAAAAGAGCCTCAGATCTGAAGCAGTCGACTTCCTTGTCCCATTATCTGCCTTCTGCCGAGTAGGTTACATTCCACACATTTTTAATAGTGGCTTCCCCTCCTCCTTAGCTGCTTTGACTTGTTTTGTGGGAGGGCTTGAATATTTCAACTGACAAAGGTCTTCTCCCAAAAAAGGAAACGGACAATAAAATTGTTCACTTAGAGCAGATTTTGAAAATAATCTGGTCTGTGCTGATCTGGATGTCTGTTTGTTCAAATTGTGTCCTGAAGTTTTAAAATCTAGTTGAATTGGGGATTTTGCTCAAAGTTTGAGGTTTTGATATTTCTTTTATTTTGGTAGTTTAAGAGCTAAAATGGCACGTTGAAATTCTATCTTTTGTGCATTTCTTCAATTAACACTCTGAAGAAAATAAACAGAAGCCCTGCATCTCTTGAGCTGATCTCCTGAAAAAGATACTGGATGCCTGCCTGCATGAGGGAAGGTGGTGATCTGGAAGAATTTGTTCAGGGTGATTTCAGAAGATGAATAATTTAAATTATTGCAGCCACTTGCTTCAGACTAGATAATTGAGGCTTGGTTTTCTAACTGCTGAACAGCTTATGTTAAAACTTTAAAAATTCCCTGCAGCACATGTACTTTAGGTAGCTGTTTTGTATGTGAGTTAATCCCATGCCAGTTGAGTAGCGTGAGAAATTTAGAAGTATTTCAGCTTTTCCCCTCTGCTGGGAGTTATGAGATGCTACTGTGACTGCCTAGCACTATTCACCTAGTTATTTATCATCTTTTTGTGACTTCTTCCTTGAATGGATTCTCTCCTCAGTCCAGAAAATACATGATAGATACAGGGAAAGGGACTTATAGTGCTTGATTCTCCTGGACAAAACCCCATTTTCTGTTATTGCTGACTAAACATCTCTGAGTTGGAGCACTAACTTTTGTCAGCCTGTGCTGTCAAGTGTGAGCTGTGGGGCTGCCTGCTCTCCCAGCAGTGGGCTGTCACTGCCATTCCCATGAAGATATCCCCAGATTTGTTTTTATATCTTCAGGATCTGATGGTCATTTCCTAAACCTGAAGCATGTAGACTGTCAGTGCCAAAACTTACTTGAAGAGGACTCTGTTATAACTCAGCTTTCCTGGTTTAAAAAAAAAATGTATATATGAAAAACAGCAATGCATTTAGTGGGCTTTGATTCTGTTTCACATGTTTGTAACACGTACGGTCCCTCCAGGCAGCTTTGAGTTTTGGTCATTAGGAAAGGTTGAGTTTAACGCATGCACAGGAAATGACTCTTCTAAGACTTATGACTTAAATTAAAATACTTTCTAATGCTGGAAGAAAGCTGAAAAGAGAAACTACTTGCCTTTAATTGGTAGCATCCACCCTGTCTTTGTAAATAAGATCAGCTTTGCAGCCTGTTAAACGCTGGCAGAGCTGAGTGGTGCTAATGCTGTGATCAGAGGGACGTTCACACTCTGCTACATCCAGGTTAAGCAGCAAGACGACAAGGTCTCCTGGGGGGTTTCTGCTTTTCACACTGGGGGACTGCCTGTCCGGAGACTTCACCTATGGTTACTGGAAATCTGAATAGTCCATTATTCTAAGTGTGAAGAAGTTGAAAAACCTGTTTCTAATCTATAAAAATTGAGAGAAACTAATGTGCTTTCCTGTGGTTTTTGGTGCAGAAGGCTGTCTGCCTGTGCATTCCACGCGCTGTTTTCTCTTCACTGAATGCCTTAACCACAAGTTCTCTACTTGGTAGAATATGGGAGCGGAAATAGCAGTAGGGTTTTTTTTTTTGTTGTTAAAAAAAACCCCTCTGATCAAACCCCGTGCATTCTAAAGCTGCTCTCTGAAAGTAAACAAATTGAAGGTCTTTGCATACTGCTCACACATTTTAAGATGGCATTTGCTGTACTGCTGCCTCTTTATACCTTTAAATGAAACATTTGCAGGAGTTCTTTGCTCAAGAAACAATCAAATAATGATGTTGTCTACTTATTTGAGATGCTACTTCATTATGTGTGCCTGTCAGATCAGGGGAGGATGTTGCACGTTGCAATTTGAATGAAGATGTTGCTCTGTAGATCAATTTCGTGATGAAAACAAATGGCTTTAGGTGATGAAGTATGTTCTTACCTTCAGGGCAGGATGTTTTAAGCTGTCTTCCCTACTAGATGTATGGTAAAGCAACTTTTTCACATGCTGTTAAGCTGTTAGTAGCACGTTAGCAGAGGTTGGAGCTAGTAACAATACAGAAGGGCTGCATGTAGTGAGTCTGGTTGGTTTGCTATGAGTTCCTTACTTTTGTACATGTTCTGAGCTGGGCTTGGGTAATTTACTTGTTAGCTACTCATTTCCTGTCAGCATGAACTTGCTTGCAGAGAGAACAACTTGAATTTTGTTTGTTTCTAATGTTTTTGTTTGTGGATTTTATAATCGCTGAATTTCATGCTACAGAAGCTCTTGGGTTGCCTTCTTTCTTTTTGCTCTTTGCATGGAGTGGCAAAGCCTTCTTGTGCTGTCCCTTCTGCACTCGAGAATCAGCCTCTGCAGGATTATGGCTTCCAGAAATGAAGTGAGGAATGGAGGGATTGCTTTGGAGAGGACTAAAAAGCAAGTTAGAGCAGCAAAGAGTTATGTTTCAAGAGTACTGGCTCTCCTCCTGGAAAGTCTTACAAGACTTGTCAAGTTGAAAGACTGTAAACTAACTTAGTGTGGCTGATTATGGCATGTGAGGATCATTTGGCATGTTAAGATGATAAACAAAAAAGATCTTCTTTCTAAGTTGGTTCTAGACTGTGGAGTAATCTAATACTTTCTATGCTGTTGGTGGAATTCATAAGATTACTCTCTTTTCTGAGCTTGCTATATGCCTACAGAATATTGGTCTAACATGGTTTTCAAGGGCAGAATATTTTAGTAATAAACAAATTACAGTTACTTTTGTGGCAGTGGCTGTTCCCAGTGTCTGTCCTGAAGAAAGTAGCTTACTTCACTGAAGATTTGTTACAAGTTGGTAATCATAAAATCTGAGGGAGAGAGCAGCTGCTAGTGGAACCAGCTTGTCTGAAGTGTAGAAATACAACTAGCATGATCAAATTATTTTTCATCAGCCCTTGTCCTTCTTCCCTTTGATCATCCTTGTACATGGTTTAGACACGATGTTTACCAGTGCTTTTCATGACTTACACTCATCTGATGTGCGCCTCTGTTTTCCAGATAATAATGCTTTTCTCCTCAACTGATGTCTGTAAAAGAATAATGTATAGAGAAGTCAGCCTGTATCTTCTAATGCAAATGAAGTAAAAATCATGTGGTCTGGCTGCCCTGTGCAGGCTGGCTTGTAAGTTTAGAAAACAAGTTTATTTGAGAACTTATGTAAATTCTTTGTAAGAATGAGTGCACATGAGGCAGAAGGGAAATCACCTTGCTGGAAACCCCCGGAGCAGATCTTGACTATGTGCTGTTACTGAACTGAAGTATCCAAATTTGAACCCTTAATTTTTAAGTTCACACCTTCAACAATACAAAAATCCCAAAGTCTACCAGTCTTCGTGAGGAGGTGATGATAAATTGTGTGAGTGTGCTGTAGGAGAAAAAGAAATTCTTTGCATTTTTAGTGGTGTGCCTTCTTTATTTTCCCTTAAAACTTGAAAGCCTACTGAAATACTAGATTGTTTTATTCAGAACAGGAGTAGCAGGAGAGGGAGAGAAGAATTTATTCTATTCAAATGATATTTGTTTGAAGAGTTGTTTATAAAGGTTTGTGTGGACCTGCTGGGTGACTCCAAAAATTTAGCTCTTAGGAAATGGTGACAGAAAACTGGGCTCAAATCTGTTTAAACATGAGCACATATAATTGCAGTTTTGCACAAGGATGAGAAAAATAGTTTGTTTACCTGAGTCGAGCTGAGATGTTTTGTATGTAGTCTGAATGTGCTTCTGTCCTCTTCTAGTTGGGATGGAGCATTTCCCTAAAGCAAAGCATGTGACAGAGCAAGATCCCTCAGCCAGAGGTCTTTCCTTGCTGTTGATGGTTCATCTGCTAAGCCTTGGGATTCCAGCAAAGGCCATACTATAGAGATACCAACTTGTTAGGATTTGTGTACCTGCAGCGCAGATGGTGTCCCAGAAGTTTTCAGCATGAGGGTCAGGTGAAGAGCAGGGGAAGAGTGCAGAAAGTTTCTAGATCCAAAGGAGGTTTGGCATGCTCTCGATGGTCTCACATTCTGTAGATTCATTTAATAGTTTTCACAGAGTTTGCTGCTGTACTGTAGAACATCATTTTGATGTTAAAGCTCTGTTTGCTGTATTCATCTGCTCGCCCAATTAGTTAAGGAAAGCTGTCTTTACAAACTTTAGATGACAGAACCAAGAGTGGAGAATGACCGACTGTCTGAGGGTCGCGCTATCTCACTATGTGTGGCTGGGTCGGTATAGGGAGCACTTGTGCTTCAAACAATGAATTACAATACCCATTGTTTCATGAGAAGAGATCTCCACTAGAGAGATCATCCAGCTCTGGAAGGAAATCAGGCACTGTTTCCCTTCAGCAGTTCATGTGCTTCTGAATGGGAAGTGTTTGCTCTTAATTTGATCTTTAAACTCTTCTTCCCCTTGGAGAAACTTCACGCACAAATGGGTAGAGAACAGTTTTGGATCCTGCTCTAATGTGCTGCTAAATAGGATGTTGGAGAAGAAAATGCTAAACAGATTTTCAGTGATTCTAAGGTCTGTGTGACTCTAGAAAATGCTTGTAGCTGAAATAATGATGGATTGCCTGTCGATGTGGTGTTTGATACAAATCATGCTTTTTATCTGTTACTTAGAATCAACTCCGCCTTGGGAAGTGGTGGTACTCGGCGTAAAACTGCTCCAATCTTTCATTTGCTTTCTTTACTGCTACCATAAATGGCCATACTGTAAAAACATTTATTGACTGTGTGTGATGTTTGATTGTGTAGCACCTCAGCTGAATGTTTGCTTGCAGTTTCTTGATGTGGTTCGTCACAGATGTGGCTTTTTGAAATGTGAAAGTAGGTGTTTGCACATAAAACTAGTTTGTGGCATGAAGTAGATCTTAACACGAGAACAGGTCTCCCAACATGCATGTTGAGTGTGCTGTGTCTCTAGGTTTTTAATGGAATGGGAATGGTCCCTTACAGCAGATGTTTGGCTTTTTTCCTTTAGTTATTAAGAGCATGTGGTTTGGGGTTGATTATATTCTCACTGAGGTAGAACAGTCCTTGATTTTAAGATATACATCCAGCTGGGTAGGTCCTCCAACTCAAATATTCATCTAACAATCACAGAATCAGTTAGGCTGGAAAAGACCCCTGAGATCATCAAGTCCAACCTTTGACTGATCACCACCAAGTTACCTAGACCATGGCAAAAAGCGCCTCATCCAGTCTTTTCTTGAACATTCTTAACATTAACATCAATGCCATAGATGTTCATTAATGCCAGTTATCTCTATCTTTTTCTATTCCATGCACTGTCTGTGATAATTCAAAGTAAAAAATAAACTCCCTCTGAGATTTCTACCTGTTTCCCTGCCCTGTGAGTGGGGTGATGCTGACTAAGAGTGGTACTACACCCGCAGGTGCATAGGCGAAGGGGAAGAAACACTGGTTGATTGGTTTTAGTACAACCAAATGTTTTGCTGGTAAATAAGTTTTTTTTAGATGGAAATCATTGCTTGCTTAAATGTGTAGACTGACTACTGAGGGCAAAAGCATTTTTAATAAAATTTGAGGGCATCAATGTGTTACTGTTTGGCACTCTTTTGACATCTGAAGTAGCTGAGGCTAAAAATTCTGGCACTGCTTAAGATAATTTTAGTTGTGCTTACTGGGGCTTCAGGATCTCTTCCTTTTCCCTGTAGATCTGCTAAGAAGCTAATTTAGCAAGATAGTGCTTATAACCAGTTCTGTGCTAAGAAATCATACTCATGTCAGGATCAGCAATGGTAAAACCACTCAGTAGTTTTTGGTTCCTGGAATTTGACTGTGTGCACATTTCCCTATACGTGAGTTGCGACAATATTGGTCACGTTGTGCTTTTAAAGTCTTGACTAATTGGGAAGATAATGCTACTCAAGAACTTGCCTCTTTCAAGCTCTCTAGTGAATATTCCAATTGTGAATGATTTGGCTTCGTCTGCTGTGCTGCTAGGGTGGGTCTGTGTGTGGCACTTGCTTGGTGGAACAAAAGGATGGACATCCGTGCATCTTAAGCCAGGAGAGCATCTTCTGCCTAGAAAGTATCTCCCCTTTGCTCGTTCTGTGATCCTGATGTTGATGGGATTCCATGCACACTGTAAAATAACTCAGGAAAAATAGGTACTGCCGCATTTGATAATCTTTAGCTGAGTATAAGCGAGTGTGGATTCTGAAGGAGGTGCACAGTGTTAGGGTTGCACATAAGCTTCACGTGTCACTCTGCAAATGTGCTGATTTAAAAGTGATCTCACTGAGTAACCTTGTGCCACTGAGGTGCAGAGTCTGGAGATACTGCAGGACAGCATGTTTGGGTTGACTTGTGGGACGCTGATGCTAAACATGGAGTGGAGCCGTAAATTCTGTCTTCCCAACCATAAGTCTGGTGGTTTAGATTTCCTTGTTGTTTTTGTTTTTATTTAGGATAAAACCTTCTCTTTTACATCTTGTATTTCTTCTAAGAACTTCAGCTGTCTGCCTGTAATGTAGAAGTTCCAGTAGATATGGCTTTGCTTCTGAAAAGTCAGAAATGAAGTGCTACATAGCCTCCTGTAAACAAGCCTCATGTGCCTCAGCCACTTGACGAGAAAACCAGACTGAATTACGCCGTTGTCAGATGGGAAGGAGTAGTAACCTTTGATCTTGAAATCTGCTGCTGCTGGTAGTGAGAGACTATGAAGACATTCTTCAAGGACATTAAGATTAAACTTCTGTGTGAGCACTGATTAGGCTGGAAAGGAAAGCATTGTACTCCCCTGGTATCTGTGATGGAAAATACTCTGTATTGCTTTTTTTTATTAAAATGGTGAAACCTTTTTTAGGCTGAAACTTTGTTTCAGTTACACCAGTCCGCACTGCAGGCTCTTGCTCCTCATGTATTTGATTTCTAAGCTTTTGTTCTTCCAGAAGCTTGGAATTTTGAGGATAGTGATATTAATTTGAAAAATTACTTCTGAAGCAGTAGTGTCCACATCTATGAGACTAGCCTCTGTTTGTGCTTTTTGACAGGCATCGTGCCTCATCATGATCTTAGGTCAGCCTGCATCACTGAAGTATCTCTGCTCACATGGGGTAGGATTCCTCTATCTTGCTCCAAAGGTGGAGTGACTTACCACATGGCTTTCCTATGTTCAGTTTACAATGGCTAAGTCTGGGTTCTTTTTCTTCCCATCTGTCAGAATCAGATCTGTTGAACACCGTGCCCAAGAAGTTGGACAAAACAAAGGCTTGTGTGCCAGGAAGGTCTGAACACGCTGTCCCTAGCATGAAAAGGCTTACACAGCCTGCCCTACCTTGGGAGAGATCCCCTTCCTTCCTTTTCACTCTCACAATTAGGTGAGTTAACCTGACACTTTAGGTTAGAGCCACGATAAAAAATACTCTTAAGCTTTTTGTTGTTTGCCTCTAAATCCTAAACTGAGGTTATGAGTGCTTCTCCTTGGTGTGCTTGGGTTAAAAATCAGATGCTGAAATTTGAATCTCTTGAAAGACCTCACTTGGCAGAAGGGACATGAAGGTTATGGAGCTTTTTGCTGATTTGGGAGTGAGTGGCTGAAGTGCTTTGTTTTGCTTCCTGGTCCCTGTGGGAGCCTGTGTGCTGGCCCAGCTCAGAGAAGCCAAATCTGCAAGTACAGACCACATGGAAAAAAACCACCTAATTGACCAGTGCAAATTCTCCTTCTTTCTGAGGTTTTGCTGCTTAGTCACAAGCTTCTGAGAAATGGTTTCAGGTGGAGGAAAACACATTTTCATCTTAAAATACAGTGTGATTGATGACTGATACAGATGTGCAAAAAAACCCCTGGATGCTTCTGACTGCTGAGCTGCTGGGCCTGCAGCATGGGATCAATGGGCCTTGGGTTAATCAGCCTGGCTTGGTGTGGCTTTCATGCCCTGTCACTGTAGTGTGTGGAAAACTTTAGAAATTGATGTGTTATAAGTGTGTGTTTAGTACATTAATGCTGTTGGAGTTTTGAGCATGAATTTCTTGTTGACGGCTTGCCACCTATAAGCTGTTCAGACACCCTCTTCTAAAGGAAAGTTACCCAGTGTGTTTTTATTTTAATTATTTTTTGCAGCACATTTTACCATTATAATATATGCACCATGCAGCCTCTGATGCTGGCACTCCTGAATGATTAACACCCTTTGAAGGAGTCCATTATTTCATGGGTAGGCAACCAATTATTTCATTATCATTTAGAATTGTCATGCTCCAGGATAACTGCTATGTGTTTTACTGAGTTGGGTGAGAATCTGGGGGGAAGGCGAGTAATTATTAGCCTTGCTAATGAAAATAGATGGCTAAATAACACTTACACAGCTGTAATTTCAGCGTTCCTGACACTTTTGGTTATGACACTTTCCAAACTTAAAGATAATAGTAATTGTCTGTAGCCTGCAAAATTAGTCTAGACAGTCTAATCTAAGACCAAAAGGTTGCAGTTGAATAAATATGTAATTTGGGCAAATCAAGCTATTAGAGCTGTGCTTATCTTCTTGAAGCAATAGTTCTTATTAGATAGAAGTGCTAGTTTATAGCTTTTTCCTAAATAATTAGCTTTTAATGATCAGTCAACAAATCTTTGAAAAATAAAGCACTCTAGACTTAGCTAATGAAACTGAGTGTTATTATGTTGGATATTGTCCAAGCTGGTGTTCAAAAATTCCATGGAATTTACTGGTAATAGAAGAAACCCTACAGCACAAGAACTAGTACATTGCCATCAATGTCTACAATGATTTGGCAATGTAAATAAAATGTGTTATTTGGTCTGAAAGAGTAATTTTGACATTTTTATTTCCCAGCAGAACAAGTGGTATGATCAAAACTTCTGGAAGCTTTCATTCTTTGGGTTCAGGCCCTGTTTGGCATTTATATATTTGAGCAAATTGTGTATTAGTAAAGTAGTGTATATATTAAAGTTGGGTCAAAAGGTGTATCTTGGTGATATTATATGAACTTTATTAAGGTGCCTGGAAATACAAATGTGGTTTGCATGGCTAGTTTTGATTTGGATGAGGGATTTTTATAATTTTTATGTGGCAATTTGGACTTTCTGATCTGTTTATCATCCTGAAGGCAGCAGGGAATTATGGTGGAATGTCAGGACTGGGGATGATAAAACCTCCCGCTTTCACTAGGAAGTTGCTGTAGTTTAATTGTAGAATGAAATACTAGCCTAGCAATATTTAATCCTAGTTTGACTCTTTCTAGAAAACTGTAGGCTCTGGGTTTAGTGGGCTAGTCAAGCTGATTGTATCTCCGTGTTAAACAAATGTTTTAAGAGGAATAATGTGGAGAGTTTACCTTCCTCAGGCTTTCTGATGAACTTGTCAGAATAAGAAGGGTGTTAACTTCTGAAAGTTTTGATCTTAGCTTGCTGTGGAGTCCCATGGATCAAACGTTTTCAGGTACTTAAAATGTGAAATACAAGTTAGAGTTGCTGGAGTGCAGCTTTGTTTTACTGGCTTGTTGGGCTAGAAAAACTTCTTACTTTAATTAATTTAATTAATGTAATTATCTGGCTCCAAATGTTCATAACCTAAGCTAGACAATCTGAAAAGTCCAAGTTCATCAGAGTGGCTGAAGTGGCTTCTTTGTTAATGGACTGGAAATGCCCTAAACATGGGGCTGGCTCCTCGGAGCCACTAAGCTGAAGTCTGTTGCTGACTGTGGTACTAAGTTGCTTAGTTACATCTAAGTTACAGAAGTGAAGAGAGATTTTTATTGACTCTAAGTCTTCTTATAAGTTACTATAATTAGTGTAATTAAGAGATTTTGGGTTATAAACTATCTCAAGGTGTTCTAGTAATTTCATGTGTATGAGAAAAAGTATTCTATGACTTTTGCCTCACCAGGGGATTTTTGGAGCAACCTTACTTTTTCTTTTACAGCTGTAGACCCCATTATCTGGTTATATCCTGAAATCACATATGTACTTTTAAAAAAATACCGCTGCTTTCTTGAGAAAAAACTTGAGTTCATCATGAAGAGCTTGTGTGAGCTGCTAGTTTGAAAACTATCTAAACATGATAAAACCTTATGGATAAATAGATAGTGTTGTGAATGTTTTAAACATTCCTTGAATTATGAGTGGTTAAGATGAGGAAGATGAAGTGCCTGGTGTGTTCATAGTTCCTGCGCATATTTACTGTGAAGCAAAAATGAAATGAAATCAAGACTCAACTAAGCTTGTAGTTTAGAATATGCTTTACAGTCAGGCATGTTTCAACTTGAGAAATTGCAGAGCTGCCTTCAAAGAATTCTGTAGGTGCTTACTGGCATTAAAGGGCATTAACTGAAGGCATTACAAAGAAGTCTTCTCAGACAGTGAAAGTGCACTGATCTTGAGCAATGAAAACTGAGCCACTAGGAAGTACCCAAGAGGCCAAAGTTTAGTGCACATGTTGCCTAAACATATTGATTTTGAGATACTTGAGAATTATAAATTGGAGGGAAATGTTCACAGGCTGGTGAGCTGTTAATACCAAGTTGCTGTCCCTTGGGGAGAGCTGTAAGCTGGGAACTGAAAGGAGACTTAAGCACAGTGCAGATTCAGGTTGAGTTTAAAAGGTGAAAGCTGTCTTTAAAAAGTATCAATCTGCTTTTTTAAGGGAAGTTAATATTTTAAAAGATGTTCATATGCATTGCAAGATACATATGAAAAGAAAACCCGTTCTCATCAGTATTCACATGATGTTCATGTATCCAGTATCCATAATCTTAATCATAGAATCCTTTGGATTGGAAAAAGCATTTAAGGTCATCAAGTTAAGATTGTACTGGCATCTGATGGTGTGTTTAAGCTTGGCAGTATATTAGCAAAAGGGCATGTAACTTTTCAGAAAAATAGTTTTAATTATTATTCTTGAAACCTCTATAATTTGAACATGCACTGAAAGGCTCTCTTAGTCAAAGTGGCAAAGAGGCTTTCTTTTCTCCAAGCAAATCCACTGTATCTGGATTTGATTTTTTTTCCCCACTGATCTTGTAATTATCTGTTTAGCAGTTAAACTCTCCAGATTTCTACTGTAAACCCAAGCTATTTTGCCAGCCATGCTTTAGGTGCCAGGTTTGAGGGAGAAAAAAAGGGTGGGGTTGGAGAAGGTAAAACTGCTCACTTTAGGTAGCAGTTAGGGGAAGGGCAAAAATTAGCAGGCAGGTTTTTTTAGGCATGTTGAAATGTGTAAGAGCTGATGCATGTTCCCTGTCAGTGCACAAAAGTCAGTTTGGTTTCAGTCTTTCATATTCCTGAGTCTTGGTTCACTAAGAGACTGAAGAATAAGCTGATGCTCCGGAACCAACCCAGCTTTTAAATCTGTCACACCAGTCACTCCTGCTTAACTGGGCATGAAATCTGAAATTTCCTAGCATACAGCTATCTGGAGAAATATCATTGGAAATGAGTGTGTTTATGGATACAAAGTCCAAGTGTTTGTTTAGGAAATGGAAAAATTGAAGGTGCATAGACAGATTTATATGTTAACATTCAAACTGGAGATGCTTCACCTTCCATACCCTTTCCCCCTTGCCTCTGCCATCTAGCTCATCTTTCTCCACACCTGTGAGGGATGCAAAACTAGTTTTGTTATTAGGTATTCTGGGTAGTGAGCAGAACAAAGCCCATATAGAAGAGAGCCATGTTATATTTAGCTATGTGCATTAAATGTGCCCATGCACTGAACACAGTTTTCTTAGGAGTTTTCTTTTTCTGATGCGCTCATTCAGTAATCGGTGTCCATGGAGGGAGAAGGGACACAAGAATATGTGGCTGTGTAATAGGACTCACACTTTTAGTGTTTCCAGGCTAAGCACAGCTTTTGGCAATCCTTGCATTACGTAAAAAATGTAAGGAGAAGGTTTACCTCTGCTTAACCAAGTCAGGTTTATTTCTGTATCCTGCCATCTCTTCTGTCTTTGAGTTGTATGCTGGCAGGGGAGTAATCTAATTGACGTACTCTAAGGCTGCCATGGCTTATACAACAACTTTGCATTTTCCCTTATGATTTTCTTATTTAGTAGAACCATTAATCTTTGATTAAGCATTTACTTAATCATAAATTTTCATATTGTATATATGTGTGTTGCTATTTTTTCAGGAACAAATAAAAATTTTTAACTTGTGCATGAATTTCCAAAGGACTTAGCTTGTACATGTCTCATGTCATCTTTCTTTCACTATAACTTCCTTCAGCTTAATCCTCTTCTCTCTTTGTGCCTCAGTTTTCTCTGTTTGTGCAATGAAGTGTTTCACATCACTGGGTAATGGCAGTAATTGAAGTTACAAATGACATCTGTTTCCCTGGACGGCCATAACAATGCTGACAGTACACATTAGGGCAGTGGGAAGTAGTGCAAATTGAGGGAAGCATTATTGATTACTTGCAAGCACTGACTATCTTTTAATTTATATTTCTTGGAAGAAAGGAATGGGGGTCTTACTGTTTGTATAATTAAAAGAAAGAGCCTCTTAAAGATTTGTAGGGATATGGGATGATTGCATGATGACACACTTAGCCTTCTGTAGCATGAGGCAGTGTTCTAATCATTTTTTCTTTAGTCTGGTCTTTATCAGGATAATTCTAGATCTTTGGTCTCCTATTCTCCCAACATTCAACACCAAAATATTTGCCCTCATTCTGGTAAAGTATGACTGTTTATGCCAGCAAAGCGTGCTGAAGGCAGTCCTGAACATTTATGTTTGAAATGGTGCTGGGTTGATGTGCGTACCTCTTGCAGTCCTTTTTTGGTGCTGGTTTGGGCACTGCACAAAACCTTTGCAGAGGTGGCACTTCCTGTCATCAACTCCAACAGCATCCACCTCCTGCTTTGCCAGCACCAACCAGTTAAACCTGCCTGGAAATACTGGGTCCTAGTGAACCACCTGCTCCTGAAGAGGTGTATGTTTGCTATTGGAACAAGCATGTCAGAGACTCTCTGATTAGTGATGTGCTTCCATTTTGTTTGGGTTTTTCTGTGACTTGTGCTTGGGGCTTCGCAAAATGCTAAATTTGTGTGTTTTGCTCTCTCTGTTCCTTTATTCTGGAATGCAGTCTGGGTTTATGTTTGCTTCTAGAAGTCAGTCAGGGTTTTTTTTACTGTATGTTTTCCTTGTTTTCTAGCCAGCCAACTCATGTACTCTAAAGAAATGACTTCTCCTTTGTGCTGTGAAAGAAGGCTCTTTTAATCCCTTGAGGTCCTGAGGCCCTGGGCTGCTGCTTTGCCTGATTATCCCTTCTGCTGGGCAGGTTAGCTCTGGGCCAGGATAGCATAGTGCCTGGGCAAGGGGACAGGTTACTGTCACCCATCCTCTAGGCACTTGTCTGTGGTGACATAGAACCAGTGTGCTTGCTCCTCCAGAGACAGGAACATAGATTAGAATTTCTAGTAAATGGTGTCTCACCTCCTTTGCTCACCTAGAGGAGAGCACAATATGTCACTGGGGTCACTTTAGTACAGACTTGGCTGCTCTGCTGCTCTTAGGTAGAAGAGTTGAAGGCAGAGGCTATAAGATTTCATGGGTGGAAAAACAATGGAAGTTGCAAATTGAGTTATGCAGTCAGTCATTTAGATCTTAATTCATGGTCTGGGAAGGCTTTTATGGTGTAGCCAAGTACCTCAAACAGAAAGCTGTCCACTTATGGCCCTACTAACTGGCCATGGCACTGCAGCTCTGGTCTTAACCTAGGACACTGACTTGGTCTATGGCTTGGAATGAAAGCTAAAAATACTCATTTAAATGAAGAGAACTTAGGCTTCTGTTTTTTTCTGGGTTAAATGTTTCTGATATGGTCAGTGTGGTGTGTGACAGGGCTGTAGCTAATACTGCTGTTTGTTGTATGCCCAGGGTGAAGACCTGGCAGTGCAGGGGATGAATTGGGCTTCAGAGTGGTTGTGAGTGAGTCAAGAGCAGGCATGTTCTTGGTGAAGTGCAGGGGAAATAGGTAAAACCTAGAGAAATGATGATGGTGTAAAAGGCAGGCAAAGGAGAGACTGCCAGAAGAAAAACTCCGTCAAGGAGCGCAGCACATACAGAATATGTGATCATATATTTCAGGTATTTGGAAATGTATTCAAGTCTAAAGTTGAAGCTTTGGTGTTGGTGGATGCTACACATGTTTGTTTTAAGTTGTAGCATAAAAATTATAGCTAGGGAGGATTTTTGGGCTGTTTGCAATGCTCAAATTGCAGATGCTTATTTAAATCCAGAGCTGGTCTGTAACTGTAGCTGGAAGGTGGAAACCCTTCTATTTCCTTGCCTTTACTGGGATTGAACCAAAAACTTAAAACATGTGGAAAAAATTTAAATAAGCAACCAGTGGCTCTTTGAAACATCATGTGTATGTTTAGTAAATACAGATGGAGATTATAGAGACAGCAAGGATGAATATATATTTTGGCATGTACCTCCTTTAACTTACTCGAAGTGATGTGCTCCCACTGTGCTGGGCTGCCTTTCATTGCATGGCCTTCAAGCTTGGTGTAAAGAGAAAGGGAAAAATGTTTCACAGCCAGCCTCTGGACTGCAGCTTAGTGCAGCTTCCTGTCAACAGCATCCTACTTCTCTCCCACCCTGAAACATAAAAGTGCAAGAGGAAGTTATCTCCTGGCTTTTCAATTTGAGGACTGTTGATTACTTTATGAAGGGTAAATGTGAAAAGCTGCTTAAGAGCTGTGACTTGGCACTGGGGTTTTCCATCAAAGATGTCTTTACTAAGTCATTTTTATTAATTTATGGAGCGGGACTCAAGCTTGTAAGCTAATGGACTAATTTCTCTATGTGTATTAAAGGCAACATATAAATGGAGGAAGAGGATAAACTTAAGAGCAGGTTTTTTTATCTTCTCCTTACCAAAAGACTTGAGTGATTGAAGCAATGATTTAGGGATTGCTGTTGCCTCAAACAAAGACTGCTAGAGCAGTATTCTGTATGGTATCATTGTTTCCATGCATTGCAAGTAGAAACTCCTGTGAAGGTCAGGAGATCATTTGAAATGCTTTTTAAGATGATGAGTGTGTATATAGGAAGGGATTTTAGTGGTGGGTGGCCCAGCTACAAGTGATGTAGGTAGTGTGGGATTGGGGATTTTTGTGTTCTTTTTTTTTTTTCCCCTTTGCAAAAGTCTTTGGCAGTGGGCTTTCCCATCTCTGGATTTGATTGCCTCAGCAGTCTTAGAAAGAGAAAGCCTAGAAAACCTGTTGCATAATATTCTGGATAAATTGAGTGGTTGATGAGACTACTGGGCTCAGCTTCTTGTTTCCCTTCTAGGAGATGGGTGGAAAGCGCTTTGATTTTGCTGGTGAATAAGGGAGTGGTGTAACAGGAGAGCGTGTTCAAGTTACTATCTCCTTAGAAGAAATTTAACTGCTTCTAATTATTTCCTACAGGCAGTGGCCAACTGCACTGGAGCCAGCTGAATGAGCCGTGGCTCTTTGGGCTTGTCAGAGAAACTCAAGCGCTGCTAGAAGAGCGGCTCTGACCAGAGCACCCTGGAGAGCCGTGCCCTGTATTCTGTGCCAGCTCTCATCCCAGGCTCCTGCTGCAGCTTCCTGCTCCTGCTGTGGCTTTGCAGGGGCTTTGCAGGGTATCTGCTCTGAGCTGTTAAGGCTTGCACAGACAGCAGTAGGCAGGCCTGAGTATTACAGCACTCTGGTATGTGCTTGCTCCTCTAATTTGTCTAGACTTGGCATCAGCTTGAAACCAGTAGGTTGTCAGTGGTTTGTGTCTGCTGGAATTGCGCTCCTGTTAGGCTTTTAAGCAGTTCTGCCACAAACTCCTTGACCTCTACAAAGTTATTTATACTGGTGTAGAGTCTTGGGCTTGCTGGGTGTGCAGGCTCCTTGCCCAGATGGCATTCAGGAGTGAAGGGATGGCCTCAGGGAATGTTTCAGGATATGTTCTGCTATGCCTTAATTCTTTAAACACTGCCTGAACAGCAGCAGGAAGGGCCATTTCTGCTCAAATTGATAAATACTGTGTCTGCTACGTCTAATTTTTGTAAATCAACCCAGACTGAATAAGTTCTGCATGCTGTGGTTGTTGTGTTTCCTGCAGCATAGTCCCAGTGCAATTTGGGAAGACTCCTTCAAAACCAGCAGCTGTTTCAGGCGCATAGGCTTGGATGTAAACCACAGCACTGATTGCCTTGCAAACCTCTCCTGTAGTGGCTGTGACAGCAGATTTGGCAGTGCAGCTCCATGGGAAGGAAGAAAATACTTTTAAGAGCAATTGTTACATGGGGGAGCTGTGGCATCTGCTCATTCTGAATTTGACATGTGGCTGATGCTGGATCAGGACAACTTAATCTTTTCCTGGTTTGAGGCAGGAACCATGTTCCATTTCTCTGTACCTAGTCTTGCACTCTTACTTTGTGTGTAGTTGGGTTTTTTAAAATTACAAAAAATACAAACTAAAAAGGGTGGAGGGAATCACAGAAATGCTCTGCAGATTACAGAACATGCTGTAGTTGTTGGCCCTTGGACAGATAATGAGGAAAATAAGAAGAATCTGTCTGAGATCATTATGGCTTTCTTCTTCTGAACCCTCTTAGGGAAAAATATTGCCCTCACTGAATATAAATATTGCCCTCACTTGCTGCCTTAGGTGTTCTACTAACACTGATTCATGACAGTAAAATAAATCGATGCCAAATTCTCTTTTATTTAAAAGCTGCTATCCTTTAGCATTTTGTAGATGTAAAGGTTCAGACAGTAACTATGAATTCTGCAGGATGGAGGAATGGAAGTTGAAGCTGGATAGGGATAGGGAGTAATTTCAGAGTGCAGGCTTTATCTTCCATGGTTTAGTCACCTAATGCTTTTTTATAAATCACTTTCTGTTTCCTTAATGAAACATAGGACTTAAATTCCCTTCCTTGTGATCATCTCTTCAAAGTCAGATTCTGTAAATGGTTTTATTTATGCATCTGTATGTTCCCATAAATTTCTCATCCATCTTTCAAGGTTTGTTAAAGGCCACAGAAGAATTGAGACCTTATTTACAGTTCATGTAAATTCATTCCTCAGAGTCTTTTTTTAAGCTCCTGGGTGGCACGTTTTGAGTCATGGATACAGGCAAAAGAAAAGATGAGAACAGTTTTGAAGGCTGAATTTTTTTCCTCTTTAAATCTTAAGGGGAAGCAAGGTAAAGGGATGACTTGTAGTTGAAAGAGCTTCATGTTCTGAGTGTTCTGCTGCCTATAGATAAACACTTCGGCTGTGTGTTGCATTTAGGATCCTATGCCTGTTGGTTTAGTGGAAATTTTTTAGTGGTAGAGGGTTTGTTTGGGGTATTTTTTTGTTCTGCTTGGTGTGGGTGGGGTTGTGGGTGGGATTGAAGCAGAGAGACTGTTTAGCCTGGGTGCTGTCAATGCAGAGCAGCTGAGACTGCTGTGTAGGTGTATCCTGAGAGGACACTGATGTCTGCTTGAAATGCAAAGGAGCTGCTCAGGGTCTCTGCTCTGGGGGGCAGCAGTTTTTTAGTGTGGTGCCAGATCCAAGTGAACAGATCAACAGCAACCTGTACAAACTCCTCCTGCAGCCAACTGCCTGATGGTTGTGGTGTATGAGCACAGGTTATATATAGCATACACAGCTGGTTGCGTTTGCTACAACTGGTGATGTATTTCTCCCAGGAAGGCAGCTGCAGCTCAGTCTATGAGGTCTGCTGGGGAGCCCCTGTCCGTGCTGCTAAACCAGGAGCCTGGCATGGACGTGTCCAGGTGGTGGGGTCAGCTGGGTGCAGTCAGGACAGCGTCCTGCAGACTGCCCTCACGAGCAGCTCCTAACCTGAACCGGACAAGGGCAAATACAGCCACATAAATCATCTGCAAAGAACAGAGTTAACTGTGTTCTGCACTGACAGTGGTGTGTCTGGACAAGGTTAGTGGGCTAGTGCTGTGATTTCAGTTCTTCCTTTTTTTTTTTTTTCTCCCCCCTTTTTGTTTTGTTTTGTTTTCCCAACCATGACGTCTGTTAACTTGATTTCGGTAAGATTAGAGGAGGAGAATGTTGTCTTGTTGGTATCTTTAAATTTGTGTGATAGGAAAGGTGCTTCAGCAAAGCTGCTTTCTTTTATTTTTTTTCTTCCTAGGACCTAATATGTAGTTTCAAAACATTCCTAATTCCTTACTGGTTTACAGAACTGAATAATGTACAGAGGTGGTACTCCTGCACTTCTGCACAAATTGTGTACTGAGTGCCTGCTGGGAGCATTGGTGGGTTCAGATTTGTTATGCCAATGTGACTGCTTTAGTTTTAGGTTAAATTAACTTTACTATGACTGCATGTAAGCTAAAACTTCATCCTTTGAATTCTAAACTTGTCTTCTGATGGTGTTGTTAACCCAATATTCAATACTAGATCACTCAGTCTCTAGAGAAATGTAACAGAATGTTCTTTGCTCCGTAGTCTGGGTGATAAGCAGCTGCCTGGCAGTGTCTGGTGGAGCCTTGTGCTTAGGCCATGGGTGGCACAGGTGTTTCATGGCTTTTTCTGCTCTCAGGGGTTGTCTTTCTGGAGGATGTAATTGCTTTAAGTCATTGAAACCAGGAGAGAAATTCTGGGAACAAGGATGTTCCAACAAACCTCATTCAGCTAACAAACTAAGTGCCATTTGTGCTGTGTGGAGCTGTTGCTAGAAATTGCTCTAAAACAGCTAGGGAATTCTAGAAACAACTGAGGAAGTCCTGGTACTTCCTAGACATTGCTGGCTCTGGGAACGGGAGAGGAAGTCCTGTAAATTTGAGAATTTCAAAGAACTACTGAACCCTACCAGAAGTTCAGAGAAATTCCAAGAGACCTTAGAAGCTCCTAGAAACTGAAAGTTTCTAAGGATTTCTTAGAAATCCTAGGAGTTACAGTAATGTCTAGAAAATGTTAGGCTATGGGAATCCAGTTAACTCAGTGACTCTGCTAGTAATCTCTGATTTATGAGCATTTACTAGGAATAGGAAAACCATCATTGGTTTTGGATGAGGCGTCAAGTAGCTGTACATGGATAAACACACCCACCTTCCTTATGCTGTCAAGTGTCCAGTTTTAGCATCTGCCTCAGTGAGTGTCCTGTGTGCTTGCCTGAGACACAAACTTGTTTTCTTCCCTGCAGTCCTACTTTGTCACGGATTATGACCCAACCATTGAGGACTCCTACACCAAGCAATGTGTGATAGACGAGAGAGCCGCGCGCTTGGACAGTAAGTAGCCCACCCACAGTGCCCACAAAACTATGATAAGGGACTTCTATTATTCCCAGGAGTTACCTGGGTGACATGAAAAACACACTTCTATGCTGCCTCTCCCAAGAGCAATATAAGTGCTTTGCTTTAAAAATTTCAGTTCTTGTATGTCGGTGATTTCTTCAAGAACAAACCAACAACCCTCATCCCCACATATCTCTGAGAATCTGTTTCAGATGGTCAGGAATTAGCAGAAGTCCTCAAGTTTTGTTGCTCAGTTTGTTTAGTAGGTCTTGAATTGTTCAGTCAGTGCAAGAACTCATTAGGAATATTAGAAAAATACCCAGTAGTATCTGCAAAAAGTGGTTTCTGCTTGGCTATGATGCATAGGAGAGACTCTCACAATATCTTATAGGACTAATTTTTTTTTCAGTCTATCAGAATATGAAATGTAGTAATCCATATTTTTGCTTATGTTCAGTTCTGGATACAGCAGGACAAGAAGAATTTGGAGCCATGCGTGAACAGTACATGAGGACAGGGGAAGGTTTTCTGCTCGTTTTCTCAGTCACAGATAGAGGAAGGTAAGCCTGAGGTCAGGTTACTAAACCAAACAAGTTTTGATTATTCTTAAATTGCACCTTATCCTTAACTGAAATAATCTCAAACAAAACATTAAGTATGTGTTCACCCTTAGGTTCAAGGTGTGATGCTCTTTCAGCACTGAAGACGACCAATTTTGAACCAATCACTTTGTGAAAGTGTTTATTTCTTTCAATAGATGACTTGAAAGCATGCACAAAAAAAATGACAGCTCTATTCAAGAAGTTCATTACAGTCCACGATAGCATTTTCCTGGGAGTGACTGGTATTCAGTCAGTTCTTAGGAACATCCCTTTGCCATGTGCAGCACCAAGTAGCTGGCTCTGGGTTTCTGAGTGGGTTTAGGGTATGTGCCTGCAAACTCATTAAGGCAGAGGTCCCTCTGCTTACCCCTGTGCATTGACTGAATGGATGCAGAATGGAGATGAAGCATCTTAGAAGCTCATGGAGAGCTATGCTTATGGCAGACATCCCTTCTAGTTCACCTTTGCATGAGGTGTCTTGCTACCTAATTCTTTTTAATGTGACTTTTTTTACTGATAATCTTGCTTTTAAATTTTAGCTGGCAAATTAGGTGGAAATGACTTCAGACTATGTGTCTGGAAGGCTACAAAGGGTGTGTGATTGTCTGCAAATGTCTGTGCTGAAGGTCCTTATGTAGTGATACAGTTTTAACAGTATTTACTTGAAAGCGGTGATTTATTTATTCATTCTCCAAAAATCCTTGCTTAGGTCAGAATTAGCTTGTTTAATATACTATCCTGGAAGAAGTTTTCTGCTCTGCTCACCTTTCTTTAAACACTGCTGAAATATTCCTTATGCTTGAACAGCATCAGGACCTGGTATAACAGCTGGTAACTGGAAGGCTTTCTGATCATTTAGGCCTGCCATTTTTCTGTCCTTGACGAAACAAAACTTTCCAGCTTTGGTAGCTTCCCCCAAAATTCTTAGAAGTAGCTCTGGAGATTTGCAGCTGAAATATTGATCACCACGATCCCTATGCTGTAGTTTGAATATTCTAGATGGAGTAGAGTTCCAGAGTCAGGATTTGTAGAATGGACTGTGGCTCTCTACAACACATTGACCCTGGATTCCTGTGGATTGAAACAGTCAGTGTTTTGCTCACCCTGCAGCCCCACCTCAGCCCAGTGCAGAGGATGCTGCTCACTTGGGGATTTTTTTAATTTGAGTGTTGAATGGTTTTCTAACTGGTCATGCTGTGACTCTGGAGTGCCTGCAGCTGTCTGTACGTGTCATGGCTGGGCAAGTCCCAATAGGCGATTTACCATTTCTGAACTTTTTCAGAACCTGAGAATCTGTGAATTCATGCACTGATGTTCTACTTGTGTTCTTTCACAGCTTTGAAGAAATCTATAAGTTTCAGCGACAGATTCTTAGAGTGAAAGATCGCGATGAGTTTCCAATGATTCTCGTCGGTAATAAAGCAGATCTGGACCAGCAAAGACAGGTAATTCATTTGCTGTTAGTTACTGCTCACTTTCTTCCAGAAAACTCAGTTTTCCCCCCAAAACTGAACTTACCACCAGAATGGGAACAAACAAATGAAAAAAGTCATGTCGTACAAACTAATCCCAATGCAAGAAACTCCACTCAGTTTTTGTACTTGAAGAAACGTTAAGAGCATGATGGCATTCCATACACAGCACATCTTCTGTCTGACTCAGTGGGGTTATGTTGAGACCAAGTCTATTCACAGAGCTGAGGGTTTTGTGTCATGACTTGATTACTCAGGCATGAACGTGTCTAATTCCTCAGTTGTGTTACTCACCACTGCACTGTGCCAGCAGAGTGCATTCCAAGACTAACTCCAATGATCCTTAGTCTTCAGTGCTCTTGCTTTTACCTTTCACTGCTATGTATAAATTAGTAGTTACTCACTTTTTTCTCTTTGACCACTCATCTTCTGCATAACTGACTTAAAGCTTTAAAAGTTGGAAGTACAGCAATACAATTTCTGTTATATTTATGTACCTTAAAGTTTTGAAACCAATAGTTTTCAACCTCACCTCTAGTCACAAGACAACTTAAAATATTTAGTTTAGAATGATTTAAAGGACTTTCAAATTTGTTTTCCTTACTTGCTGTTGATTTTTAATGAATCAAAGTAATTTGAGCTGAAATGAATATAACCTTACTATAGCAGCAGGAAAGGAACAAATGTCAAACTTGCATTTTCTTCAGCAACTAATTTGAGAAGCCTAATATTTTCTCATGAGACAGTAAGATGACATCTAAAGCTCGGTGGCAAACACATGATTTTCTGAGAATAAAGTAAATATTACTAAAATTGCTGCAATTGTTTTAAGAGTTTCACAAGAAAAACCATAGCTTAAAGAGCTCAGTAAGTTTGTGCAATGTTAAAGTACAGTTACAGTACAAAAAATGAATATGGTCTCTTGACTGTCACAGCCTCTTCATCCCAGAAGCTGTGTAGAAAGATCATGACAAAATTAAAAGCTATGCTGAAAGATGCTCCCTTGAAAGAAATTTTCACAGAAGTGGCTCACAAATTCCTCTGAAGTAACTTTAAGTACTCACACATTCACAGAACAGCTGGTCCCTGAGACACAAGCAAAACTCTTTCATTCTTCAGTTACCATCATGCCCCCATGAAAATTCCTAGATATAACCTAGCAGGTCCTGGAATGTGTACTTTATCTCCTACACATATGTTGGCATGGGAATTATGGAGGTGAAACTGAACTATCCTGCTAATTGTACTTGCTGAAGAACAAACACCCAGATGGTTTGGGAGGGAAATAACATTGCTGGTGTCAGCCCCAGCTCTCAGGATACCTGCAATTGTAGTTGGTAATCCTGTACATCCATTTCTAGAAACACCTGTGAACTTTGTTCTCTCCTCCACCCTCCTGATGTTATTGCACCGCCTCTGTTTCTCCCTTAAAGGCAGAGAGGTGCCTGTCACCTGTTCTACTGCTCTCTCTGTCCTGTTCCAAGCTGCTTTTTCAGGTGAAGATGGGCTGGAACATATCCAAGCTCAAAGCAGCTTTTCTGAATTGCCTAACTTTGCAATTTTGCTGCCTATATCAATATATGTCTCCAAAATTTCCTTTTGCTTTTTGTGGCTATATTAATTGCCTTAATTGATTAGATGCTGATGGGCATAACTTTTTGGTGCTCTCACTCTCATTTATATACCAGTTGATGGGCTTGCCACTCCCATCATAAGCTGGTGCTTGGGCAGATGTAGCTGAGAAAACTCTTCTGGGTTTGCTTAAACAGCTAGTACATGTTCTTAACTCTTCCCTGCCCCTTCCTCATCACATGGTATGTTTCACTTGGCCTTCAGTCAGTGTGAAGGAATGGTTTAGGGATGCTGAGCTGATATAATTGGTCCCCACAGGGAGAGGCTCCCCTCCCTCTTGACTTCACATTCCCACTCTTTCCCCGATCTCACTTGAAGCACTTTTGGAGTTGAATCATCTCTCTGGATGGAAAGGAGCAGGAATGGCTTCCTGGGACCTGTGTGAGCTAAATCAGCTTGCAGAAAGATTTGAGTGCCAGCGCTGGAAACATGGGAAGGGGTGGGACTGTGACTTGGAGCAGAGCAGGGAGGAGTTGGGGTGGGGGGAAGCAAGTGAGACCTCACCTTTTGGCAGCAGCAAGCAGTGAGATGTTATCAGCTGGGTGTTAAACAGGGGGGTTGTTCCTGCTCCACCATATGAGCTCTCAATACAGCCATCCAGTCACTGAGGGGAACCAGCTTGTTCATCTGACTGAAAACTTGTCAACTAGTCCTGCCACCAGCTAAACCAGCTAGTCCAAAAGTGAGGAAGAACTTCAGCCTGACAAGCAAGGTCATCCTGCTCAGGCTGCAGGTTTCTTGTGCAGGCAGCTGCCATGGGAACTTTGGGGTCAAAGGAGAGAGTGCTCCCTCACTGTGGCTGGCAGTGCTGGATGGGTGGGAAGTGTGGTGTATCCCCAGGCTATAACCTGTGGGCAGAAGCATGATAAGGGCAAGTCCTCTGCACTTTTACCCTTTGCCTGCTGATGTGTCAGATCTCATTGGCCACCACCAAAAACCTGCTAGGCCGCACTAGCGTCACACGTGTCTTTTACTTATCTGATTCTTTCTCTCTTAACTTAATTCCATTTCTCAGCTTCAGAATTAACGTAACATTTTTAGAAAGTCAGGAAGCTGGGTATCAGTTTTTAGAACAAAATTGCTTGTACTGGGCATCTACCTGCATTTTCCAAAAGGCAGGAGACAGGCCAATGAAACACATGCAATCTCTGAAAGACTTAAACTAAGTTAAAGAAAGTAATTTAGTATGTGTTTGGATCAGCAAATGATATTCAACAAATCTTCCCAGAACCCAAAAGAGTTAAACATGTGGAAGAGTTCTGCATGTCTCAAGGGTCTGGCCACACCTTTATCCAAGTAAATGTATGTTGAAGTTGAACAGAGTACAGAGTACTATTGCTGTGACACCATAAATCTGGAGGCTAATGATGCATAACTAATCATCCTCGTATGGTGGCAACTGTTTCTCAGGAAATACATGAACTGGGTTGTACAACAGTACAAACAATGTCATACAAACAATGGTATGATCTTGATGAATTGTTGGGGCTCACCAAAGGTGTGGTGTAAATTAGTGGGGCTCTTATATACCCGACACCAACTCACAAGGGGTTTTGGGAGGGATGTGAAAGAGTAAGTTTGAAATAGCAATTTGTCATGGCAAAAACTGTATAGGTAGAGTTAAGCAGCTTTCTTGTGCTTTTTGTCTCTCAATATCCACAGGTTGCATTGACAAAAATGAGTCTTTAGAGGACAAGCAAGCATTAATCTTTATAATGTATGATAAGAAATGAAGCTACCAGTGTTTTCAATTTCCCTAGTCACAAATTGCTGATTCTGAAAGCAGAATTGAAGCACCATCTTTCACTGCTCTTTCCTAAAGTAAATGCTGTGTAGCAGCCTTTCAGTTAAATGGGGTAATTCCTTAGCTCAACACTGGACGTTTCTACTGTAAGATAATTCAGTAGAGCACCAGATGTTTTAATAATAACCACTAGTGATGGAGGAGTAGGCTTGTCAGTGCAGGATATGTATGACTTTCTGTAGAAAACTGCTAGCTTAAACTGGGTCAAGCCTGATCATTCCCCAGATGGCAGGGTTTCAAGGAAAGTTCAAGTTTCAACAGGGAAGTGCTTGGGTTTCATTAAATGCTAGTTCTTGCTTTTTCATCATGACTGAACTAACACAATGACCTAGTACTGAGATCATCTCTGCTGCCAGTTACCTTTAAAGCAAGGTTTTAAAGAGAAGTGCGTGTGACGTAACTCTTAATTATCACTTTCTTGTATGAAAGTGTGGCCATAACTCCTTGCAGTGGTGGATGTTGGGACTGTGTCCAGGGACACCTCTGTGCCCACAGGCAGGTTGTACCTTCCGGTCCTCCCGTGGTTTGTGTGATTTTGGGCTTTATAGAGAATGATCAGTCGGGCATCTGATGCAGTATCTGGATACAGTGAGCCAGTCTGAACATGTCAGTGCTTACAACCACAGTTTGCACATGCCAAAGCAATCTTTGATAGGAGAGTGTGACAAACTGGAATTAGGGGATAGTGAACTACCCCTGCAGGAAAATTGGGATGACAGATGCACTCTTCAGGGGTGATGGAACTCTTGGCAGAAATGGGCAGTGTTTCTGTGCTGAGAGCACTGTAGGGTGTACACAGAGTGGTAGAAATAGATTCGATTCAAACTTGAAGAAACATTTAATTGTTACCTGTATGATGTATCTCTTAGTCTGGTGTAAGTGTCCAGGTATAATACAGGTGCAGTGTTAGGTTAGGCAGCCTTGAAGAGTTGCTCTAGGTGGAGGAAGGCATGGAAACTTTAGAAATTAATGTATTTCTGACAGATATCAGGCAGAATAGTGAAGGGAGAAGGACATATGTTCACAGGATTATTGTCAGATACTCAAATGGAAACAGTTTCAGAAGAAGAATGTTAACTTAGGGAAGTGGGAAATAAGCTTGTCCTGTTTGACTGGCTCATATCTTATGTAATGAGTGTTCATTTGAGAAACTTTTACTAACTGAACAGCATGAATGATGATATCCAGAAACAAACAGTAAAATATCCTACAACAAAAGGGATGAGCCTTATGAGTGGTTCTCATTCATATTCAGCCTTAAGCTTGCTAAAACTGCAGAACCAACACACACAGATGTACACACAGTCACTACCATCAAATCTGTGGCTCTCTTTAATTCTGTCAAAATAACAGCCAGTCTTCTTTGGAGAAAAAGGATTTAGTTTTTATTTTGGTGATGATGTTAAATAAGCTGTCCTGTCACACTTCCTGGAAAACCTGTCACGTTACAGGGTTGTCGTACTCAAGAAGGGACAAAAAAGATGAAAATTCATGCTTTTATTTTCAAGTATTTCTATATTTGTACTTATATTTTCCTCAGCTTTGAAGAGGGAACTGATATGTTCTGGCCTCTAATTTACATCTTGGGCACTGCACATGTTTCAATACTCTTTCCAAACCAAGTATTTTTTTAAACTGACTTTGAGGTCACTAAAATTGACTACAAGTAACTTGACAATATACTTGTAAGACTGACAAAAAAGATTATTTTGGAATTTAACAGTTACAGATATTCTACAAGAAGAACTTCCATGTATTTATAATGTTTTAGATGCAGGATATTGTGGAAGTGTAGATTAACTTTATTACAGTGTTAGTTTGACTTGTACCTGTAATGTGCTTTAGTACAATAGCAAAGAAATTCTTTAAACATGTTTAAAGATTGAGTTCAGTTTCTCCACAGAATTACACATTCCTTGCCAGTTATTTATTTTTGTTGAACTTCAGCCTCACAATTTCTTGGGCTGCAATAAACTATGCAGGGATGAAGAGAATTAAAAGGAGTTAGTTTTGCTAGAACTGTTATAAATATAACTTATTAGTCTGAAGTAGAGATGTACAGAGAGTTCTGGAAGGTCTGATGCAAACTTTAGGACATTCTACAGTCACTGATGTAGAGATTCTACAGTCATGCCAGAAAACAGCTACAAGTTCAAGTGCAGCCTTCATAAACTTTGCAATTGAAATATTTCAACATCTAAGGTCAGAGTGGAGTGTTGAAGTGGAATTGTTCTAGCTAGGGAAGCAGGAGTCTTCATCATTATTCAGTTTTCAAACAGCAGTAGAGGATTGATGGCTTCCAGTTCTCCTTATGTGCCCTGCAGCTAAAAAGGCAGCTCCAGTAGTTGATCTTGGGGTTGAGTCGGTTCTGAGGGTTTCTTTTTTGGCTTCAGCTGGTGGTGATAACACTGAAATGAATGCAGAGTTGCTGTGAGTGTTTGAGATGAGCAGATGCATCCTGAATTACTCCAGCTAATGGCACAGGGTGCTGGGAGCTTTTTGTAGAGCTTCATGAGGGTTTAGTGGGAGCAGCCCTGATTTCAGCAGGAAGTGTATGGATGTAGTACCAGTGGGATGCTAAGGACAGAGGAATTAAACATGTGGAGATGCCATGCATGAAGGCTCTTAAACCACTGTGTAGCTGTTAAGAAACTATTTTGTAAGCTGAAAAGTACATCTAGACCATGCACTGTGGTGAATGCTGCCACTACTTTCCTATTCCCATCTATTTCCATTTCTGTGTAGCTTCTTAATCTAATGAATCCACTGGGTTCCTTTTCAAATCTAATTTAAAAATAAACCCTCCTTATTTTTGTTCTTGTATCAGTCCTCTACGTGCTGGTTTAATGTTTTTCTGTGAGAGCAGTGTAATCTTTGACATTTCTTCCATTAGGCATTGTCTTGGCAAGATCTGTTGTACTTCCTTTTATCACTGGAAGCTGCCCTTCCCTCCCTGGCCCTGTGGGTGACCTTCCTGTTGGAGCCTCGCATGCCCTGCACCGCTCAGGGTGGCCTCTGTTCTCTGACCTCACCGCTTGCCACCTCATCCAAAAATACACAGGGGAGCTCCTTTGGTTTTGCCTTGTGCCCCACTTATTCCTCCTTCCTAGAAGGGTCCACTGGCTTCCTGGCTTCTGCCTCATTGCTTTAAATTTTGCACTAACTTTTCACGATGCCCGTTGTTTCCTGTTCATCTCCTTTTCCACTGTTGTCTCAAAGAGTCATTATGTAGCCAGGGTTTCTTTCATATTTCTGGATGAACTGAAGGCCTCTTGGATTTTTTGAACTTTGGTAGTCTAAGCTATGTTTAAAACTGGCTGTGTTGATATTTTGCTATATCATCAATAGATGTTTTTAAATTACTTTTTATAAAGACTTAGAAGCTAAACAGCAGTTGTTTTAATAGTAGTCTGTTTGTTGTTGGATTTTTTTTTTGTTTCTCTGGATTTAGCTAGGATAATGCAAAGGTGAATTTAGTAATAGTATTCAGAATTCTGTTAGTAATCCAGCAGATGCTGACTGAAGCACTTGCTTTGAGGAGGAACAAGGGAAGATGTCTGCCTGTGAAGGAAAACTTGGTCTTAGGCAGAACTGGCCCCTGGAGGGAGGGGAGTTTCTTTGAAAGTCAGTCTTTGTCTATTGCAGAAACTTCCTTTAAAAAAGGTCTATTTCCCAGCTGCATAATGTGGAGAGGGTGAAAAGTGTGCTGTGCCCAAAGAGCCATTATTGTTTGAGGGGGTTGGATCCTTAACGTGTCCAGGCAGTGTGTCCTGACACAAGCCTGCTTGCAGAGCCCTTGAGTTAATGACTGATGTCTCTTACAGGTGACACAAGACGAAGGCCAGCAGCTGGCACGGCAACTTAAAGTAACCTACATGGAAGCCTCAGCAAAAATCAGATTGAATGTAGACCAAGCTTTTCATGAACTTGTCAGAGTTATAAGGTATGGTAATTGAGACGAGATAATTCATGTCCATGTATTAATGGATAGCTGCAGCAAAGGTGTTGAAATGCAGTGGGAAAATTGCTGGGAAGATTCTGCCTGCTGTTACCTCTAAGCTTTTGCCAATGATTTCCACTATAAAACACTCAGGTGCATTAGGAAAAATGCTTACATGAATTTAATATATATTTGAAAGATAATTTTGTCACCTTAATGTTTTGGATTTTGTTGATCACCCAGTCAGTAAATGTGATAAATTGCATCTGAGACTGGCCTTCTGTAAAAAAATTTGGTTTCTTAAAAAACCCAAAAGGTGAACTCAAAAACTATCACTTATTGTATCAGCAATTTTAACGGAAAAAGGAAGTGCATTCCCTATGAAAGTATAAAAAGAAAGTGTGGAATACAGTAGTTGTGTTTATTTACCTGACAATTATTCTGTGAATTTAATTTGAAATACTTGTTTCCAGGAAATTTCAGGAACAAGAGTGCCCTCCTTCACCAGAGCCAACACGGAAAGAAAAAGACAAGAAAGGCTGCCATTGTGTTATTTTCTGAGAATCCCAAGAACCAAGCTATCAACTGCCAGATCATTTTTTTTTTCTTTCCATCATTTTACATCACTTCTGGTATTGGTCTAGCCTTATATGTGCATGTCCTAAAAGTGGTCACCAGAATAGCCTTAGTCCAAGAAGCTGGCAGAATAGTTCTTGAAGAAGACTCGGTCATCCTGGGGCAGACTTCAAACCAAAACACTAAGGCTGCTTCTCTAATACCACAGTTCCTTGCTTCTCTCCCTTCAGAGCTTGCACCTTGTGGAGTTTTATTCGCAAAGGAGATGAAACAAAACCGTGTAGGACGAGGTCTTGAAGTCATGCCTAAGTTGTCTCTTGTGAATTAATTTATTTTTACTTCTGACATTTCATTAGCTATTACAGAGACCTATATTGGAGTATAGAGAATACTTTTTAAAAAGGGGTGGATTGGCGCTTTCTTGTTGTTGTTGTTTCTGCCCTCAGTTAAATTAGACTTGAGTATTCAGCTAGCCTTAAGAAACCTACACTGAATTTCATTGTCAGCAAAAATTTTCATCTCTCATTTATGCTGCAGTTTTATTTCGGTGGCCAAAACATTCTACTGTATTTATTTTTTGAATCCAGAACAGCTACAGGATGATTACTACTACTATTAGGATATGGCCAAATACCTGAGCTCATTCTGGATTGAGGCATTTCAGCTTATTAAGAAATTTCACATTATATTTGAAAACAAATTGTGTCTTCCTTTGTATTTCTGGGTAAGGGATTAAGGAAAATTAAAATTGTAGCTGTTTTTGTTTCATGTGATATAAAAACAAATTTGATCTTTCCATTGTCAGAGATGATTAAATGTTTTTGCTATATACTTTTATACATTATTTTCTTATCAAACTAGTTAACAAGTATTTTTATATGTTTGTAAGCAAATATGCTTTCACAGCATAACTTGTGTATATGTAAAGATGAGTATTTAATTCTCACAGTTCACTTTTAACTGACAAAATGTGGGATTTGCCAAACTGTGGTAAATTTCTCCTTACTCTCCCGGTTATACCCAAGAATGGCCAATTATGTGCCTGCCCAGCACACCTATAGAGTAAAATCTAGTGTTGTGTTTTAATGAATTTCAGTATCCCTTACTAAAGACTGACCATTATGTGAATTATTAAACTGTAAGACTTTTAACTGATTGTTTAGTTAAACTGTGGATGGTTGTTTAATTCTGAGTTCTGTGGATTGTGTTTAAACAATTCAAGAGTATGGTCCCTGATATTGAAATACTGAGTGGTATTGCACAGTTGTCACCTTAACTGAATGTGTCCAACAGTTCTTTGAAACTTGATTATTAAGCAAACCCTTGTATAACTTCAGGTGCTAGAATTAAAGATGATCTAACCATTTTCAGGGGGTTAGCACACTGCCTCTTTCTGAATCTCTTCCAAAACCTGCATTTTTTGGGGGGTAGGGGGGAGAAGGGAGTGATGGAACCTGGCTAGGGAATAGCAACACATGTCTGCAACAGCATTTTCCTCAAGCTTGGAATTAAAGAAACTTTACTTTCAAGAAACATTTCAACTGAAGTCATGACAGATGACAAAAGCTGATGTTTGCTTTGGCTTGAAGTGTGTAGTCAGTGGTCCAAACAACAATCCTTGCATTTTCAGGCTGTGCTCACTGTCAGGTGCTCTGCCATAAATCTGGAAGTGTCTCCTGAGAAAACAGGGCTGAAACAAGTTCCAGGTACCTTTACAGCAGCAAGGCATTGAACCTTGAATTCAAGCTCCTGCCTAGCATTGCAGAGGCAATTAAGGTTTTTTTAGTGTAACTTAGATTAGCTTGTGTAATGCACTTTTGAGAGAGTGGGTTGCTTCCCCTCCCTGGTGGATTTATTGGTTGATGAAAGGCTACTTAGGAGGAGTGTGTGGAAGAGTCAAACAAGAAGTTACAGTGGAAACACGTTTGGGAGATGCATTGCATTTTTCAAGTCAAATGTAAGAAATTACAGCCTGTAGCAAACACCACGTGTTTTCTTAACTATGTAAAGCTCTCTGGAGTTAAATCACTGAATATGTGCCATTAGAATGAGTTAAGACAGCAGATTACAGTATGTGTGCTGAGACTGAACTTATGAGGTGAACATACCTTTAACTTTTATAACTTTATTCCTTTTTTTTTTTCTTAACCTTTCACTCATGGTAGAATGGCTTTAAATAGTAGAGTGTTACATAGATAAGGTTTTTTTTTTAACATGCTCCTCATAACTGATAGAGAAGGTGCTAGAGCTCCACGTGGAGAGATGGATAACTTTGAGAGGTTGATGCTAAGGAACCTACACCTGCTAAGCCACATTGTAAACATGGTGAATCTTACAAAGAAAATAAACAACCATGGGACCACCAGCAGCTGCTGTGCAAAGTTCATTAACTAAGACATGAGCACACGCTTTTCAAGGCTTCTATTGGAGAGAATGTGCAGAGAAATCTCTGTGATGTTATCATATCTTTTCAAGACTGTGGCACTTTAAGGAGATGTTAAATGTAGTCATTTGGATCCTACTCTTCAGACATGAAGTAAATATTTAGAAAAGTAATCAAGATTTTTGGCCTGTAGTGGTGATCTAGGTGGTTGTGAGTTCAAAACAGCTGGAGGTATTTCAGTGATTTGCTTTTCTAATTGTTGTAGCTGAAAAATTATGCTTGTGGCCCTGGTCTGGTGCTTGAAAAAATACTATAGGGACCTTGTCAGTCTTTTTTAAAGTGGCAGCCATGATCCCGTGTGCCTTGGATTGGTTGTGAATTTACAACATTGCTGCCTTGCTGTAGGATAGAGTTTAGCTGACAGTCTCAAGAGAGATTCTTTCAGCTTTTCCTGGCAGAAGAAATGCTTTAAGATTTGTCACTCATGTTTGTAGTTACCTCAGTTCAAGGCTGCATCCATAAATCTATTCAATTTGCAGTTCAGGACTCTAAAATGTAGCCAGAAATGATCTCCTGTTCTTCCTAGAGCACAGGGTAGGGTCTGGATCTGTGTTTCAAAGCACAGAATAACACCTCTTTCTGGCATCTCACACTGCTCAACTTGTGGATGAGCAGTGGGGTTGATATGCTCGTAGGCAAAAGCCTTTTTGTGCATAGGAGCATGAGATGAGCTGTTGTGAAATGGTTAATAAAGCAAAATATATTTGGAAGGTGTTAACTCCCACTTAATGCCAAGGAAAACTCTGACTTTAATGCATGGCCTTGTGGTTAGTCATCATTGATAAAGTTCAGGTCTGGATTCAAACAAAAACATTGGCTAACATTCTTCTGACATCATTTATGTGACAAGGCTTCACCCGTGGTGTAGTGTAGTCACTGACTGGCCTTGCCACAGCTTGTTACAAGACTTTGATGAACTTACTGCAAACAAGAGACTTTTGAAGTCAGTCACCACGAGCCCAGCACTGCCAAAAATTATCTGCACTTATTCTTTAGAAGTTTGTTGCTGAGAAAGGATCAGGCTGAACAGAATGCATTTGCACTTGATTGAGGCATAGATTTTGAAGTTGGTTACCCTTATGTTACCAAAACCATGATAAAAGAAACACTCAAACAGATTTTAAGAAAACAACCGAGCTGGAAACAGGAGGGCATGGGAATGTTTCCTTTGTTACTGCAGTAACCCACAGCAGGGCAGCAGTCTGCCAAAACACCAAGGGTTAAAATTGTCAAGATGGGCTCTTGCTCTGAGTTCCTGGATGGTAAAAGCACTGCTCATCACTTTGTAGGTGTGGCTTTTCTGCCTTCCTTCCTGGGTCTGTTGTAAAGTCAGGTTAAAATTGCAGGCTTGAAGCGAATTCTGGATTTTGCATGGGGGCAAGTAGGGATCTTAATCCCAAGGTTGTGTACCCAAGTTGGAAGGCCAGAAAACCTCGGAAAATTCTTAATACTTAAATACTCTTGGGGAGCTCTGACCATGGGAACACTTGAATGCAACACATCAGGTGCAGAAATGAGGATGGGTGGTAGTTAAAGTAGCCTCTAGCTGGGAAGATAAAGGGCTTTAAATGAGAAACCACAGATGTGGAAAAGGCAAAGGATTAAACCACAAGGAAAACTTAATACTCAGGAACAACATTGTGAATATGTGCTGGGCTTGCTTTCTGTTCTAGACTTTTCTGTTTCTTGCTTGCTGTTCTAGACTTTTAAGACTTCAATTATAAAGGGTTTGAGAGACTTATTTGTAGTGACCTTAGCACTTCTTAAACGATTACATTTTTAAAAAATGCTTCTGACATGAAAGTACTATAGAGGGAGGAAATTAGCAAGCAAAGGGCGAACAGCAAAAATGCAAGTAGAGACAATGATTAAACCCCATAATTCCCTATCTCTTAGTCCAAGGTGTGGATTAGGGTGTACTAAACCCACTTTTCACATCGGTTAAACTGAACTGAAGAGCAGTAGAGCACAATTACTTCTCTGAATGCCCCGGGATCTCCTACAGACCACCACGAGATGGCACCAGGGGCAGCCCTACGTGCAGCTGGAAAGTGCTGCTTTCCCCAGGATCCCCATACTGAGTTAGAGTGCCTGCCCTTACTGTCAGGGTGGGAATGAACGGTGTTATGAGAACCATAACAAAGCTGTTGATCTGTAATTAAACTAGGCCATGTGTCAGGGCTATTTCAGAGTAATTATTTTCCATGGATTCTGTGAAATCCGGATGGTCAGCGGCTGGGGAAAAAACAGTGGTTTATAAATAGTGGTTCTGAAGAAATTGATATGAAAAGCAGGAAGGATGCTTGCAAGTCAAAAACATTAGATGCATGTTATTTAAAACATTATACATATTCTTCATTTCTTCAGAGTTTGCCAACTTTTATAGTTACCAGCTGTGTCAGGAGTATCAGAGACAAAGCAAAAATGAGTGATACTTATGTACTGTTAGAAACAATAATAACAATAAAAAACATACAATTTGCAGTCAGAAAGTTACATATAAACGCTTCATGTTCAGCTAAATAATACATCCATGATGATTACTGATACCAAATTTTGTTTGATTTGTTGGACATCTGGAAAGGCATCTGTCACTGCCAGGTTCTAAGTTTTGGGCTCTTCCGTTGCTGCCCAGAGCTGCTTTGTGATGAGTTCTTTCCAGCAGTATTACTTGTAATGAATGTCCTTGAAGGGCTCTGGAGTGGAAATAGAAAATACACACCTGTTTCCCACTTGTTGCACCAGAGCAATCCCTTAGAACTCCTATTTGATTTCTTTGTATTACTAGGACTGAATGTGACATATTCCTCAGACTGTTCCAGACCATTCCCCTCTGTTTCTCTTTCAAGAGTTAGATGCTGGACAAGGAAAATGGGGAGCTGTTGCTAGGTGATTTAGTGATAGTAGACACTACCCAGAGCCTCCATTGCCTCTTGACCAACCTGATTTTGAGGTCTGTGTGAGGAAGTGGAATGAGGAGAAGAGGCAGGAGCAGTGGGTAAGGATCAAGGCAGGGGTTCCTTTGGAGGGCTCGACCCATACAAATTCACAGGACCTGATGGAGCCCGTCCAAGATGGAGAGAGAACCTGTTGATGCCCTCACAAGGCTGCTGGAACATCTTTCATGACTGTCTTTAGTGGAGAGGATGGAAATTCCTCGTGGCTGGAGGAAAGAAAATGTTGCCCCCCTCTTCAAGCAAGGCCTGGGAAAGAATATAGGGAACTGCAGTGAGTCGTCATTGCTTCTGTGTGTGGAAAGTCACACAATGAGTCCTCCAGGAACATGTTTCTAGGCACAAAAAACATAAGGGAGTGGGAATGGTCTGTATAATTGTATGAATTTACTGGAGTCAGTCACACCTGACCACCAGGATTGCCCTCTGTGACAGTGACTGAATTTATGGATGAGGAGAGAGTAATGTATGTTTTTACCTCAACTCAGTGGGGCTTTCAACACTGTTTCCCACCCTATTTTGATATCAAGGTTCAGGGTGTGGTGGGCTGGGTAAAGCACTGGCTGATGGATTGGGCTCAGAGGGAGTGGTGGTCCTCAGTGTGTAACAGGCTGACTTCCAGGCAGGGTCTGGTGACAAGAGAAATGCTGCAGGGACCTCACCTGGCATCTTCAACGTTTTGCCAGTGACCTGAAGGAGACAACTCAGTGCACTCTTAACATGTTTGCGAGTGCCACCATGCTGGGGAGAACCTGCTGGTGAACTTGGGCATGGGGCTGCTGGAGGAACAGGTCAACAGGAGCCCATGGAATTTTACACGGACAAGTGCGAAGACCTTTTTAAAACCAGAAGTTTTCTTTAAAGCAGCTTAGAACTCCAGCAGAGCTCTGAGACTTACCTGGGGGTTAGGTTTGCACTCGTGCATGCCAGGAAGGTTGCACTGGACCATGGTGGCTGCCCAGAGCATGCCAGGCTTGCATTGCTTGCTCTAGTTCATCAGGGATCCAGAAAGAAGAAACAGGAGCAGTGGCTTGTGCAGCTGATGTGTTTTAGGGGGTTAATCAGATACCTCTGTTATATTTTTGAATATGTTAAATGTTGCTTCCTGTTGCGGAGAGGTTGCTTGTTTCTGGGCAAGAGGTAGCTTGTTGAGTGGCATGTCAAGGAGACAAGTGGTGAAGTCTTGCAGCTCAGGTGTTTTAAGTGAACCATGGAACAGGTATTGTACCTTGTGTGCAGAAGGACAAGGGGCTTTGGTCTTTAGTTATGGGCTGCTGCCTATGAATGAGGAATAAATACATTACATTACACTACAACTTTTTCAGTTTGGGTTCCAACTGGTCACCTGCCAGAAGATTCTGCTGCTTTAATATCCATACATGGATCCTTGGAAATAATGCCCTGCACAAGAGCAGACCTCTGCTGTGGTTTTATTGTCTGGTGAAGGATGTCGTAATTCAAAACTCTTCTCAGCCTGAGCAGGATCAAATGACTTCTTTTCCATATCTGGCAATTTACATTATTCATTTCAGAACAACATTAAAAACCTGGAAAGCTTAATTGCTGTGTTCCAGGGTGAAGTCTGTCACTGTTTATCACAAACCTGAGATGTGAAAGGGCTGATGGCTGCAGGGAGATTTGTTGGTGCTTTTTTGCCTGCTCTACTGAAAATGTCAGGGTTTTTTGCCCCTTGAAATGTGGTTGCCGCCTAATTTTTGGATTGTGTCACTACACTGAGGTGACAAAGTTCCCACTTTCCAGCAGAGGGGACAGTCTGATGCATGTGGGCGTGTCTCTGGATTTCAAATTGACTTTTTGATATTTTCATGTTCTGTTTACCTAAAGTAATCCAAATTTCTCATGACATTTAAACAATGATAATGTATTTTGTAAGCTTTAAAAATTAATTTTTTAAAGAGTAAATTGATTGAATTTTTTTGTTTTGCTGTTTCTGCCCCTCCTGCCCCCCCCCCTTCTCCCCAGATTTCAATTTATAAAGCCTGAGGAGCCTTTTTTAATGCTCCTGGTTCTGAATTTCTTCTCTAGCAAAATGCCTTATGGAAGAAGTTCTTTACTGTGAGGGTGTTGAGGCACTGGAACAGGTTGCCCAGGGAAGTTGTGGATGCCTCTAACCCTGGAAGTGTTCAAAGCCAGGCTGGCCCTGAGCAAACCTGGTCTAGGGGGAGGTGTCACTGCCTATGGCAGGGGGTTGGAATGAGATAATCTTTGATTTCCCTTCCAACACAAACCATTCTGTGGTTTAAAATCTCTATATTAGAAGCCAGTCAGTGTCAGTCCTTGTTCAGGACAGGGCTGCCTGCCAGGCTACTTATCCAGTGTCTGTGGTAGCTGCAAAAATCTGGGAATGTCAGTATGGTGTGTGAGGACACAACCAAACAAGGCATCAACAGGTTCCTTCTGAATGCTGAAGCCAGCAGGAACCGTGGAGGAACAGGAATGGGAACAACACGTGTAGTGCAGGCCAAGGATTTAAAACACCTTTACTAACACCTGGTTCTGTACTGGGGCTGATGCCATTGCTCCTGCAGCATAAATTGGAAAAAAAACCCCAGCTATTGTGGTTTTGTTGAACCTGTATTTCGGTTGGTAAAGCTCAGGATTTCTTCCACAGATAGGAGGATGCCAGTCCAGAGGGATGAATGCAATATAAAAATCCCCAGCAGATGGGGACTGGAATTTCCCAAAGAGTAGCACTGCCAGCTGGCTCCTGAGGGGCTTCAGGGCTGACACAAGCTGCTGCAACCTGAGGGAAACACTGGGAGGCTGCTGGTGTCCCAGAGGAGGGGACTGTGATGGATTGGAGCATCATTGTCCAGAGCTGCTTTGTGCCTTCTTTAACACAAGGGAAATTCCAAAGTGTCAGAGCAATTTTTATATTTCAGCTTTTTATTTTTATTGATTAGCAAAGCAATACCTCACAGAAGACCACTATACTCATCTGTTGGCACAGTCTTATGTTTTATGTCCCACTGTTTCTGTACATGTGAGAAATCAGGATATATTTCAGAGAGGAGTAGAGGATTAAAAGATCTAATGAATTACTAAGAGATTGCCTTAGTAGTTCACGCTGTACAGATGGATGAAACCACCATGCTGTCCCTTCAGCAATATGGTCCATGAGGGACACTGAGCCTGCAAAAAAATACAGATATATATATATATATATAGTAAATATAGTATTTTCTAGCTCTTAAAAGAAGAAAGAGGTTGAGCTCTCATGAGCACAGTGCCAGTTTCTTACACTTGTGAAGACTGGGACTTTTAAACCACCATGGCACGGTCAGGTTTCTAAACACCTGCAGGCAGAAGATTCCCAGAGGGTTGGGTCATCCTTTGGCTGTGTAAGAATGGGGGCATTGCAGTGTGGAGCTGCAGGGCCAGTGTGGGTGTCTCCCAGGGTTTCTTGGTTGCTGCTAGGAAAGCTGTGCTGCTTCAGGTTCCTTTCTGCAAGATGTAAGTTGTCATGCTGGCTTCTTTGCAAAATGCCTGGAGCCTGACAAATGAAGTTGTTTATTGTATCAGGAGCAGCATAAAATCGTAATGGCTCTTGGAGGGAATTTTTAGAAGCTGCATTATCCTTTGAAAGGAAGATTAAATGCACAATTATGCCAGATGCTCTTAAGGATGTAAATAGCCTCTTTTCAAGCAAAATCATTAAGCCCAACTTTCACGAGCTTTACCTTGGCAGGGTGATGTGAGGGAAGGTAGAAGAGCAGAGAGGGGCATTCCCCCTTCCCCAGTTCCCCTGCATAAAGCATTATGTCACCCAAGGCCCTGGCTAACAGAGTCCCCAGCGTGGATGCTGGGTGTCCTGGAGTCACCACTGCTTGTCCCACTGCTGAGTGTTTCTCCTCATTTTTATGAGCTGCTCCACAAGCCTTTTGTGCCGTTGTCTTCTTTTTTAAATTTTAAAATTATCTGGTGTCATTTTTACAGGCATCTCATGCTTCTTGTAAGGTAGCAGAGCTCCTGTGGGGATGCAGGCTGTGCAGTGCTGTTCCTGTGTCCATGGGCCCAAATCTTCTCCTAAGCAAGGTCCAGGTGTTTATTCTGCAGGGGAAGGCGCTGCCCAGGAGTGAAAGGGTTTGTAACTACTTTTCCTGGAGCTGTCTTATAACCTGCCTGGTTATTAAATGAGAGCTTGTGTTCTGTTCAAGGCAGCCTGAGTCCTTCTGGAGCTGCCATGCAGGCTGAGCTGCAGCAGTCTCCTGCTGGTGTCTCCCAAATGTCACCCTGGCACTGTCCCCAGCTGGAGGCAGCGGTGTCTCTGAAAAATCCCCTTGCAATCGTGCTTAAGAGACCAGATCTCCCCCGTCCTAACTCTCCTGCCACCTCTTCCTCACCTGCAGAACCTGGTTTGAACGGGGGCAGCCCCTCGGACAAAGGGAGGAAGTGGCAGGGCAGGGACATTAATGCGCGAACCTGCAAGCCCGGGAGCATCCCCACCTCCAAGCAGCAGCCCCGAGGGCTTGGAGAAATCCCTGCTTGCGTAAGCACTAATTAGCGCTGCTGAAGGACTCATAATCTCATTGAGCACTCTTTGGGGTGGCGGGGGCAGCGTCGGTCCTGTTGATACAATATATATATATATATATACATAATCACAGAGTGGGCATGCTCAAAACTTAAAAACCCACAGTGTTTCTAGAATATCCAATCTGGAGTTTAGGCGGCATTCTTGACTTTCCACTGTTAAATCTGTTCGGCTCCATCCAGTGACTCAGCAGGTACTTTGCCATTTGCCTGCAGGGAAATGCAGCAACAGCCTGTTTGCTCCAGCCCTGCTACCGGTTTAATTTCTGTGGTATTTCAACAGCTCAAGCCAGTATTCCAGATCGCATTTATTTGGGTGATAAAGTCATTTGCTGTATTCTGAACACCTGAAACAAGGAAGATTTTGTGTCTTTTCAGTGCTCAGTTCCAGTCTTTCTCCCAGCTGGCACTGGTATGGGGAGTCTGTGGGGCAGAAGAACTGCAACGTTATTACTGCTCCAGCATTCACATGCTGTAACCCAGAAGCCCAGCCCCTCGCTCTCCCTGGATTAAACATGCTTGCTTTGAGATGTCCCTGCATCTGCAGTGGTCAGAGGGAATCTCTGAAGCGGGGAGCAGACGTGACTCATTTCAGATGTGTGTGGATGCGGCCCTGCTCAAACACGTGGTGACGCATGCCCTGAAGCACTGGGAGCAGAACCAGTGGCAAGAAAAACATTTCTCTCTCTGACTGAATTCCAGCATGGATCTCATTTGTGTCACTGCCCCTTGCAGGGGCTTGTGAGTGCCCCAGCTCTGCCATCAAAACCTTTTTGAAAATTTCAGCTTTGAAATAAGATTGGGAGCAATGCAGGCCGTGGGGTAAGGGGGCAGGAGCAGAGCTGGGACACTTGCAAAGAAAAGTCACTGCCCAGCAGCAGGACCTAGAGATGCTCACAGCTGATCACAGGCAAAGGCTTCACTGTCAGTCATTAGCATCTGTTTGGAATTAGTGAAACAGGAATTGACATACTGCTGAGCAGAAGGTTTGGGAGACTTTGCATTCGGGGAGCTGTCACCCACGTGCAGGAAGCAGGGAGACACCTGTGTGCCAGGAGGCTCAGTCTGCTGCCCAGAGTGTTTTCCTGAGAACTCTCAAGCTGTTGTTTACCTGCAGCAGAGCACTGGAGACCACACTTCATTCTACTCTGGAGAACCTCCTCTGTGAGGATATGTGAAGGGGTCCCCTGAGGTAGGGACAGGCAAGTTCTCCAAGCACTACTCTGCCAAAATTTGGGGGAGGGGGGAGGGGGTGGGGGGTGATTTTGTCATGTTACCCATGTAGAAAGGCTGTGCTTGCCCTGAGGTTCAGCAGGGTCAACCCCAAATCTTTGCATCCCACCTGCCCCAGCATGCTGGGACAAGACAGTTCTGGGTGTATGGCTGTGTTTGCACTGCCAGGATGAACCACCATGGCTGACATTCTCCTGCTCATAGCTTTTGGTCCAGGATGAGTGAGAAAGAGCCTGAGGTGCCAGTGAGCTACATTTTGAATGAGGCATGTGAAGAGGAGAGCAGCCAACCTGTGCTCCTTGCTTTTATTGATGTGCCTTCAGGGGTTTGTTTGTTGACAGAAGCTTCTTTGGGCTGCAGGGGCTCATCAGGATGATCTTCAGCTGCTCCCATGTGGAAAATGTTGGCCTGAGTAATTCCACAGACAAGTAAACGGTTTCAGTTTGCCCATTTCCAAATGTCTCAGTTTAAGCAGAGCAGGTAGGGGATGTGGCTGTAACTCTGCTTTCCAGATGCTCTGATTCATCCAGGTCACTCGATGTGGGTTATGAATGAAATAAATGGAATGCACTGTCAATACATCTCATCAACAACAGGGTATGTGCAGTTACAAGGAGCAGGGCTCAGGTCTGGGCATTTCAATTGCTGTTCCAAGGAACCCTGCTTGACATTTTCCCTGTTTGAAAGAAGGCCAAATATCCCCCATATTCAGGAAGGGTTGATTTGGGTTAAAACTGGTACATGGATAAAGCTCTTGGGGTTGTTCTGCTTGTCCTGATGCAAAGGATTGAGGGTTTGGTCTATTCACCCTTCGAAAATAAAACCTGGAAATTTAAAGATGGATGGCAGGCATTCATTTACTTGAAATAAAGGAACTGAGTGGTGCAAGAACAATTGGCTAACTGATGTCCATGAATACCTTTGAGCTAGGAATGGGAATTCTCTGCCAGCAGAGTGGAACTCCAGGACTTTCAGCTACTTTCAGGAGCTCTAGGAGCTCTTCATTAGCAGCCTCCGGAGCTTCAGCTTGAAACCCTCATCAGATACAGTGGTTTGTGAGATGAGTGACTGTGCCTGATTGAGCCAAGTCCCTTCCAGTCCTTATTTATGTATCCTTGGGATTTTTATACATTTCTCATGAGAGATCTTATACATAAGAGCAGGGCTTGGCACCAGGCTGGCCAAGCAGTGAAAGAAGGAGCCAGAAGATACTAGCACAGGCCAAAGAGTTGGGACTGTCTGGGAAAGGTTTGAGAGCAATCTCCCCACCCCTCTGTATGTCTGATATCCTGCATTGCCCTGAGGCCTGACTGTGCTCACCTGGCACTGCTTCTGACAGCATCTCCCTGGGCCTAGGGATGGTCAGGTTTTCTGGGCAGCCCCATGTGCTGTGGCGTTGCAGGAGATGGGGTCATGATCCTGCTGTCTCTGTCCCTGACCCTGCACAGCCATGCAGACAAGCCCCACAATTGTGTGACATTGGGAAGCAAGACCTGATTCCCAGCCCCTGGGCAGGTGGAGGCACCTGGGAGTACCACAGGCCCTGTGCTGCCTTCAGCTGGTGAAGGTGAGAAACAGCTCCACAGGGTCTCGGCACCGGCACTGGGCACTGCTGTCCCCACCTCGGGCAGGTGTGCAGGAGCCAGGAAGGGTGGTTTGGCCTTCAGTCCTGCACCCAGCTCAGGAAGAGCCACGTCGAGGCTGGAGGGCTCTCACATCCCTGCCCTGGGGTGAGCTGGGACCATGCACTGTGCAAAACCAGTGACTGAAACTGGGAGCGCAAAGCGTTTTTTCTGCACTCTCAGCAGTGCCCCCAGCCCAGCCACCCGCCAGGTGCAGGGGCTGCAGGAGCGGAGCGGGAGCGGAAGGTGAGCGGCGAGGCCGAGTCCCTGAGGGGATGATTCCGGCCCCGCGGGCAGCCACGACATCCATGGCATCCTGGAAGATCCCGCTGGAGAGACCCGGGGCCCGGCGGTGGGTGGGAGGCGGCTGATGTCAGCGCAATGGACCCGTATCTGTGGCAACCAGGATAAATAAATAAATAAGGCGTGTGTGCCGGACCAGGAGCCACACAAGCCTGCGCTGCTCAGCCCAGCCCCGCTGGATATCCCTTAAGCGGCTTAGCAGCCGCGCTCCGGTTTATTACCTGCGCGTCTCCGCGCCTGCCGTCTGGCTCCGAGCATCCAGCCCCGCGGCGGAGACCCCGGGAGCCTCCCCCTCTCTTCATCCCTCCCTCCCTCCTTCTCCTCCTCCTCCCTCGCCGGCGCTGGCAGTGGTTTGCTCCGAGCGCGCAGAGCTGGATGCGAAGCCGCTGCCGGGCGGCGGATCCCGGCGGCGCCGCGCAAGGCCGGAGGCGCTGCCCCCAGCCCCCGGGCGGGGCTGTCCGCACGCAGGTGTGCGACCGCCCAGCCCTGCCCGCAGCCGCCGAGCCATGCTGGGAGAGCTGTAGCCGAGCCGGAGATGGATGGTGTCAGCAGCAACAGGAGCATGTCTTACAGTAGATGGAGTTACAACAGGTATCGTCTGCCTTGTTTTGATTTGTTTTTTCTTTTTTTCTTTTCTTCTTTCCTTCCTGATATTGTAAAACCATCACGCTGTTTATATAAAACGAGATGGGGAGCCCTCTTCAGGGAAGCAAAACCCTTTACTGATGCTGCTTTTCCAGTCTTGGGACACCCTGTGTTCCCAGTAACTCCAGCAGCAGCGTTTGATGATGTTTAGGAGGTGTTTGTCTGGAAACCAGGGTGGGAGGTTTACCCTGGGGTGGCCAGACTGGGGATGCTCCCAGCCCTGAATGCAAATGTTTACCAGGCTCTCTCCTCTGAGCAGGGCTCTGAGATGCACTGATCACCTCAGCAGTCACCCAGGTTTCTGAAAGGTGGTCTGTAGGAACTGCTGCACAAAGCTTTCAACAAACATAAACCAAAGCTTGGGAAATGGAGGTGGCAGAGAGCCAGGATGTGTCTAAAGAGTGGTGTTTTCAAGTGAGCCTGGGTACCACAGAGCTGAGAGGGCTGAATTTGGTGTCTCATTGACACAGTTGAAATATTCCCACTGTGTTTCATACCAGCATGCATGCTTTTCCTCTTCCTGGAAACAGAAATTTATTGTAGCTTTAATTTTGTTTTTATGGGATTCATGGCTGTGATTGACAGGTTCTTCAAGCCTGCATCAAAAAAAGAAAAAGGTACAAACTTCATACTCTTTTCCTTTTCTTTCTTTCTCTTTTATTTTTTCTTTTTTGTTGGTTTTGTCTGTGTAAATGTTACACCTGTAATGCTAAGCATAAGCAGTGTTAGCATTTCACTTAATCACTACCACAAGCCACCACAATATTCTGGAGAAATAGCCCTTGGAAGTGGTTTTCAGGGCTTAGCCAGGTATTCAGCGTTGCCCACGCTCACTGGATGCGTGGGTATGTATGTTTTATATGTGCACCTAGAGAGTTTCACTCATTTTTGGTGCATTCCCACTGCCTCAGCAGTAAAAATACAGATACAGTGGTGCCACTGGAACAATAGCTTTGTGTGTGTTTATGTGTACGTAAAACTGAGTTATACAACGAGCTGTGATTTTATGCTGCATTGTCCCATGCAGAGGATTCTTTCCATCTGATGCCACATCCTCAAAGAGCAGCAGTGGGACCCTGAAGAGCTCAGTCTGTCCCATGCAGCCCAAGTTTACAGCAGTTCCAATATTCTTACCCTACAGTAAACAATCCAAACATTTCCCAATAACTCCTCTTGCAGGTTTTCTCCCAGTGCTATCACATTGTGATATAACCTTATGTATTACTTGCAATCTATTTCTCCAGTTTTCGGTCTTCCTGACCCTGACAGAGAAGTCACTGATGAGTGTTCATCAGCCTTCATCTGGCAACATTCTGCTCTTGTGTGAGAGCCACCTTGCTTGGCTCTCCTACATCATCTGGGGGGATAAATACAACATTTCAGCACCCAGGCTGTTTTTTTTTGGTGGCTGGTTTTCAGATTTGGGGATTTTTCCTAATAAATCCAACTGTGTACTATATATATATATGTATATACGCACACATTTCAGTGCTGTGAGGATGAGAAGGGAATCATGGCTTTTACTCAGAGTCATCTTCTGAAAACCAGTGCAGGGTTGCTCTCTCAGGCTGAGCCTGCCCTTCCACACCCGTCTTGTGCCCAGGTTCCTAGCAGGAGAAGGTGCTATCTCTCTTTTATCCCAAACCCTGGTGGCTGATGTTTGCTTTTGGATCACGTCCCAGCTTTGGTCTCGCTCACCAGTGGCCACAGGAGTCCCAGCTGCTCTCGGGTGGCAGCTCTGTGGCAGAGACATGTGGGACAGCCCTGTGAGCAGCCAAGCACTGAGTGAAGGCCAATGTCTTTTCCTTGGGAAAAAAGAACATGCAGGTACCAGCTCTTGTGTTAGCATCCATGAATCAGCATTGCAGGAATAGAGGGACAGGGCCAATGGAGCAGGTGCTGCCTTCCATAAACACAATTGCATCCATAATCAAAAAAGAAACCAGGCATCATCTTTGAAATTAAACTAATTAAATGAAGGGTGTGGCCTTTAGACTTGCTACGATGCATGCATGGATTTTTCCCCATGGAAATGAGGGGAGTTGCTGTGTCCCTTCTAAATGTCCACAGCTGGGTGAAGCTTGCAGGTATTTTTCTAATGGGGTTTATTTGCCATTTCTGGCATATCTCAGCATTTGGCCCTGTGATTGTGGTATTCCCTTGGGCTTGCTGCCCAGGATATCCACAGGTTGTTCCTGCAGAGAATTTGTGCAATCAAGAGCGAGTCCAATCACCTGACTGCAAACCTCGAGGCCAGGGAGCCCTGTTGAGCACAGCTCCACTCAGCTGCTCTCCTAACCAAGGGGAAGCTTCCCCCACTCCCTCCCCCAGCCCTCACCAGTGAGAGTGTGGAAAAGAAGCAGGTACAGTTTGGAAAAGGCTCTTAAGGATCACATTTGGCATTTCCACACCTGGCTCCAAAATGCTGGCCTTAGCTTGTGCACATCTTTGTCTTCCTCCCATTTTAGTGCTGTTGTATTTCCCTGGTCACTCTGGACGTTGCCAGCTGGAAGCACAGGACAGGCAGCAATTTAAACAAAAACTGGGAATATTTTGATGATCCTAGAAACACCTGGGATCTCTGGGTTCAGATGGCTAACTTCTAGAATAAAAAAAAAAAAGTTTCTCTTTTACCCTCTGCCCTTGGTGACAAGCTGTTTATGAGGCAGCTTATATTCAATTTCTCTTTTCCTCTTGAGCATCATGCTACCTGCTCATGATGCAGGTCTTTGGGTGTGCAGAAATGCTCATCTTCCAGAGCAGAGTGAAACTTGTTCTTTTCCAAGCTTTCAGTGTTCAGGGCTGGTGCCCATCAGCAGTCTTGCTGCCTCCCCCCAGCTTTCTTTGGGAACTGTGTATGCTTTTGCTCTCGGAGATGCTTGAAACCTCCTTGTGTTGGTGCTATCTACAAATAGAGGTGGCAGGTGGAGGTTTTACCCTGTGCTTCTCATCATTCCCAGGTGGAAATGAAAGCTCAGAGAGAAGAGTCAATAATATGATAGGAAGGTGAAAATGGGGAATAGTTTTTGGCTGCTATAAGACTGAAGAGCCATTCTCATGAGCTGGAACACCTGAGTCCTTCCTAGCACTCACAGCAGCCGGTGACCAGATTGTCAAATGTTTAAACCTCAACACCACCACACAAATTTGACCACTGAAGGTCAAAATGGTGCTCATGAAGGCTTGAGTAAGCTCTGATACCATTCATGTAGTTGAATTCAATTGAAGGCACCATTTAGGACAGTGTGCAGAATTCAGTCAATCCGTGGGCAGAGAACACCACTTTGAAATCAAATCTATGGGCAAGTACTGCAGAATGGGAATCTGCAGTCTACATTTGGAAAAACTGCGCATGGAATCAGAGGTTCTCCATTATTTTCTCCAGGTTTCTCCAGGTTCTCCAGGTTTTTTCATGAATCAGTGGTCTGTGCTTAGCTCCCATGGCTAGTCCAGGAGGATTTCCTCAGGAACAGCAGGAAGTCTTGCAGAAGGAATGGGCAACCTTCACATCATACCTGTGCATAAACAAAGATGGTTTTTTACAAAAACCAACAAGCCACAGCAAAATACCAGATGTGATGTGATCCCTCCTTTCTCACATCTCTTCCTGGCCGCAATAAATCCATCGTTTTTCCCCTCTTTTCTCTCTTTGTTTTGTCTTCACACTTACTTTCTATTTCTTTCCTGGAGGGCTTCAGTGCAGCCATCCTGACCTCAGTAATTACCACACTATGAATGATAGAGGTTTTATCCACCAGCATTTGGAAGTATATTTTGGGAAACCTGCTCTCAGGAAGTTTCAGATGTCAGAGACAGCTTGAAACTTTTTTCTCTTGATCTGTATCTTTGTTCTATTCTGGATAACAGTGTTGTTTTTTACTTCCTTTTGAAGCTGCTATTTCTGGTTTTGCCTATTTTTAGCCTGTGTTGAAAAGCTGTGACAGTGCATCTGGGTCATGGTGTTGGAGGGTTTCAATCTTAGATCTTTGTTTTTGAAGGTTTTTAGACTCCTCTGCCTTGATTTTTCTGGGACATGCTTTCATCAATGAGTAAATAGGGGCTGCCCTCCAAACTTCGCCCAAAAAAAGTTATCTTGGAGAAACTTAACTTTCTTTTTCCTTCTCTTCTTTGAAATAGCATCTGTGAAATCCTGAATCTCATACAGGTTTGCTGCAGTGAGTGCACTTTAACTACACCAAAGCACAGCTCCTCTCTATTTGCAGCCAAACCGCCCTTCTGTCCTCTGCTGCCTTGTGTCTTCAGGTGTTCCCCCCCGCACGAGGTACCTTTAAAGCTGCAATCACCGGACAAAGGATCTGGGAGGACAAGAAAAGAAAGTTATTCTATGGGACAAAAGGAGAGGTAGAATCAGCCAACCCTCAAATGAAGCCAGAATAAAACATTCCTGTCACAGATACAGAAATACTTAGAAGTTTGTCAGTGCTATGCATTTAGTTTGCTGGAACTAGATTCTTTGTTTTTCTTTCATAGTAAAGCATCTTGATTTCAATGACATAGGAGAAGCTAGAGTTTGGGAGTGATGTTTCTTTTCTTAGGCCAAGGCACTAGGAACGACTTGAGGTGAGTTCATGTGTATCCTCCCATGCTCAGGGTGAATGTTTTGTGTTGGTTGGCAGCACATCCTTGGAGTGTGTGAATTCTCCAGAGACTCGTGACAGCTTTGCAGAGAGGTGTGGGAAACTTCAGCTCCTGCTTCCCTGAAGAAATTTTAAAACTTCTTAAACAAAAGTAGACTGAGAATATAATTTAAACCTCTTTGGCTCATGTACAGCATGACAATCCTAACAAATATAAGAATTTCTTCACTGGAAGAGTTGCAAGCACTGTAACAGGCTGTCCAGGAACTGGCTGAGTCTCCATCCCTGGAGGTATTTAAAAGCCATGTTGATGTGACACTTGGGGACATGGTTTAGTGGTGGACTTGGCAGTGCTGGTTTAATGGTTGGATTTGATCTCCATGGCCATTTCCAACATAAATGACTCTGTGGCTGGTGTTTGGAGCAGTAAAAATCACAGCCAGCAGCTCAGTAGTGAGAGTGAAGGGTAAGTTTCTAAAGGCAAGTCAGTGTTATAGCTGGTCTTTGGTTTATCTGTAGCAACGTTATATACCCAGGTAACATAAGTTAGGAATTTTCAGCAAGAAGGAGAGAATCACTTGAGTCTTAGCTTGCAATAAAAATCAACACAAAAGACACACACATCTTTTCTCAGTATGGTTATAGACCTCTGTAAAAGTTCCATGGTCTCTGCAAAGCTTTGTGCTTAAATCTCATGCACACTTCAGGTTATCTCTTGAGCCATAAAGACAACTCAAGAATTTCTTCAGGATAGAAGGAGGAATAGGAAACCAACAAAACTGTCTGTGAAGAGTGATGTACCACAAGAAATGCTGCTCTGGGTCTCTTATTAGCACTTTTTCCTTGCTCTGTGGTCTTATCGTATGCTCCATGTGAATGCCTTTTGTTACCATGTCTAAAAGACACATTAAGTGCCTCATGTCTGGTGCTGGAGGACAGAATTATCACTCTCTGCTGTGCCTGAATCCATGCACAATTCAGGGAAGATAGAACACTGCAGCTCTGAGCTATCAGATACTCTTTGTGCTCTCACTGCAGCTCTTAGCATTAGATTACATCTTAAAGAAAACTCAACCACGTCGCTCATGATTTGCATTATCATAAAAAGAAAACCTTTTCTCTCTCCAATATGTAATTTGTGTAAGTGCTGCTACTAATAGCAGTCTGAGGAATAATGTTCATGGCTGAACAACAACAGGGTTTTCCCCTTCGGAAATGAATCAGGACAGAAGAGGCATCCCAGCTGTTGACACAGTGGGATGTCCAGGTTGAGATGACCAGGCTGAGTTCAGCCAGCAGCCACCTGTAGTTGTAGAAGAGGGGTGTTAGCCAGTGCTTGGATATAGCTGAATTACTTGAATGTTGAGGTCAAGAACAGGGGAAGATTCCAAAGCTTCTATGAAAACAAAGATGCTCCCAGAGGAGTACAGGTCTTTGAAGAGCAAATTGTCAACAAATCAACTCAAAATCAATTTCAAAAGTAATTCTTAAGTTGTAATTTGTCTCTAGAAGTACACTACATAGATGATCAGACAGGTAAGTCACCTTGCTTGAAAAAAACCCAACATTATTTCCTAATTTTTATGAGCTTGCTGTGTTGTGTGTTTGATTCCTTTCATCCTACTGATGCTGTGGTGTGTTAGGGTCCTGTTACTGTGACAAACTGTCACACTGTGTCAAACATCCAATTACTTACTTACCTGCCAGGTAAACATGACAGCTCCAATTCCTCCACCAATTTGTGGGTCCTTAGGGAGACAAGATCATGCCTAGATGTAATTCCAGAGGCCGTGCTCTTCTGTTTTGGAAACAATCCAGTTTGGTTTGAAGTTTCACTGTTCCATGCACCCCCAGCACCCTCTTCCTCCACGCTGTGCATTTCTGCTGCCTGTGAACACAAAGGGCTGTTTGGAGGGTGGGACAGGTCCTCATGGCCCCTCCCAGCACTGATGTCATTGATATGAATGTTAAACTATTGATCTGTTCTTGAGGAATTGTGTGCACGCTCACCTAGATTCCCTCTTGTCTTGCCAGAGTTTGCTGGCAATCCTTTATTTGCTGGCAATCCATATTTCTCAAAGTGAAACTTCCAGCTTGAAAATCCTGCTTGAAAATCCTGCTCAGACATCTTCTGCTGAGGCTCCTGGAGTGTCAAAGCTAATTCCTTACCGTGGCTTTTCTTTCCCACATGTTGTTTTGCAGAGGTATAACCTAAAATCCTACTGAAAGTCAGGGAATGTGTTTGGTTGGTGAAAGATGCTCCCAGAGAGCTTCCTGAGGAAGGCTGTGTAAGGAAGAGGTCTGGAGGGACTCAGCAGAGGCTATCAATCAGGGAGTCAATCCAGGAGAGGCTGGCTCCACACAGACTGTTTCGCCTGTCTGCAGGATGCTCTGGTTTCTAAGAATATAACTCCATTTTTGCTTCATTTCTCACTTGAATTTTGTTCTTTTCTAACACAGTACTATTGAAGTACAGCTGCATGGGCTTCCTTTTCCTTTCAGAAAACTGAAGTTTCTGCTTAAAGTTAGTTTATCCCTCCATCATATTTCTTTTCATCTTAGGTGGAATAAATACAAGTGCTGTGGTTTTTAGTGCAATTTGGCTAGTTGTAGGAAGAATAACGAAACTTGGGCTTTGCGATGAGGTCTAGTAGAATGGAATTATCATCTGGATTGTGAAACAGTGCACTCAGACTAGAAAAGACTTTTTGGTAGGAAGGTGCAGATGAATCAGGAAATTAAGAGAGAGACCAGTAGGGAAACTGGGAGCTGTTCATCATTAACACTGTAGAGCAGGTGAGCTGATTTTTATGTACATGTGAGGCAGTGCTGTGACCAAGAATGACATGTGTGGTCAGTACATTTGGTTGGGTTTATTTAGGTGGGTCTGAGTAAATCTCAGAGGAGCTAAATTGCACAGTGCAGATTTCTGGAGGGGAAAACCAAAAGCAGCCCTCTAAATAATGAATAGTTTATAGCCTTGTCTTACTAGCAACAACTAAGTAACAGGGAAATGCTGAGAGGGAGCTGTGGGAATCAGTGGGATTCAGCAGGACTCTAGGGTACTGTGTGAACACAAGACTTAGAGGGCTTGGCAGTAGCTTTTCTTCCATGGCATTCTGTGCTTCAGCAGGCCTAAAATCCAGACACTGATGGATAAATGTCCCCTTCTCTTGGAAGCTGTGATGTTGCCTGCTGTAGTTTTCTCCCCACCTGTTCTTTGGTGTGCACGGACGCCCTGCCACATTTTCCCAGTTGCTGCATTACCCACATCACCACCACCACCTCAAATTTTGCTCCTCCTTTCACATTCAGCATGTGCCATACGCACTTTTGTTTCTCTCTGGCACACTTCAGTTTTCTTCTCACCTTCCTAGAAATCCCTTCCATTTATTTAATTAGACAGGATTTTGAAATTCAATGTGGGCCACTCACGCAAGAAGCAGAGGAGCCAGCCTGGGCTATGAACCCTGCCTGAGGCCAAAGCCCACTTAAGTCCCTCCTTACAACCCTTCTGTTCTTCTGCTAATCATCGTAAGAGGATTGACTCCAGGAGTATGGGATGTTGGATACTATAGCTAAAGGTGTTCATATCAGACTCTGCGCTATTTTCATTCATCCTTTTGCAAGTGTAAAATGATTTCTGAAGCAATGGGTGTACTGAGATCCAAGGCAATTTACTTGTGCTTGGAATGCAGGTGTATGGATAATGAAAGGAGCTTTGAACTAAAAAATAAGAACTAATTTAAAATCAGAGCTGACAATTAATGTTCCAGACTTGCTGAAAACCAGGGATTTCATTTCCACTCTCCACTTGTGTTTGGTAGTTGTAACACGCAGATGTTGTTTGCTCTCTTATGAAAAATAATGAGCCACTACGCAATATCATTTTTATTGATTACTGCTTTTTTTTGATGCCTGAAGTATACCTTAAGTGAAGGTGCACTCCTCCCATCAGCTCTGGGTGCAGGTGGGCTGCACTTGCAAGAGAGCTGAGGCTAAGCCACAGCTATTTATGTTCATAATTTTTGGAGCTCCCGGAGCTGAGCTTCAGTCTGACTACAGGGATTATTAAATATATCATCTCAAATATAGCATCATTAAGTGCAAACACACTGCTTTTTGCCTCTGAGACTGGGAAGGAAGGTGGTGATATTTTCCTGATATTTACTATCTCCCATGGGCATCAGGTCTTGGCTGCCAATAAGGCAAAAGGCCTTGCTGCCTGCAGCCCCTCTTGTGCTCCTGGGGAAGTGAAGCCAGGATTTGTCCACCAGGCATCCTCCTGGATGGGCTGTGACTCCAGGCATCTCAAATGTGCCTGGGAGGGAAACTGAACCTCAAATGTGGGGGTCCAACTCTGTTTTGTTCGCTGCAATGTCTTTGTGATACATTATATGCATTTGATTCATTCACTGGGAAATCTGCCTGTACTAATAGGTTGTTGTAAAATGTAATTCAAGTAAAATATCTGCAAAAGCAGAAGCGTTTGTTTTGCTTATCTCTTGCAGTGGGGTTTTCCTGTTGTCTTGGCTGAGCTGTAGATTTGCTAACATAAAACAATGAGATGCTGAGTTAAGAGCTGAAAGAAACTTTGCTCTAAGGGTGGAAGAAAAGGATCTGTTCCCATCTCACAAAAACGCACCTGTTTGAGTGCAGGCTTTCATTGTTAATTAACAAGTATCAGTGTTCTGCAGTGCTTCTCTGGCCATCCCGTGTGGAGCATTCCCACCCAGCCTGGGGGAGCTGTGCTGTGGGAACAGCCCTGGGTTGTGGGTGCACAGAGTGAGGCTGAGTGCAGTTCCTGCTATGCTATATTCTTGATAGAGAAAGCTATGCCTTTATCTGTGACTCAAATTGATTTTTTTGGCATTGACCACTATCTTCCTGCTAAAAATCTCTTTGCTCTCACCTTACCCCTATTGAACTGTAGGATCGTCTCCATGCTGTGAAGTATGTGCCTAAATCCCTTTCCTGTGGTTTTTATGAATCATGCCACGAACAACATTGCAAAGAATATTGATTTGCATCTTATCCTTTACTTTCCTGACTGGTTATTTGGCCCAGACTTCGTCACAAAGAGAAATTGCTGGTATTTTTATGTATATATTCTTCTGATGTACTGTGCAGCATAAAAATGCTTGTGCCTCCAGTAGTAGTGTGATGCTCCATCAGTGGTGTGAGGCTCTGAGTGTATTTGAAATTCTGGCTGCTTTACCAACAACTACTTTTTTTCCTACAGTTGTAATGTCCAAGTTTACCTTTTTGATGCCATCTCAGTCACAGTGCAGCTGTACAAAAGTTCTGAATTCTCTGTACAGTAAATGAAGTACAAATGTTTCAACATCAATGCTTGAAATACAGAGAATCTTTTTTTTTTTTTTTTTTTTCAATTAGGTTTCTCTTCACCACTCTTGTGTAGGTAGTTGGCAAGTCAGGGTAGATGACTTAGATAAGAATAGGTACTGGAGAGAGGGAGTAACAAAACAAAACAGATTATTTAGCAGAGAACAATACTAGAGCCCTTTAATGAGCCTCTTCTGAAATATCTCAGATGAGTCTTTTAATATAGCACAGAAGTTATGCAAAAAGTTTTCTAATGATGCTTGAATTGTGTCCACAAGTACTGTCACCTTTTTTCATGGATAAGTTACCAGAGGTCTATAAGTTATAACTTATGCACCATTATAACTTAGGCACTGTCAAGTTTTTCTGTGCATAAAGTACAGCAGATTTATAAGTTATAATTTTTTTTTTTTGAGGGGAGACAACTGAAAACCCATCCCTCTGCAATGAACTGTTCAAATATATGCTCAGATTCTGCTGTCTGGGATAGGGGGAGACTCTTCTTAAATGCTTGTTAGTCTGGCTTAAAATTCACCTTTGCCTGGATGCTGTGCATGAGGCTTTGCTAAGTGAAAGAAAAAGAGCAGCGGTACCAAGGGAAGGTCTCACTGTAGAGGTACTGCTTGTTTAAATTTGAGTTCAGCTTTGTTTTGGTTACAGCCTTGTGGGCTGACATTTAACCACAGCCTCGTGCTCTCTGCCCTGGCCCCAGATGGACTTATGAGTACTCCAGTCTGTGGATGTAAAAAGAAAAATAGTCTATAACAGAAGACACAGAACATGGCTGAGGAAACAAGAAGTGTTTTCCAGCACATCTTAGGGAATTGGATTGCTGACATCAACCAGCCACCCTCCATCTTTTGCTCACCCATGTGTAGGAATGATGTTCCTTATTAGATGTTGGAAGAGAGAAAGTCTCTAGAATAAGATGTTTAGAGCGAAGTTCACTCCATGACACTCCCTGAGAGCTGCCAGGGTGCTCCTTGCTCCGCCATCTTGTTTGTTCTGTAACTGGGAGCTTCACCTTTTCTTTGATGCTTTTAAGATGCCCTCTTGATATTCTAGGAGACTTTTAGGGGTACTAGATGAGCTTTTTTTATAACCAAATCCATATTCTCATCACTCAGTCTGGAAGGTGTTGGTGCAGGAAATACCCCTTTAAAAATACCGGAAGTTTAGAAAGACTGTTTAATTCCATCTCTTTCAACCCCTCTCCTTTGTATTCTTTTTTTCTGCTACTTAACTGTCTAGTCTTTTCTTTCCCATTTTCCTGCAGTTACATCCCTGGTGATGGGCCATAATAAAAAAAACTCAAATGGGTATTATTTTTGATTCACCTTAGCAGTGGACAAGGCTAGAGAAAATGAGGGAGGATCTTCACAGCTTTTCACTTCCCTTAGGTGTTTCATGAAGGATTCAACTGCCTTCTGTATCAAATCTGTGCTGCCTCAATAGTGCATTATCTGCCTGTTGGCCAGAGAAATACGAGCTGCTATTTTGAGGTGTGTAATCACATTCTGAAATGGTGTTACGGTGTGGTGGTTGCGCAGTGAGAGCACAGCTTTGCAGAGCTGGAAGCCTTGCACATGCAGTGGTAGGTGAGCAGCCAGGCACCTCTGCAGTACAGGAAAGCCCAGATGAGCAGATGGAGAGGTGCCTTGCTGAGAAGGACTTGGGGATAAGATGGATGAGAGGCTGGACATGACCCAGCAATGTGTAAATGTGCGTTTGCATCCCAGGAATTACCCAGATCCTGGGCAGCATCCAGAGCCCCATGGGCAGCAGGGCAGGGAGGGGATTCTGCCCCTCTGCTCTGCTCTGGTGAGAGCCCACCTGCAGAGCTGCATCCAGCTCTGGGGTCCCAGCACAGCAAGGACATGGACCTGCTGGAGAAAGTCCAGAGGAGACCACAAAGACAATCAGAGGGATGGAGCACCTCTCCTATGAGAAAATTTGGATTGTTCAGTCTGGAAAAGAGAAGGCTTTGGGTGACCTCATTGTAGCCTTCCAGTGCCTAAAGAGCGTCTGTAACAAAGTTGGAGAGGGACTTCTCACAAGGCCATGTAGTGACAGGACAATGGGGATGGCTTCAAAATGAAAGAGTTGTTTTAGATTAGATATTTGGAAGAACATTTTTACTGTGAGGGTGCCCAGAGAAGTTGTGGATGCCCTGTCCCCGGAAGTGCTCAAGGCCAGGTTGGATGGGGCACTGAGCAACCTGGTCTAGAGGAAAGTGTCCCTTGCCCATGGCCCGGGTCAGAAGAAGATGATTTTTAAGGTCCCTTCCAACCCAACCCATTCCATTTCTTCTGTGATTCCCCATACAGGAAATGATATGGCAAAAGTGTGGATGTCCTGCCTTTCCTCTCCCCCACTCTCAAAACACCTGTTACCAAAGGGCAGAGGGCTTGGGGAAGCTTCTTCCCAAGCATGCACCCAATTCCCACTCATGAGTTCACCTTTGCTAAGCTCACGTAGCTCCCCTGCCTCAAATCCTACATGTGCATTCCTTTTTTCCCTCTACCTGCCTAAATATATCATATTCACCTGCCTTGCTCAGTGTTGCAAGACATAATTCCTTCCCATTTTCAATTAAATCAATTCCAAAGCTCTAATTAATGGAATAAACACATCTTTCTCCTACTTGCTGGCTTAAGACACTCACCAGAAACAACATTTTCATCTCAAGTGAGGTATCTTCCCTGGAGTTTGCATCCTGAGACCTCCAAATTGCAGGTCCAGGACCACCCAAATGCCTAAATTTGAGCTCTTGAACCCTGAGATTTTGGTCCTGACCCCCCAAATTTTGGAGTCCTCACCCCAAATTTTGGGATGCTGATCCCCCCAGTCCCCCAAAATTTCTGCCCCCCCCAATTTGGTGTCCACACTCCCCCATATCCTCAAAATTTGTGTCTTGAATGCCTAATTTAGGACCCAGGACCCCAAAACTGGGTGGTTTTGTGGGGTCCTGGACCTCCCAAGCCCCCCAAATTTAGGGGTCTTGACCCCAAATTTTGGGATTCTGATCCCTCCAATTTTCTGCCACCCCCAGAGCCCCCGAATTTGGGATCCCAGTCCCCCTCAACCCTCAATTTTGGGGTCCAACCACCTCCTAAATTCCAAATTTGTGCTCTTGAACCCTGAATTTCGGATCCTGGCCCCCCATATCTTGGGGTCCTGACAATAGCGTTTGTGGATTAGAGGGCAGGCAGCTCCTGGGACATGTCACAGCCATCACTGGAGCTGCTCAGCACTCTTTGAGGCAGGACTGCCTGGAAATTTAGGAAACATGTCTACAAAAAATGGACTACCCTCCAGCTCCTGTGAACCTGTGAGGAACCCAGTCTTGGGCACTTTTCCTGCACATTTCCCCCCATTTTGGGCTTGTTTTATGAGCAAGCCCCCGAGTGGCTGTTTGGTTACCAAGAAGTGTTACTCCAGAGCGCTCAGTCACTCAGTTCTGAACCCCTGTGGCAAAAAATAGCTTTATGTAGATTGCAGGAGATACTGAGAGGAAGCTGAATCCCCTGGGGCTCCTGTAGGAGGGGGAATGAAAAGGCTTTTTTGTCCAACTATGTCATACTCATGCAGTCATGCCGAAGCGCAATGGTGCACTGCTCCTGCTTTTCAGAGGCCTCCAGATGCATTGTTTGTCTCCAAAAACAAGATAGCTGGTCACAGTGATAAATGACAGAGCAGGCTTTCCTCCCTCCCTGCAGGTCAAGCCTTTCCAAAGAAGAATAAGAAGGCTGCTTGCTAACATGGGGCTGGGATTTCTTCCTGAGACCTGCCAGATCCAGAAACTCTTTTTTTCTTTTTTTTTTTTTTTCCCCTCACTTGGTGCATTTTTTTCCGATAATAGAAACTGTCACCTGTAATTGAGACTATCACATTGAAAAGTTAGAATGGTGCAGAAGTGTATGTAATTTAACTCATTCTGAGCCTGCTCATCCCCCTTGCTAAAACAGGCAATATTTTTAGTAACCCTATCCAGTCCTTTCCAGTCAGCTGTAGGTTTTCCTATAAAAACAAGGTAAATCTCCACCACTTAAACTGCATGGCAGAGGGAGAGATGGTGGATATGGGATCGCCTCCTTCAGCCTGAGCTCTGCCTGTTATCCTTAGTGGTCATGGAGATTTGCCTGGTTTTTTTTAAGCACAGGACAGCGCAACAGTGCAGGTAGATGTTGCTCCATCTTAATGTGGCCTAATGGCCCCAGCACAAACCTCAATTTTTTAAACATGTTTTTTAAGATGTTGTTACATTACTTGGAGTTTGTGTCCAGTGAATTGCAAGTAGGATTTGGATAAGCAGTTTAATACACCTGTTGCCCTGTGTAACTGCATCAGATTCGGCTGACTGATGTTGGTAAAATGCCATTCCTTTCCTACACCATGCACTAGAGAGCTGGAGAGATAAAATAGCTAAACCAACATTTTTTCATGGATTTATCACTGCTCTGGTATCTGTGACCCAGCAGAGGTTTTCTATCAGCCCTCCACAGGGTGCAGATTTAATAGAGTACTATTTTCTTTGCTGAGGTTTCAGGGTATTTCAGATTTCCAAGAAATGGTCCTTGAACTCCACTTTAGCACTGGCTGCATTAAAGTTTTTTGTTACTAAGTCATTGTGAAGAGGTGGAGGATAACTTAAATTCATCTTGTGATGAAAGGGTTTGTGAGTACAAACCCTTTTGATTTTATAAATGGAAAAGGCAGAAAACTTGAAGCAGACAGGAGTATGGCTTTGTATTCAAGGCTTGTTGGCCTTAACAAAAATGCTACTTTTTTCATCACAAAGTCATTGAGATGCTTCTGAAATATTTTTTCAGCTCCTAGTCTCTCCTGTGTGGAATGTGGAGTGGCTTCTGTTATTAGCAGTTATCTTTTATCATAAATATGTCTCTCAAGTCACCTAGAGCTGTTTACCAGATATACATAATAATGCCGCCTTTGGTGATTGACAGCAACCTGATGAGATGCTTTACTGTCACTAATTAAGTAATTGCTTCATCTGGGAGTTATGTTACTTATTTTTCAGTTGCTTGATTTTTCAGGTGAGTTGACTTTAAACCCAGGTCACTTGAGCTCACTTTTTTAAACCATGGTTGATTTAACAAGTTTGCAAGCATTGGTCCTATTTTTTATGACAAATTTCCCATCCCGTTATGACTGACCTGTGATTTAGGCAGAGCATCCGTCTACTAAACAAATGCAGGCATGTTTTTCACATTCTAACTGTGGCATATTGTGAGCTCAGTTGATCAATCTTCATAATTTTTGATATAAAAAGCACATTTAGGATTAAAAAAACCTCCAAAACCTAAGTTAACAATAGATCTAGCATTTTAAATGTGTGGGAAATTGGTAACACTTCGGCTGAAGGCTGAAAAATTCCCAGTCTGTTTAGAGAAGCACTGAAATCCCTTGGTCTCCTGAAAATATTGCATGTAGCTCTTCACTCATGTGTCGTTCCTGATCCTCTGATAAAGAAAAGCTAAGCCTGATACACAGATTGTAAAGGAGAAATATGAAAAGAGGCACAAGTCCTCGTGAGAATTGCAAACATAACAGTTCCTCTGGTCTGTGGCACGCAGGACAAGTGATGTGGCTGATGCTGCTCTTGGTGGCCTGTGGGGCCTGAGGCTGGTTGGTGAGATATCTTGCTATGTTTAGCTGGCTCTTGTGCCCCACTGGGCAACAAAATGGACAAATTATTCATTAAGGACCCCCCAACTCCTTGTAAGAGAATGGCTGAGCCCTGACAGCCCTGCTGGTCAACTTGTAATGGACTTTAGGGCCCTTAAAAGTGATTTAAACTGGACCCTTACACCCAAATAATGATGAGCAATAAGAAAAATTGTGGCAAGTGAAACTAAACTAGAATGTGACAGCATTTCCTAATTCCACAGGAGAATGGTTCACAAAGCAGCCTATTGCTCACATTAAAAACACAGAAGCTTTAACACCAGAAGCTTCAGTGAGTTTGTGCAGTACCTCAACAAACAAGAAAATTTCAATCCGAAATCTCCATTGGAGCAGGATAGATTCATATTAAAGAAGAAAATAACTTTTCTTTAGGGCACTTTAAAGCAGGGTCATGCTTGAATTTATCAAAATTTGTCAGAGTTTGTGAGGGAGCAGAATAAACCAAAAGCCTTCACCTCAGCTCCAACCCAAACCACCCACATCCTTAAAACAGTTAAAATACACTTTAAAATGCAAAGAGATGGTCAAGTGGAATAAATTGTTATTTTATTTAATTATGATTGCACTGTTTGAAATACATTGGGGAAATGAATAATTAATATCTCATAAGACTGGCTAAATTTGGAGGGGAAGGAAGTTCAAATATTTTCAAGGGCCTATAAATTAGTTTAAACAAAGGATGACTACATACTGCTGTGATTTTCCTTCCCTCTCCCCACTCATCCTCCAATACATTTTGGGCATGTATTTTCTTAAAATGCAAATATTCTAAAAGAAAACACAGTGGAAGAAATGTTTAAAATTGGAAAGAAATGCAAGTGCTTTGCTTCATCAGGAAACGGAGAGCAAATTCTACATGAGCAACGCAGTGAACTTCCTCCCACGTTACATCAGTGATATTCCCCAAAAGATGGTGACAGTGTAAACAGAGGATGCTGTGTACAAACCATGGAAGGGCTGTACACAGTCATGTTTTATGGATTCCCATCATGCTGAGACAGGATAATTTCTTTAGTCAAATTATTAAAAAGCTTTTTCTTTCTCTGTGTGGAGCAACCATACTCAGCTTTTTGAGGTGGGCAAATGCAAAGACTCTGGCTTTCCACATAGCCTTGGGGAAGATTTTACCCTTTTAACTTGCAAATTTTGGGTGTGGCCTTCCATGTCTGCTGTCTGGTTGTGCTGTTTAGCGCATACCAGGTATGGCCAGAGATTGTTGCCCTGACAATTCACTGCTGCTGAGTCAGACTTGTTGTCTAGGCAACTGCCTTCAGCTGGAAAACTATGAGTTAAAAACCAGAATCTTAACAGTGTGAGCTCTCCAAGGGTGGCCTCATCAACACTCAGGGCTCTCCTAAACCTTAATCCTTACAGTTGTGTTCTGTAAAGATGCAGTCCGAGGGTATGGAGGGGAATATGGCATCGACAAGGACTGACAGACGATTTACTGCAGTGGAGAGCTGCTGTCTCCTGCACAGCGAGGGAGGAGGGGGCAGACCTGACTCCTGGGCAGGGACTCCAGATCCCCTCGAGAGCATGCAGAAGGTGGAGCACGAAGAGGGTGGGTGCCCTCTTGTGCCCTGCAAATGTCTGGCATTTCACTAAATGGTATAAAATGTCAAACTCTTTCTCATCTGTTAGAATTTCTGTGCTGGGCAGAGCAGCCTTTTATAAGGTCCAGCACAAACAAGGGAGATGGTTTGCCAGCAGCAGGGCGTGACCCATGACTGTGCTGTCATACTCTCGAGGATTATAAAAAAGAGAGAGTGACTTTTGTCATGGGCTGATAGTGATAGAAGAAGAGGGAATAGCTTTAAACTAAAGGAGGAGAGACAGGTTAGATATCAGGAAGAAATTCTTTGCTGTGAGGGTGCTGAAGCTCTGGTGCAAGTTGCCCAGAGAAGTTTAGGCTGCCCCATCCATGGAAGTGTTCAAGGACAGGTTGAAAGGGGCTTTGAGTAAGTTTGTCTGCCCATTCCAGGGGCTTGGAGCTTGATGATTTTAAGATGCCTTCCAACCCAAGCTTTTCTAGGACTGCCAGGAGAGTTCTCAAAAAGAAGACAGAGAAAATGGTGTTTCTGTCTTCTCAGTGTAGATGCAGGCAGTGCCTTACCTCTGTACAGTGCTCGACGGCACATTCCAGCCTCAGTCTTGGGGCCACCCTGGTATAAGGGAACGTGACAGAGGACACAGACTTCCCTGTTCTTCTTTGATGCACACATATTCAAAAAGGGTTACAAATAGCCTAGCTGCTTCTAACCCAGTAGTGGCAAAGTGGCTCATTCAGAATCACACGAAATTAGCTCTGATATGGGAGTTTCATTGCAAGTGCTTTTGAGTGCACAGTTGGGCAGCTGCAAAACAGCATGAGCCAGGAGTCTTGAACCTGGAAAATTCACAGTGAATGTGTGTGTGTTTATACTGACCTTTGGAAAGTCTGGTTTTACACTATGGGCCAACATGATGAACTGCTGAAGTAATCATTTCAGGAATTTGTGTAAGTGATAGAAAAATATTGCTTCCCTACCTTGAGTCTGTGGCTGTTTTGAGGGTGTCTTTTTTCTAGACTTGTGCTCTGCCTGTGAGGGTGCAGCGGTGGGAAGTGCAGAGGCTCTACATGAGGGAATTCATGGGATGATGGTATAAAACAGATAATTCTCTGCAGGGGCAGAGAATGCAGGTGAAGGCAGCAGGGTGAGGAGCAAAATACAGGAAGATGGGTAAGAAAGAGCCAAAAAGACACATCCAGGATCCTCTTGTAGAGGTTTAAACACAGCTGTCTCCCTGGGGCTGCTCCATCTCCAGGGCCTCAGCTCTTTATTTCTGCCACTTGTAAGCATCAATGGAAATAAAGAAAATATATATTTTTTAAAGAACCTGCACTGCCTACTGAGTGAAACTTCTAAGCTTCCATGATGTTTTCTCCCAGTAACTATGGAGTGATCTCTCCAAATTTATGCTAGATGTCTGTCTTCTGCATTTGAATTGAAAGCCTGTGGCCAGACAGCCACTGTAGTATGAGCATGAAAAGAGGGTCATAAATTAGATAAAAAGATACTCTTTGGGAATAGAATGATAAAATTGTAGAACAGTTTGGGTTGGAGGGGACTTTTAAAGTCTAGCTCATCTTGTTCAAGCCTCCTGCAATGAGCAGGGACATCTTGAACTAGCACAGGTTGCTCAGAGCCCTGCCCAGCCTGGCCTTGAATACTTCCAGGGATGTGGCAAGTAAAATGTGACCATAACAAACCCCTGTAACAAATGTTTCAATGCAGACAGATGAGGTATATTCTGTATAAACCTGTAGAAATTGTTACCTGAGACCTCTGAGGCATAACAGGTTTTGCTCCTATGCTTCTACCAGAGCCATCAACAATCTTGGCAGCTCTGGTTTCCTGCTGAAATTGAAAGGTTTTGTGGGAATTGATTAATTACTGCTAATAAGCTTGACAGAATGCTGTCAAAACATGTTGTTTTGATTTCTATGGAATATAGGAAGCAAGTCAAAATGAATCACTGCTGCTTGAAACAGCATGTTTTGGCATTTTAAATTTAGTGTTCTAAATTCTTCATTAGAATGAGATCTTGTTTAAAAAAAACCCAAAAAACCCAAACTTGAAAATTCTGCAATAACAAAATTTTCCCAGCTGATTCCATCTCATAGTTTTCTTTCCTTCTCAGCTTATATTTTAACCAAATATATCCAAGGCATATAAAAGAAAATTTAAAGTGGAGATTACTGATGTGTGTAAAACCTTTATATGATTGTATTATTAGCTCCAGACTTAAGGCCGTAAAATATATTGAATATTTCAATTGATGCTGAGGTTCAATATAGCATGTTTATCACATTTAGGGGGGAAAAATAATCATCCTTTTTTGGTCAAATCTACTGAAATTTTGGAGGGTATTCCTAGGAATGTGCTATGCCTGAGATGCTGAGAAAGATGCTGACACCAAATCCATTTTTCTCTAGGAAAAGATGCTACTCAAATGTGTTGCTGACTTCTTGATCAGGAAAATGTAGCCCATTGTGGCACAGGACCCCACCCCAGCTGTAGTTCCCTGATGTACTACAAGAGGATTCACGGGATCTGAAAGGAAAACAAAGGGGTCTCCTTTTTTCTGCAGTGCAATGTTTATTTTGTAACGAAATAGGTGCAGAGGAGTGATGCAATCAATATTGGAAGAGACGAGGGAGAATGGGAAAACCAGATTGTGGCTAGGAATGTGTGAGTCAAGTGCAGGGAGCAGCTCAGGACCTGCACCCACAGGCACACGGGGTCTGGCACTTTTCAGACAAATCCAGGCAGCACCAGCTTGCACGTTTTACAAGTTTGGTTCCTTCGTTGAACTCAGAAGGTTCAGACTCCCCTTGCTATTTTAGAAATTTCTTCTCCTGTTGCACTTCTGTGTTAAATATTCCCCTGGCGGGAGTACCTGTGCTCAGTGCCAGGTTTCAGCAAAGACCTGGAAGTGTAACACAGGGGTCAGTCTGTCAGAATCTCCTATGTTCAACAATAAAACATATTTCACATTTTGGAACAGCATACGCGCTGTACATCAACAAATACTGGATTTTCCAAAACAGAAAGTGAAAAAGGAAATGGTTTGGCTCATTCCACTGAGCTGAAGTCTGTGGAAGAAGATTGTTTATTCCTCTGGGCATGAGGAAGCATTTTGTGCTGATTTGCTTTAGACTTCTGAAGAAAAATGACAGAGCCACCTGTGTAACACTTTTTCTTAGAAAAAAAACTTCCATGAGAAATAAGAATAATTTATGGCAGGATTTAATTGTAACTATAAACAAGATTTGTTCAGCAGCTTTACAGCCATTTGCCTTTTTAAGGCATTTTTGTATCTGCAAGCATCTCAATCTGTTTCTGTGAACTGTGAAGCTCACACAGTATTTCCAGACTTCTCATGAAGGGCAGCTGAGGAGGCCAAGCACAAAGATATTTAAAATATCACTGTGGCTTGTGCAGGAAATCTGTGAGTGTGGCAGGGCAGGTATGTTATCAACATGCTGCCTGATGCTTACCGTGCACATAAATGAATCCAAACTCACTTTCTGATGGCATAAATGGGTGAGGGAGCTATTTTGGTCCACTTTAATAAATATTTTGGCATTCTGCGTGTTGTATTAAGGATTAGGATAACATTTGTCGTTGCAATCACAGCAGCTATTATTATTTACATTCTAGAATTGATTTTCCCAGTTTCACTTCATTGCTTGACAGCTTTATTTACTTTCTACTTCTCTGTGTTGTTTTCTAGAGACATAATGGCAATTGGGATTTTCTGGGTTAGTGGGAATTATTCAAAAGGAAATTTAGGTGTAGAAGCAAACTTGTTGGATATTGTAGTCTATCAACTAAGTCAAGTTGCAAGGAGGGATGTAGGAAATTTGCAGTCCATAAAGTGAGAGGAGGAAATATTCTAAAAACCAGTCTACAGTTTAAGACAGCTCTAATTTGTGCTCTCTGCACATATCTAATGCAAGACTGCTTTAGAAACTAATGTAACACGGAATGTAATCTGCATTCCATTCAAAATTAAGATGTTAGCAACATTATTAATAGGGGAGAAATACTGAATATATATTGAAATATATCAAATATTTAATATCCAAATTTTGAATCTCCTTGTGCCTTCAACTCTCCTGCAGTGCTCCAGCTGCAGAAAAACTCGCTGATTGTTCTAATTGAAGTAAGGAGCACTTGTCATTATAGGCAGATTGTGCTGCCAGAGAGTTTTTAGCTGGAGCATTTGACACCTTTCCTGGCAACGTTTGGTTTCATGACAGAGTCGAGGGGTGGTTGAGGCAAGTAATCAGGCAGCTTGGTGCCTACCAGTTTATGGCAGACCTATCTACAAAGCCCATGGAAATTCACAATTCTAGTGTGGAGAGAGGAGGAGGGAAAGGAAGGAAGGAAAGGATGCTGTGGGGTCAAAAATAGTCACTCTTGTCAGCTGCAGTGAGCCCAGATCCTGGCATCTGGAAGGGGGTGTAAGGGGCTACTTGTTTTATGTGGGATTCCAGGCAATTATTCTGAATATTAAGAAAAACTCTCTTTGTGTCTAAGGCTGTTAAAAGCAGCATTTTGTGCAAACCTCAGCTCAAGAAATTGAAAGGGGATTTTTTCCCCCTTATTGTTTTCCCTTGGTATTTTCAGAAAGCATGATATTTGTGTATAAATACTTGCTCTCAAAGGATTTGTGGGGTTTTCCAAGGTCTGTTTTCCTCTCTTATTTGGGGGGGATGGGGAGGGGGCAAGAGAGAGAGAGCCCTACATATGAAGAGTTTTCCTCTCCTCCCAGTTTAGTGTGTCCTTAAGCCTCAAACTGCTTTATAGCACAAGAACCAGGAGTCAGATCAAATCAAGCTAGTGGGAGACATGATCAAAACAAGGAAAAGGAAGTGGGTTTTCACACAGCAGGCAGCAGACAGGGAGCTGCTTGCCAGAGAAAGCTGTGGATGTGAAAGTTTGTCATACGGATCTGGGAAATGCCCTGAACTGAAAATACTTGAAGGCTGAAAAGAGAAGTATCGCTTTTAATTTTATTTTCTTTTTTTATTTCAAAACATGTATTTGCCATATTAATTTTTTTTCTCTGTGTGTCCATGTTTGCTTGTGCTGCAGACAGGATGCTGAGCATGGCAGCCCCTGGGTCTGAGCTTGCACAGCGCTCTGCTGCTCTCCCTGCGTTCCACACTCGGCACTGTTAGTGTTTCCATGGCTTTTATGGAAAGAGAATAACACCCCAGAGGTAGCTGCATGCCAGCATGTGCTGATGTAATCCCTCTGAGATGAAAGGAGCTCTTTAAGTAAACACGAAGTCATGTTCTAACCTAGCATGTGTGATGAGACGCTGAAATGATTTACAGGCCAATAAATGTGAATAACTCTCAGCCGCCAGTTCTCTTGCAGATATCCAAGCTTCAAGCAAACAAGCATTCTTCTCTGTAGCTCAAAAATTGCCACTGAAATAATAATTGAAAGTGATAAGGCTCTTACATGGAAATCTCTGTGTGGACAATAGAAGCTGCTCACTTTCCAGACAAAAAGAAAGAGTCATTCAACCTATCAAAGCTGGGGAAGAAACACAAACAGCATAGACAGAGAGGGACTCTTGTCGTTCTGGATAATCCATCTCCTTTCTAGATCCGTGTGGGCTTTTTACACGCCGCTGTGTGCTCCTTCATTTCCACCTGATTATTCCAGGGTCAGCAAGAAATGGTCATGAGTTGGAGATAGCACTTGTCCCAGAAAGAGCTTTTCCCTCTCTGCCCCCTCGGTTTGCAGTCTGGCTTCAGACCAGAGGGATGCTCACTCTGTTGTTCAGGGCAATTCCAATGGAATTTGATAGCCCTGTATTTGGAGAGAAAGGAATTACTGCACTGCTCAGAGTCCAGCAGGACAAAGTCTGCAAGCTCTGCTCCCATTCTTGGTTATTTCACACTCATCCAAATACTTGTCATCGAATCACTTTTGTCTTAAATCTCTGTGATTAACTACATGCGCCATATATAGACAAAATGAGTTTATGATTACATGGAGTCTGGCTTTGCTTTCCTTTCTCTTCCATATAAATAGGGATGAGTGCAAGCAGGCCAGAAATAGGAGTTGTTCCCTCATGTTGAGCTCACATTGTGGCTGAAAAGTACCCAGGCACCTCTTTGACCACGATCTGCTTTTGGTGTACTAGTGATATTTATCAACAGGTGTGTTTACCTGACAAAGTATGAGCAAACTCTATGCACAAATTGCTTTCCCCCCAAAAATTAGGGAATACATCACAGCCTGACTGGATAGGTAGGAGGGTTGCTTGTTTATGTCAGGTGATTCTCTTAAAGGACTGATTGTGGATGAGGACCAAATTCTGCTCTCTTCACAGGGGTAGGTGAGATTTATGGCACGTTATTCTTGCTTCTCTGGAGTAGAAGGATGCATCCTGAGGAGATTTTGGGATATTAAGGGATATCCCTTAACTATCCCTATTTTGGGATAGGTAAGATACTGAATATTTAAATAGAAAGCAGAATAGATAAATACAGTACACAGAAGGAGTATGAGAGGTGGAAGAGGAGCAGCTCAAAAAGGTAAGAATGTTTGGCAACTGCTCTGGAGGCTGCTGCATGAGGAACATCTCACTTAATCCGTCACAGTAGAGCTCCAACAACAAAAAAGAGGGGTGGTAAAAGAGCCTTGAAAATGCAAAAAGGTGAATTGTCTTTCTCTGTGTTTAAAAGCCAAGAGGAAATCAGTATAATATTTAAAATTAGTATAATATTTCCCCTTTTGTTCCACTATGATTGGAGTTCTTCAAAATGCTTTTCTTGCTTAGCGGGCAGGAAAATACCAGGAAATGTCTAATAATAACAAGACTTCTTTACAAAGCTGTTCCTAGCCTAGACATAGATGCGTTGTTTTATCTATGCTTCTGTTATTTAACATGGTAACTTTTGTAGGGACAAGAAAGCTCAGCTGTGGGGCCAGATTCTCTTGCATCCATGCTTTAAGACAAGCCACGCACAGTTTCTCTAACAGATCTGTGCTCTGGGGGGAGAGGAACAAAAAATAAGAATTGCAAAGTCATATGAGCATAGTCTGCATGTTTGCACGTCCTTCTGCCTCTGTGAGAACACCAGAAAAATATCTGCATTTACGTCTTTTGTCAGGGTCATGGCACAGCCCTTGGATCAGAGGCCAGCAAATTAATGAACTTCTGAATCACAGCTCATGGGTCTTTGCCTTCTTGCCACTGCTACAGGAGGGCAGAAAGCTGAACCTAAGAACATCAACCTGCTCTTTGGAGCTCACTGCAGCTGTTACAAGACAGGTCATTTCCCACAGGTAGACTGTCATGTGTTGTGTTGCTGCAGAATCTCTGCCAGCATTTAGCTCTTGTGCCTCTCTCAGGAGTAATAAGAAATTAAAAACTGTAACGCCAGTAGGATTGCGGGTCAAAAGATCTGGTCTTCTTCAGCATGTGAGGGCATTTTCCTCGTGCTGCTAAAGGCAAAGGCTAATTTTTGGAAGGCCACCCAGTCTTGAAAAGTTGCCTGCTTTTTCTTTTATATTTCAACACTAATTTTTCTTTGGTAAGTGTTCATTTGCTGTTTTCAAACACTACCTATACCTCAAATGCACCAAAGATTTGAGTAAATTACTTGAAAAATACCATGAAATTGATCAAATTCATGATATATTAATGTTGCAATTGGGTGCATTCAGGTATGGCTGGTAAGAAATTGAATATCTCCTATGCTATTAGTTTCAGAGCCTACTTTCTTGGCATTAAAAACAAATCTAATTCCTAAACTGTCTTTACCACCCTTTAATGCTGTTATTGATTTGGTTCCTAGAAATGGGATTTTTTTTATCTTGAGAGTGGGGAAGGGGGATTTGTTTTTTGAAATTTCATTACTTTGGAAATTAAAATATTGGAGAGATCTCATTATGTCAGCAGAGAGAGCTGAGAGTTATTTTGAAGAATACCCAAAAAATTTAGGCTTTTTTAATGGGAGGATGTAGGTATGTACGTATGTTCTCACAGAAGTAATCTGCTGCAGTCTTGATGCCATCCAATGAATCTTGATGTAAAATTTAGGTTCAGTTCTCAGTCACCTGAGAGAAAAGCTCTGAGTCTCACATGTCAAAAATCCTGCCTAGGCCTGGCTGAGAGAGCTCTGAGCAGATGGGGGAGACTGGGGAGGCTCCTCTCTCATGGGGAACCACTGAAGAACGTGAGTTCTGGCAAAAAGATGCAATAAAATGCAATATTCCCATAATGACAAAGGTGGGGTTGCTCCCAGTGTCCCAGAAGAGCTGGTGGCATGGACACAGCTGTGAGCTGGCTTCTGACCAGCCATCCCTACTTTGTGCCTCTCAAGTTCAGCTCAAATAACTGCCCACACGAGTGTCAGCGTTCAGGTGCTTGAGCTCTCCTCTCAGCTCTGCAAGCCTAAACAAACACATGAAAATGCTCAGGAGCAGAGCAATACTCTGCTGTGCTCTGTTAGGGACAGAGTGGTGCTTGTGTTTACAGGTGGCTGGGTGGTTACTGTCTGTCACTGGGGAAATTGAACTCATTCTCTCCACATGGAAATTTGTGTGTGCTACTTCATTTGCATTAAGCATTGCAGACAAACATTTTTAATTTGCTAGTCAACTTCAATAAACCTAGGCTGGCAAAACACCTGCTCTAGCTTGATAGGAATGGGAATTTTACAAATTCAACAGTAAAGTCATCCCAGTGCTTTTCCCTTGGTTACAAACCACATGCATTTGGGCATTTGCTAGTCGAGAGAAGCAGGAGGAGCTTAAGCATGGTTCTTCATGGTCAGGGCAGCAAATCAGGGACAAACCTTCTGAAATACAGCTGGAGTCACCATGCATTTGATGGAAAGAGGCTGCAATGTTGTAGGGACAAAAGATGTAGGACTAGCTCACCACAGCAAGCAAATGGCTTTCTGACCTGGCAGACCTTAAAGCATGTGATTTAGAGTAAGCCTAAAGCAAGGTCAAACGACATAAAATGCCCAAATGTTACTGATATTGATGAAGCGAACACCAGTTAGCTTTCTGGTGTTTCTCATCCCTGATTTCAATGTTTTCTAGACAAAAGGCAATATACAGAAGCTGAGTATCTGTCTCTTCACGTCCTTCTGAAGCAACACAGACGTTTATTGTAGGGCTGTTCTGCAGCCAAATGCTCTTAGGGCTGACCATGCTTTGTCATGCTCCTTAAATTAATCCCAGCTGAACTGGTCAAGGCCAATACCATTTCTTGGAAGCAGCTGAGGGGCTGAGTCTTTCTTTAGCTGGAGAGGAAGAGGAGAACACACATTTGTTCTGCAAGTAAACATTTATTTCAGCTTGAACTTTGGGACATTAATCTTTTGTTTGAGTTGTGGCCTGACCGCAGTCACTTTGTGTCACTGATCAGATGGGCACAAGTACTTAACAAGTATAACCTATGTAACTGAGAAATGTTTTTGGAAAAATGGGGAAAGGAGACTTTTATAAGAAAATGTATCTTGGTAACTCTTTTACCCTGTATCTCTGAGGGTGCTGTGATGTCAAGAAATATTTTTGATGCTCAGGCTGGTGTGTAAGCCGCAGCGTAAGTTGCAAATTAAGCTACCTGCCAAAAATGTATCCCTCAGAAAGGAGAGAGGAGGATTGGCTGTGGGGATAAACAGTTTTACAGAACAGCTCATATTTTCAGAATGACTGTGATGGTTGGGCTATATCCTCTTTCAGAAATTGTGCGCAATCTCTTGGGGAGCACAAACTTAAGAAATATTGTCTTACACCGTACTATTGATTGGGAAAAATACTTAAGCAGCAAAAGTTGTTGAAGAAAACATATGATTTTGCCAGACAAGGTATTGCTGTACTTAGATGTTCCAGGTTTTCATGAACTTATTGCTTATATCTTTTAGAAACTGAGTAATCTAAAGAGGGTCTCTCCCCTCTCTCTCATCTTAATTTCTCTTTGCTCAGTGAAGCTGTTTTTATTTCACTGTGAAATAAACTTGTTCAGATCTGTGTTTTTATCAAAGACTGATGCTGGTAAATAAGCACAGGCAGCTTCCAAGCAATTTCTATTTCTGGTTATCTAACAGGTATTACTTAACTGAGGTAGAAAAGCACTGCTGAGAGGGAAGTACTTCAGATGTAAAAGAGTGTTTGTGGCGTGTATCAGAGATTTGGTGATTTCTGCTCTGTGTATTTCAGTGCTTTCTCTCTGTTGAGCTGTATGAAGCATAGAAAATTTCTCTAGCTGTTAAATGCTGCACTGTTGATGCTCCTGAATCAGCAGTGAGTTTTTGTGCTCTGCACTCATGGGGCAAAAAGCCTGTAGTGAGGTCTGCAAGAGCTGAACTTGTGATTAATGGCTCTTGCAACTTGAGCAGGGCTGTGTGTGACATTACAACAGCATAGCAATGCTGCATGCAGATCCTGTAGTGTGCTGGAAACCAGCATAACAAACTGCATTTTCTCATCTGGTGTTGGAAGCACTGGAAAAGAAGCAGGGTGGAAGGGTGGGAATACATGCTATGGTTACCCTGAGGCAGGAAAGGAATTTCAGGAAAAGTTGGCATGTCTCGATTTTTTGGAAAAATGTACTTTCTCGACTTCTGTGGCTTTGAAGCTCCAATTATGAATATATGCAACATTTCAGGGTGTTTTTATAGCTGCTTATCCAAGAAACATTCTTCTTTCAAGGCATTCTTATGTTCTAGCCTGTGGTCATTATCAAGTGGCACTTTGCAGAGCATGATGGTGACTCAGAAAATTTCCTTTGGAAGTTTCAACCTTCTGTTACTTGCCCAGCAGCAAGGCTGTGGGAGGATCAGGAAGAATTTATGCTCCTGTACCTGATGGTGCAGAAAGAGGGATTGGAGGTGGCTGCTGCCTTGTGCAGGTTGCTAGTTGGATGGAGAGGAAAGATGCAGGAGAAAGTGTCAGCAGCTGATAGAGATAGAAAATACTCATTCTCATTTCCCCGAGTTTTTCTGGCAATAGAATTACAGTGGGTTACACAGAAGGGCAAGGCAGGAGTAGGAGTAAAGGCAACAGGGAGAGGATGATAAATAGCTGAAGACAAGAAAGAAAAACAAATGTCTCCACAAACAGGGGAGGATAAAATTAAAACTATTTATTTACAGGTATTCCCTGGTATCTTCCTGGTTATGTGGTGGGCATTTTGTTTGTTTTGCTTTGTTTTTCCCCTGCAGAAGCTGAGTTGGCTGTGCTCCCTCTCTGATCAGAGGCATCTCATGCTGCCACACACCCCTGGGCAAATACCCTGTCCTGCCCCCTGCCCAGTGCAGCAGCCCTTGTTTAACCCCTGTTGGAGTGACATCCCTGGCTGCCAAACTGCAGCTGGGAATTAGTCTCATATTCAAAAAAGAGAAAACGTTTGTGGGAGTTTGTCACTTTAATGCATTGAAATGTTACTTTAAATCCTCATAACAAAGTAATCCACTGCAGGAGACAGTCAGGTCAGTCTTCAGCTCTGTATATCTTCTGCAGTTTGTCTATAATTTTTTCAATAGTCAGTCTAAAGTGAAAATCTGCCCAATCCAGGCATCCATTTTTTTGTTTGTATTCTTAGAACCAGACTCCTATAAACATGATACTTTTGCTGATGTTTGATGATCTCCAAATTCTCTAATTATTTCTTCAGCTATCAGAGTCAATTTTTAGCATCAGAAATAATATTGTCTCTGTCAATATTACTAGGTCAAGAAAGAAGTTATTCCTTTTATCTTGTCTCTTTGATTTGGGATAAAAATGTAAAATAGGTTGTCAGGGTTTTTTTCCAGATTATAAAATCTTTGGCTCTGACGAATCAAAAATACACTGTTGTAATGTTGCATCTGTCTCACAGGATTTGAAATTACACATTGAGGTCAGATTTCAGTACTTAGTGAAACTATTTTATTTTCTGTAAACACCAGTGCTGTTTTTCTTTGAATAGAACTGCAGCTTCAACATACTTGCAGCAATTTGCCTTCTAGTCCTTTTGAGCCAATAGGGTAACCTAAAGTTGGGTTTTTTCTCTCAAATTGAGATACAGCTGGAGTGTGAGTGTGAGCGTAAGGCTGTGTGGGACACTCCAGATCACTTTTGTACATGGCATCCTCGAGCCTGACTCGATGCTCTTCTCTTTTTGGTCTAGTTGCCTTACACTTGATGTAGCTAAATTAAAATTCTGCCCTGTTTCTCAGGGTCTTCACAAGGATTTAAGCCATTGCAGAGGGTAAAAAAACCCCGACAAATAACCCCTTACAGTTCACAGTAATTTTCTGTGTGAACAGAGTCAAAATGAAGGAGAATGCTTTCCCAAACACACGGGGAAGCCACTTCATCCAAGCTACATGTGAACACACACAAAGGAAGCCAAAGCATACATATGGGAGGGAAACAAACTTCATTCCTGGTGGAAACAACATGGTTTTGTAGGCAAATGGGACTTAGTGTGGCCATGCACTTCTAACTGCCTCTGAAGGACGCTGGGAGCTTTAATGTTGGAAAGACTGAAAGGTGAAATACATAAAATGTTAATGTAGAAGGGGAGCAGGTGTTTTTTTTCTCTCTTAGTAATTCATAATTAATGTTTACAAGGCTGGAGAACGTAGGGGGTTTTGTTGGGGTTTTTTTCCTCTCTTTTTAGCTTGGGGAATTTCAGAGCACAGTAGACAATGGGTTTTCCATTCCAGTGAACAAGCTGTTCTGGGCTCTCAAGCTGCAGCTTTTAGCCTATTAGGTTGAATTCTGCTGGAGTGATGGATGCTGCACCCACCATTCAGTTGGCAGTCTGGTGTGTCTCCATGCTTAATTAGTCAGGGAAATCAGCCTGAAAGGCAGTAGTTGCCTTGACAGAAGCACTGAGTGAGGTTGGTTGTCATATGTTGGGGTTTTCATGCAGTAAATGTTTGGCTCCCAGGGGGTGACAGTTGGCTGGAGCCTGGAGCAGAGGAGGTGGGAGGGAGTGTGAGCACTTAGCCAAGAGGTGTGGGAAACCTTCAGAGCAAGGAGCAAACAGGATTTGGTTCTGTTGGCACAAGTCTACCAACCTCAGGGCAGGATTTCAAGAGAATATTGGAGATGGACATGTTGCACTCTGGCCTTGTGTTTGGAGCAGCTGAGTGCCCACCTTGCCCCAGCACACAAACTAGCTGTGAGATAACATTCTAATTGCATAAAATTATGATTTTTAATATTCTCAGTACACTCTTGGGCCAGACACCAGCTGGTTCTGGTAGTTTGGCTTCATAGGGAGTGGGACCAAATTGTGAATCATTTAGAGATGGCCATATCCTGTGCCCACCTATTCCTTGGCTGCTTTTCAGGAAAGACTGATCTGTCCCAGCCTCTGCCAACTGAATATTGGCTCTGATGACGAGAAATTGTGCTGACAATGTACTCTCCTTGCAGATAAGGCTAACAGTGTTCTGGGCTGCATTGGAAGGAAGATCCCGAAGCAGAACAGGGGAGGTGTTTATCTCCACCCAGGGTGCTGGATCCAGCTCTAAGGAGGTGATTTCTCAATAGCTGCCTCTGGCTGTGACTGCAGTCTCTCTGCTTTTATGTGCCTTGCAGTGGTCAGTGCTGTTCACACTGGGCTGGAGAAGCATGAGATTGCTTTGCAGGGTACATGAAGGGCTCTGTTTTCTGTCTAGCTGTTGTTTTTGATCTTCATTCCTTACCTATGTCCATTTCAGGTCTCCCACAGAAACTTTCAGCAAGCCCCACAGGGCTCAAGCTCAGCTGGTGTAAATTATTGCACCTGCATTTTGGTTTTAAAAAAACAAACCCCATTTAAACAAAATCACCTTCCCCATTCCAGTCCCTGAGTGGAGTCCTTGCTGCTGGATATGAGGTGGCAGGAGGCACGTCTGCAGCATAAGCAAGGCAACAGATTTAACAACCAGACTAATTAAAGCAACTCTTCCAGCGATGGCTGTCTAAATTGCACTCTGGGGTAATTAACTCTTTATTGTTATTTTTCTTTTTCCAAAGCACCTCCTCAAACTGAAGACTTCCTTCTGCCCATGTTTTTTTTAGAATAATATTATCGTGGATTGGCAGAAACAGTTTTCATCCATATTTTAACAGAAAATATGCTGTTATTAATCAGGTTTGGAATTTTTAGGGGGGATCCTGTTATTACCAGTTTTGGGAACTGCTCTCCAGCAGCATCTTCATACACCAGAGCATGGCTATTTGTAAGATCACCTTGCCTTTGAGCTGTTGTGAGTGGCTCTGAAGAGACAACTGGGTTATGCCTGAACTAACAAAGCTTCTGTCTTTTGGATTCTTTGCCTTGATTCCTGATTGTTATTATGGTCCCAGATGTCCCTTTACATCAGGGTTTTGCTGCACTGCAAGCACACTTCAGCTGCTTGCTCGCTTCCAGCAGTTCACAGCCACGCTATTAAGAGAAATTAAGATGCTGAAACCTTGAGCAAAATCCTCTTTAGCTGAGGCGAGCTCCTAAATTCTTCAAGACCTCAAGGCAATTTTACTAATTGGTACAAGAACCACTCAAGTGAAGGCAGAGAGCCTGACACCTTCTGCCAGAAAACATCTGAATAGCACCACACGTGAAAAGACCCTCCAGGCTGTGTAGTCCGGCACGCTGTTTTGAAACAAGGAAAATGGCTTGTGGCAACGCTAGACTGGAGCTAAGAAGAGCTGTGAAACTGTCACAGGCAACAAAAGATGGTCAGGCAATGGACTGCCCTGAGGACGTGCCTTGTAAGGGCTGCTGGAAGTAGCAGCTATAAAGCCACGCTGTTTGGTGGCAGCTCGAGTAAATTTTGTTTGTTTCTCAGGCAAAAGGTGGCCTTGTCACCGTTATAAAAGTTGACACAAGCAGTTCACAGGGAGTCAGCAAGACAACTGCAAACAGAGCAGCAGCAGAAAATATTCAGAGTAGCAGGGGAGGCAATTCCTTTAGACAGCATCTGAGAGGGTGACCCCTCCTGCAGGAACAGGAACAGCCTGCAGACAGACACCAGGCTTGCTAACAGACTTGGGTAACTTCAAAATCATAAATTTTCAACACTTTGGTTCTGCTTAATCAGCTCCTGGAGAAAACCAGTCTGTGACTCCTATGCCCAAAACTAACTGTTTAAATGTCCACTGCTCAGAGTAGGAGCTGCCTGAAAGTAAGGCTTTGAACCGAAACAAATCCTTTCTTATCTATTTTGTGTAAATTTGACTTACAATCCTATGGTTTGTATGTGAATGTTGTACACCACAGCCTGTCAATGTTGTCACTCTTTGTCAGGGCAAACCTTTTAAGCACAAATAAAAACCCTCAGCGCAAAGAGCTCAACTCCCCCATAGAAGTCTTCAGCTTTAGCTTGACTGTGGATTGGAGGGGTTCACAGGAAGAGTCTAATAATAATCTTTTTTTTTTTTCCCCAGTATCCAATTATTTTTGCAATATTCTGTGTTATAGAAATGCTGAACTCCCATAAAAACTGCTCTCCTATAGAACCAGGGGAAAATAAAAGCTTCTTTAATACAATGCATTGTGTTAGATTTTAGAGCATTTATGAATTTTATTTCCTTTTCTGCTATTTAATGAAAATTCAGGAATGGGACAGTATTAGTTCAAACAGGTATATTTCTCTGTGTGGTGTCCTCCTAAGGCATGTAAAAGGCAAAGACTTTTCCAGCACACTGGAGTAAAATAATTACTTCCTCACTGAAAATTCACTTTTATTTCCAATTATTGAGACCTTTCTGGTGTTTGTTTTCAGCTCATAATCTGAAGTCCAGAAGCCAATCTATTTCTTTGCAGTTCCACGCCTAACCCTTTGTCACTCTAAGATGCAAGACTGGATAATGGCAGTTAAGAACCTTTATCAGAGCAGGGTGTACAGAGGTTTCTGGACGGCAGTTACACCCTGATGTGCTCTAAGACGAATTCCACTTAGTTGTAAGAATGAAGGTGCTTCAGTAATCCCTGCTGTCAGCCCAGCCTCTAAAAGGGGACAAATATCGCCATCTTGAGGTTACTGTTCTGTATGGAAAGGAGAGAAATATTCAACTACAGCTAATTAAAAATAAAATATCTTAAATTCTGCTTAGAAGGCTCTCATGGAATACAAAAATAAAGTTGCTGCAATAGAGAAAACCTGATTTCTCTGTTGCCGTTCCCTCTTTTTATAAAGAAAAAAACCATTGGTGAATAGCATTTGTCAGGCTGTCAGAATCCTATTGAAATAATAAGTGTTCTTTTGTTAAATAAAAGGAAAAAGTCCAAGTGATATTTTAGACATATTTCTTAATTTTAAGACAGCCTAACTACCACTTGTGCCTTCATCTAAAAACACTGCATTCATTTTTACAGGTAAAGCGCCACAATAGGTTCAGGTTCGTAGCAATTGCTATCATGAACTTTTGTGTGTTCTGACTGTACAAGGTGATTCTCTTTTGAGAGCTGTAACTGTGTATAAATCTACTATGCCAAGAGCCAAACACACCAAAAAAAATTATGATTTTACTTTTTATCACCCTGATGCTGCTTGATTACACACATATGGGGGTGGTTTACTGAAGGTCTGAGCTGCCAGGACAGAGTAATGTAGTCTGAAATATATTCCCAATTCTTTAAGTTATTGGTTTAAAGGATCCAAGATCTAGGTGAGCAAATGGAAAACAAATCTTATACTCAAGACGTATATTGCTTCTAACCTCAGCACAGTGTTTGTGGGGTTGAAGTCCAACAGGATTTCACAATACTTCAAAGGCAAGCTTGCAGTGCTTGTTTCCAGACAAAACTAAAAGATCACCTGGGAGTGATTTTACAACACTTTCTTGCGTTCTTGACCTGGTCTCAAGCTTTCTGATTAACTCTGAACCTGTCACTGAGTGCCTGTGTTCCACCTTCTTTGCCCATAAAAAAGGTGATTTGCTGCCTGAAACACATAAATGAGAGGAGATAGTATGTGCTGAATGCAGAAACTGGTCAGTTTTACAGTGGAACTTCTTCCCTATGCTCTGCATTCCTCACAACTGATAACTACTGTGATTTTTTTTTTTTTAAATATGGGGAATATATTTCTTCACTATCCTATTTAGTGCCATCATTTCTGCTTGGCAGAAAGAAAAAAAGGAGAGGATGGACGAAGGAAGATACTACTCCAAATAGAAGCCTTAGAAGTCCTGATTTCTGAAGGTTTAGGGCTGTTTCAGGTCACAGTAGAGGTCTGACTAGTCCAGTAATTTTTTCTGACAGCCTTTAGGAGAAGATGCAAAGAGGAAAGTGTGAGAAGCAGCCAAGAATATTTCACCATCCATTTTTTCCACTCAGGCTATCAAATCTGCTAATGAAAGAGCAATGCAGACATATTCCTGTATTTATATTCACATGTACAAGACTCTAGTTAAAGAAATAGCTCAGCCATGCCAAGAATCAATGTCATGGCATGTAATTTAAAGAAAAACACTGGTGCTCAATGGCAGGGGACTGTAAGTGTAAATATCATCTTACAAACGAGCAGTGCTGGCTGGGCTGTGGCACCAGCTGGTTCTGGGGTGCCCTGGGAGTTCCCTGTGTGTTCTGGATTAACCCAGCAGGCAACCAAATGAAACAGCCACTCACAATGGGTGGGGGAGACAATTTGGGTAAAACAGGTCAAACTTTTAGGAGTTGAGATAGTGTTTAATAGGACAGAAAAGGAAGAGAAAATAATAATAATAAAAAATGAATGCACAAAGAAATGATAGACAATGCAATTGCACATTGCCCACTGACCAATGCCCAGCCAGGCCCTGAGCATCAGGCTGACACCCCCTGCTGAACTCCCTCAGATTTATTGTTCAGCATATGCTATGGAATATCCCTTTGGCCATCTTGGGCCAGCTGTCCCAGCCGTGCCCCTTCCCATCTCCTTGTGGCCCCAGCTTCCTTGCTGGCAGAAGCTGAAAAGTCCTAGTCCTTGGCTTGGCGTAAGCTCTGCTTAGCAACGACTGAAACATCAGTGTGTTATCAACATTATTCCCATCCTATACCCACATGGCAGCCTGTACCAGCTACTGGGAGGAAAATTAGCCAACACAAAATCAGGACAGCGTGGTCCATACTGAAAGTCTCTTTATCTCAAAGTGTGTGAAGGGGAGCCCTGGAAGAGTTCAAAAGCTGTGTGCATGGGGCACTTGAGGATATGGCTCAGTAGTGAGTGTGGTGGTGTTGAGTTAATGGCTGGACTCAGTTCTCTTGGAGGCCTTTTCCATCCTCAGTGACTCTTCGATTTTTTGAGACTGCCTGGAAAGAAAATGGAGCAGCTTCTGAATGAAAGCTCTGCTTTTTGAGCTTGCCATCCCAGATATGACTGAGTCTCTGTGGCTCTTTGTCTAAGGAGATGCACAGATATAAGATTAGAGCCATGCCTGTGAAGATGTGACTCAGTTCTCTTCTCTAGTCCCTTCTTTTTGCTCCTAGAAATCAGAGTGAAGCAAAAGTGGATCATGGTAACGAAATAACACAAATCTATTGTCATCTGTATGAAACAAACTAAAAGGATCAGGCCCTTTGGTTTCTATGTTCTTGCTTTCTGTCTTGTCAGAGCAAATTGTAAGCCTTCTACTGTTCTTGGATGGTGACCTCTAGATGGCAAATATTGTGATTTACAGATAAGCTGCTGGGTCTGAGAATTTATATATCAACAGTAAGGATGTTTTAAAAAAACCCTGAGTTTAAAAATTAACTTTGATACTTTATTTGGTTCCTAGAATTTTGAACATTTTAGAGATCTTGTTTTTCAAGCTTTCCTCCATAAGCCAGGTGGCAGACTGCTTTATAGGAAAGTGGGTCTTCTTCACCAGAAGCCCTTATTTAAAGAAAAAGGTTAAGCATCTCAAGAATCTGGATAAATATGTTGTTGTCCAAGCTTATAATTTTTATGAGCTTCCTCTTTTCCCTTTAAAGGAAATGACATGTACTCCTCAGAACAACTCTGCTCTAGTTAGAGCTGACTCTGCTCTTAGATGTGTTTCCCGTCCTTGGTTCTCTTGCATGGAGACTGCAGGAGCTTAAGGGACTGTATCGAGGCTCAGAGTGTTTGACTTAAGCCCGTGGTCTGTTCCAGCCCTCCCTGCTGCCTAGGTCATGTCCTGGGAATGCTTGCTCCAGGCTCAGTGAGGAGCAGTGAGGATGCACTACTGGTGCCCTGAGCAAAGCTCCACTCTTGCTTGTCCAGAGACTCCTGCTTTCTGGCAAACCAGGCAGTACTACTCTCTGGCTCTGTGGTGAGATTTCCAGCCCAGAGGTGTTTTCTTCTCAAAGAGAGGTAGCTGGAATTACAGCATGTTTGCAAAAGCCTCCTGGCCCCCTGAGAGCATCAGCTGTGCACAGAGGCAGGAGGGAAGGAAAGGAGGGAGCTGAGGGTGCAGTGCTACTGGAACTCATTCCAAGCCACTCACTTTGCATTCTCTCTTTTTCTTGCCAAATTATAGATCAAAGTACAGGCCTGAATATGCACATTAGGAGAGAGCACTCAGATAACTTCTCCTTAATTATGTTACAGCCCCATACAGCATGAAGACTTAATTGTCAATTTCATTAGAGTGAATTGTTGCAATTTTAATGTCACTATCAAAGTGAAGTATCCTGGCTGTGAGAAGCAGCACGTCATCTTCTGTTGTGTGACGGCCCACGTGCTACTACACACCTGACATCAAGACTTGGCCATCCAAATTCTGAAAGATGGATGGGATTTTAACAACAAGCTATCAGGGAGTGCTCTGAGTCTCTCCAGGCAGGAGGTCAGAACAGCTCTCCAGGGCCAACCTGTATGATTGTGGTGAAGCTGAGATGATTGTGGCTCTTTTTGCATTGCTATTCCATTATTTTATTTTTTTTCTTTAAAGGGCAGCCACTTAGCTGTGCTAACATGTTATTAAGCAGTTAGGCAGGCAGCTTTCCATGGGTATTGAATTGCCTCGCTTTTGTGTTCCCAGAAGATGTATTGGGGCCTCTTTGTTTTTGGATAGTACCTCATGTGAGCAGGAGGTGCACTCCCTGAAGTGGCTTCCACCAAAAGCTGCCTCTGGCTTATCATGTACGAAATATACAATAATATGATGCTTTGGATCAGTGTGGGTTTTTGAGTTTTTAAAACCAAACCATGGTAGAAATGAAGGCACATGTTATTTAGGCAGGTCAGCTTATTATATTATATAACCTTGTAATTATTTGTAGCATTGTTGACCCTCTACGAAAGACAGAATAATTAGATGATATCTTCATTAAAGTATAGTGTACTACTACTTCAGCTCCTGAACGGGGGAAAAAGATCCTAAATATGATTTAGGAGGCACTTAAAATTGTATAGCAAAGCTGCTCCTAGGGATAGCTGTGATAAAACGGTCACTTAAGGCTAAAATTAACTGTTTTATCTCAATAAAGGCCAGGATTTGCTCTTCTAATGGCTTTTAGTGCCCATTTCCTTCTCAGCTAGGCAGAGAGGCAGTATAGTGGGACTGGGAAATCCATCCAATTGAAAGAATGAGCCAGATGTTCCTGGCAAGATGTAGGGAGGCTTGTGACTTATTTTCCCTTATTTTTTTTCCTCTTTTCTTCGTTAACCACTTTGGGCACATACCACTGAGGTGTTCCCCTTTGGGTGAGGTCCTGGGAAAGATGCCTGTGTGAGAGGGAAGGAGCATGTGGCACATCTGCATCCACAGAGGGGCATCTCCCAGGCTTTAGCAGGCACAGAGCTGGCAAGTTTTCCTGCAGTGCTGTTTGCATCTCTATCCATTTCGGATTTATTTGGGCACAGATTTTCCTTGAAATAACTAGTCTAAAGGCAACTGTTAAACATAGGGAAAAACATAGAATATTGCCAAGAAAATGCAGCTCCTATGGGGTAGGATACCACTGGCTAACTGGCAGGCCTTCCTTCCTGCGGGCCTGCCTGCTTGCTGCATTGCTTGCTTCAAATTAAACCAAGCGCCAAACCAGTGTCAGGGATTTTTTATGTTGTTCCTTTCTCAAAAGGCTGAATTCAGACAGTAGAGTTTGGCAGAGGCAGGAGGTGGCCTTTCAGAGGAGTCCTGGATTGTAGCCAGCCAAACTCCTGATGTCTGTGCAGCCCCAACAGTCAGTGAAGCAGAGCAGAGCGAGGAGGTGTCTTGAGCCCAGGCAGGTTGTCTGAAATGTCAGTGCCAGTTACAGGGAGGCAAAGCTGCCTCCTCTTGGGAAGTGGGGAAGTCTGTAGGTGCCTTCCAGATTAGGAATCGGCAGTGCAGTAACAAATCACCTCTGTAATTGGCAGCAATCACCCCAGTCAGCCCTGCCCTAGGCAGCCTTTGCAGCACCTATTTGCATTCTGTAGTTGCCTCCCATCAGGGTGTCACTCAGCCCCGAGACTGCTCTGCCAGCAGTTACACCGTGCCTGGGGATGCCAGCACAAGAAGCAAAGTGACATTTTGAGAGAGATGTCATTTCTTTTTCAACACTGCAAAACATCCACCCATCTGTCACAAACATGTCTTCCTTCCCGGCGCTCTGGCATCTCTGCATCAGTCACACACAGAGTACAGCTCAGCACACAGGAATTTATCAAGTTAATTTTATTGCTCGTATGCCAGTTTGCATTACTTGGGAGCTCCAGAACCACCTCCTTTCACCCCTTACCATCAGGTTGGGGCTTTTATTTTAAGCTTATCCTAGAGAAAAGAGCTGGAGAAAACACAAGTGGGGAAATAGTGCTGAAGTATCTCTGAAAGATCAAGCTGGCTTGCAGAAAAACTGAATGTCCATGTCCTGAAGGAAATCTGCTGTCAGATAGCAGAGTCGGAGGTAGAACTCTTAAAGCCAGGTGTAGCTGATTGCCCTCCCCATCTTCCCACAGCTGCTTTTTTTCCAAAAGTCAGCTTGATGTGTTTGGTCTGTATTAGGAAATGCTGATCCCTCGCAGGAGAAAAGGCCCCATGACTCGCCTGGTGAGCTGTCACACCAACAGCAAACCAAGCAATCTTCATTCCAGAAATCTTGTTGACTCTAGTAAAGCACTAGTTACCCAAAGCAATTCCATTGTAATGGTACTTACGAATAACTTCACTTAAAAAGGGATGCATAATGAATGGTGCACACACTCGCTGTCAAGATCATCAACTTACTGATTTGCCCAGATGTTGCTACTAATGTTCTCCATCCAACTCTTTCGGCACTTTTAGAGACAAATTTTATTTCCTTTGTTGGATATTTATATGTGTGCCTTGACTACTTGTGTATGACTGCTGAGATAGAAATCAGCTATAACAATCCTGGAGAAAATTCATTCTCTTTGTGTCTCAGCCACCTAGAATGCTGAATTCTAGAAGCTGGATTGCATTTGTCATTCTGAGAGTGCTGCTATTTTGTCAACAAGATAAAGTGAAAACAGGCATTGGTGAAGCTCACACATGGCTTATCAGATAATTCAGTGTATTCATGTTAGATTCAGAGAACTGTGAAGGATGAGGGCAAATCAGGGATATTTTATGCTTTTTATGCTTTAAGCCTTTGCAAACTTGAGTTTCTTTGGAGCATTCATCCCAAATGGAGAACTCATCTGCATACTGGTGGTTGTCTGTCATGGGCAATGTGTGCTTATTAAGCAGGCCAATAAGGCAGCTCCAAAGGCCTCAGGAAGTTACTTCTCCCCTCCATCAGCTTTTGGACTCCATCTTATATGGAGGGACCCAATTTCTGCTCTTACGACCCCTGACACTGAAGTGCCAAACCTGATAGTAAAGAGTGAGGTGGTTCTGGCACTCCCAAGTAATCAAAACATCTGATTCTTGATGTTGGAAGATAGATAACAGAGATTCAGCCCTATTTCTCTGAGAAGAGGGCATTTCCCATGCCCCAGAGATAGGAAGGAGATGCACTAACAGAAGGCAGATTTTTCTTGCTTATTGTCGAGTCTGCTGCCTGAAAAAAAAATAATTGTTTGTATCTCTGAAAATCTTTTCCAGCCAGAGCAGCAGAGGACATGGAAACTGGCCAGAGAGTTCAGACCAGATTGCACTGAGGTTTGTTACTGGGACAATGGACTAAAGCTGGACTAAAGAGATGGGCAAGGCTGTCTTCTTAGAGAAAAAACCCCAAAGGACCACTCCAAAACCTCTCGATCATTTTATCTCTACTATTGTAATTGGCATCTCTGAGTTATGGCCAGAATGTGAAAATAGCATACTCAGAATTTGCTACTTTTGTAGTAATAGGTCTGTTGCCAAACTGCCAGTCAAATCCTATTTGCTCCAAAGAAAAGTGTGGAGACAGCTTTTCTGCAATTGAGACTCCATTATCCATCACCTGAATATGCTACCCAAACAATGCAGCACCCTTCAAATGTCCTGAATCCTTTTATAGGCATGTTTTACTTTTGACTAAATCATTATAAAAAATTTCCAGTCATCTCTGCTAGCAAAACATAATTCTTTTTAACTTAGAGAATAGGATGCAGCACTCTCACCATCTGAGAATATCTTTAAAGATATAGAAAATGCTTTATGCCAGGTTATTTAGTGCGCCTTTTAATGAACTGTCTGAGGGAGAAACAGAACTATTGGTTGTGGGGCTTGATGTTATGTAAGGGAGTACAGGTGGAAAGCTATGGTTTGGGAGGGGGTGGTTACTTGTCAGGGGTCTGGAGTAGAAATATGTAGAAATTTCTGAATTAGGTCTCTTATCTCATTGTCCTGCACAGTGTCCAAGTGGACCGAGCCATTTTGGTGTTCTGCAACATAACACAGAAGGAAATGACCTCCTACTCATGACCCAGACACAATTAATGTATGGCTACAGATAAGTTCTTATTGCAAATAAACCTGATGCTTGATCCCATTTGATTAAATACCATTCCCAGATTTAAATTCTTCTGAAGGATGATCACTCAGACTTCCTTCAATTTCCCTTTCCAGCTGGTCTGGAAGTAAAATGCCGCTTTTGAAAAAGCTGTATGATTTTAGTTCCCTCATGTTCATTTAAAAACACTTAAAGAATGTTTTTCAGTTTCAGAGGGTGGACAGACTTAATTTGAGGACTTTAATTTACTCCTGCCTAAGCAGCTTGCTGGCTAATTCAAATGCCAAATGTAGAACTTAATTCAATAATGACTTCTCTCAGATGAGTGCTGAAGGCATGTTATGTTTTAAAAGTCTTACTCTGCTTTTCTAATTTAACAATGAACATTCTATGTTTAAGGGTTAGAATAACTTCATCTGAACTTCAAATGGGGATATGTGAGAGAGGAAGTCTGTCATAGACAGATCTCTCTATCAACAGAAAAGAAGTGAGATTATACCAAGCTGGGAAAAAGGAAGGTATATTATGGGAATAAAGAACTTTACCTATTAGTTCAGAAAGCAACACGTGAGAAGGAAGACAGAATCTCCTCACAGACAGTCTGGAACTGGAAGAATTGTGCTAGAGAAGCAAGTTCAGGGATCAAGTGTGCTTGTTAAGAAGTATCAGTAAAGATGATTTTGCTAATGTCAGTTCAAATTTGGTGACTAAAGCTAATGAGCATTCTAAAATTACTAGGAAAAAAGAAAGAGGGAGAATGAGATAAAGTTTATAGTGCCCTATTTATGTTCTGCTACCCATTTTGCATAAACTGGGAAACAGCAGAAGTTTATTATTCTCTTGCATATTTTATTTATAAAGTCAGAAAATGTGGATAAAAGTCTTGGCTGAATTCAGAAGATCTATTTTAATTCAACTTCTGTGCGTTTGTTCAAAGTTGTCTCTATCCTTTCAAGTGTACTAAAAATTGTTTTCTATAAATATTTTTCATTGTTTCTAGTGGCAGCTGTTAGCATTTTCTCACACACAATGTTAACAAAGGAATCCCAAAGCAATCCTAAATAAGACCAGTTATTGCATGTGTGAGTAGAAAACAGCTGTTAACACTAGTCTAGGTGTAGATGCTGCAGTGATGGAGAGGTGATTAAAATCTCAACAGGTTGTTTGGCTTGTGTCAAAAATCATGTGGCCAGCAGGACCAGGGCAGGGATTGTCCCCGGTGCTGGGCACTGGTGAGGCCACACCTCACACTGGAGGCCACACTTCAAGTGCTGTGTCCAGTTCTGGGCCCCTCAGTTTAGGAAGGACACTGAGGGGCCTGAGCAAGTCCAGAGAAGGGAACTGAAGCTGGGGAAGGTTTTGGAGCACAAGTCCTGTGAGGAACAGCTGAGGGAGTTGGGGATGTTTATCCTGGAGAAAAAGAGGCTCAGGGGGGATCTTACTGCTCTCCTCAGCTCCCTGAAAGTAGGCTATGTCCAGGTGGGGGTGGTCTCTTCTCCCAGGCAACCAGCGGCAGGACAAGAATGAATGACCTCAAGATGCACCAGGGCAAGTTCTGGTTGGACAGCAGAAGGAATTTCTTCAAGGAAAGAGTTGTTAAGCACTGGAATGGGCTACTCTGGGAGGTGGTGGAGTCACCATCCCTGGAGATGTTTAAGAAACTACTGGAACTGGCACTTGGTGCTGTGGTTTTGTTAACAACTGGTGATTGTTCAGAGGTTTAACTTCATGATCTTGGAGGTGTTTTCCAACCCAAATGTTTCTGTGACTGTGTTTTTAAACACCATGACTTAGCTTTAAACACTGTGGTCAGTTTGAGCAGGGCCACTTTAAGAATTCCTTTAGCTTATTCTAACAGTTATGAAAACTGGGAAAGGTTTGATTGGGCTAGTTTAGACATGCAATCTAGTTAAAGCAGTAATTGAAATTGCTCTACTATTGTATGCCAAAACACAAACTCTGTAGACTGCCAGTACTGAAATACTGGGATGGAAAATCCTTTTCTGGGACATTCTGATACAGTCCACTTGAGAAAACCAAGCTGTGTGGTTTCCATAATTTTCTTCATCTAACAATATAACATAAAATAGTGCTGCATGGCAGATCAGAAAAAAAACCCAAACTCATCTTTCTTTACTGCCTTTTTAGAACTTGAAGCAACATTTGAAAATGTAGACTGTAGATGTTTGGAAAGTAGAACAAAAATGGGAATTTGAATTGGAATTTATTCTTTCTGATTCAACTTTTTTTTTCAATAGATTACAGAAAAGCAAATGTGAAATATTTTGCTATTCTTTGCTATTCTTAGCTTTTATTTTTGAGTTTTATTCTTCCATGGCATTGTTTGAACAGACAAACTATAATCTGCTTCCTGAAAATTGTAACCATGCAGAGAATTATAACACTTCATTTTGTCTCAAAGAATATCCAAAATTACAGATCAGTATCAGCTGAGTTATAACCAAAGGTTGTAGACACTTATTTTCAGTGTTGTAAATTGAGCAAATTTGCATCCTGAAAAAAATTTAATTACCTTACCTATGGAGAGATGTTTAAAGGAAAGTATGTGAGGAAAATCCCAGAAGGTTTCTGCTGAGACACAAATCAGAGCTAGTTATCATTAGAAACCAGTAATAGGCAATAGCACTGCGTAGGAATGCAAGCAAAATTCACTTACAAAAGCTTGTGTCTGGTTTTTCAAGATGCCTGATGTTGTTTTCTCTCCTTTAGCATGCTATTTCCAGAATCTTCTAAGCCTTTGGAATTAAAAGCCATACTTTGGCTGATAGCCAGGTTTTTCAAAATACTGCATGTTTCTGAAAAGTATCAATACTATGCGGCCAGTGGCACTTTATCATAAGATTATCTAAATGAGACTCTTGCCACTTTAAACTGAAAAAGCAGGAGAACAGCTTGGCAAAGTGATTCCTGATTTATGTATGCATGTAAGCACTCCACAAGTACTAAAATATAGCATTTGCTGATTTGCATGATGATGCCCGAGCTGGAAGATATCAATTTAACTGCCACGGTTTATTGGCTGCTGGGTCAAGCTTCTCGATACATTTTATAAAAGTGAAACTGTTTTACCAGTCTGGTCCTGCTTTTTTATTCACCATATGGAAACTAATATGATTGTTCTCTTCAGCACAGTATCAGTGTGTGCACGAAGACTGCCTGAAACACCACACTCCTGAATTTTGAGAGGCTTCCTTGGCTCATCTTTGTGTCTCAATCTGTGCCCTTAACCAGCAGTCCTGCTGTTGACCGTCATGACTGGGAAGGCCACTAGTCCAGCTGTGTGGATACCTTGTCATGGGTTACTCAGAAACACAGAGTGAGGTATTCTTGCTTTGTTGCCCCCTGCAGAACCCCTGAACATTCCATTAGGAGGTGCTTTGCAGCAGTTGTGCAGCACAGAGGTTGGACACCTAATGCAGGGGAGCTCCTGTTCACTGCTTTTCCAGAAGAAGCCGCCAGATTTAAGTACTCTGCTGATTTCGTTCAAGCACTAGAAATGCTTTCATCTCTTTGGCATTCAGCCTGTTTTTTTTCTCTGCTATGCCACCTGATGGTGCTTCATCAGGCAAAGGGCTGAACTGAAGAGATGTGAAGGAGGTGCAATTAAACTGTGCCACAGAAGAGTATGTTCATTGGGCTAAAACCAAGACATAGATTTTTTAAAAATATCAGCGGGAGTTGGGGTGTTGCAACAGCTGGTATACCTTTATATCTGAGAGAATGCACAGCATCATGGTTGCCAAAATAGTTTGAATTTCAAAGTCCAGAGTTTAGCTGAGTAAACCACGTGTTTAGAGGTTTTGAAAATCTATGATAGAACAAACTCTACTGGGTGTTCCTTATTTAGAGCTAATTAGGCTACCTTGACCTGCAAAGAAATTAGACTTAGTGTTGCTGGGAACAGAGAAAGTATTTTTATTTCAGTTTTTGTCCTGGAGGGACAGTTTTTGCATGGCACCTTTCCATAACATTGATCTTGTTGAATATATTATTTTTATCATGCATGTATCATTTTGATTTACAAATTAGATTACTGTGACTCTAGAAGGTAATCAGGCCACTTGATTATTCACTTTTTATAGCCACAGTAGAGTTTAAGAGGAAGAAACAAAACTCTCAAAGCAATCTGTAAAATCTTCTGTGCAATCCACTTTTTCTTCTCCTCCTATTCCTCTTTGCAGTGCTGGCAGTGATAAATGGGGAGCAGAGAAATTAATGAAACTGGGTATTTTTGAAAGCTTGTTACTCTCTACACCACCCATCTGAATTGCTTAGTGTGGCAAAAATGAAAAATACTGGGCTTAAACTAGACAGATTTTAAAAGTGGAATCTTTGTAAATGTCAATGAAAAACATTAGAGTGCATGCAAAGGAGAAATATTTGCTGACACTTTTATAAAATGCAAAGATCCAACCCACTACTAATAATCTTGAAGACTGTATACATACATTTGTAGTGATTCATTCTCGTGACTAGTTGATCCATCTTTAAAATATGAAATAAATAACTTTTTGGCTTGGCAGAAGACGTGAAAGTATTTGTGTTTATGTTTTGGGTGTGTTGTTTTGGTTTTTCTTTTGTTTAGGGTTTTTTCCTATTTGTCCTTGCTTGGTTTTATTTTCCAAATTACATTGAGATGGGATAAATTCTCCGCTTTGCTTCACTGTGTCTTTTCTAGGAAGCTGAGGGCATGGATTTGCCACAAATATATATATTTTAGCTGTCTTTCACTATTTTTGAAGGCAAATGACATCATCATGATAAATATTAAATTAATTTTTCTTAATCAGATTTTTAGAGACAGAAATCAGAAACTGATTCTAGTGTTTTTCAACTCAAGCATTTTTATTTTGTCATGAGGGCTTCCCTTCCAATATATTTTCCAGGTTGCTATGTGCTTTTGGAAACAGGAGAGCTAAGACTGTGCACGGTATTTGAAATATGGGTGCAACATATACTGGATTACTGAGATAATGGTGTTCATACTCTCTATTCTATTTCTTTTCTTTTAAATTCAAACCATCTACTGACTCCCTCTTTCTCAAAGTTTTTTTGAGACTTCTTTCACTATCTTATAATCACACAAGACAACTTGTTGGTATAAGCCATGGATTATTTTTCCAAACTGAATTCCCACTAAGGCTCCCATTCCTGGCCTTAGTGGGCTGTTCTGACACCCAAGAGACAGCTACATCTTATCTTGTGTTCACCTGAGATTTTTATTCTGTGTCAAATGGATTTAAAAGCATGGCTATGAACTTATTTATTCCTGAAAGTGTTAGTTAATCCATAAAATTTATATTACTTTACTTGAGTTACATAAAGTGACTGTTTTTAAGCAAAAAACAGATACGTATTTTTGTAATGCTAATGCAAGCAGCAGAAACTCATAATGAGTTTTTCACAGGACAGTAACCGACCATGAATGAAGTTCTTGGCTCGGTGGAGGAAACAGTGATGTTTCTGTTGCTCTCAGGGATATATTCCCTGCGAGCTTCTGAGTAATTTCAAAATACTGAATAGGTTTCTGAACAATGTGGTTGTCTTCAAATGTACCTTTTGAACAAAGAAAAGACCAGTAGTTTGACTAAATGCCCAGATTTGCCTGTCTCCCCCACAGGCCCTGGTGAAGGCACTGACAAATCCCAGGTGAAATGGTCACACTGCTCCCTCCCTCTCGGTAAACTCAGTTCCCAAAAGCCCAATAGCTCAGCACTGTCACACTGAGTGAAAGTGATAGGGTGATACTTATTTAGGGCAGCTCTCAACACTCTATCAGTTTATATGTTCTCCTACTTAAGGATTTGCTCTTCAGTAGAAAGCAGCTCTTTAGAACACTGAGGGAAGATTTTGTGTTCTTTCTTGAAACATGTTGAACATTTTGAATAAAAGAGTAATTATAGTTGTTAGAGTCAGCAGAACAATGTGAAGTCATTTTACTTAGAATGATATGCAAGCACTTGTCAGCTTGCCATTCAGAGGAACCTTTTAAAATGCCACAGTAGTTACTTTCTAATTACATAAATATTAAGTCGCTGGAACACAATTAAAACAATCATATTCAGGCAAGGATTCTTGCATTTGGGTTTTGACCACAAAATCCATGGCAGAAAATCTGTGTTTCTAGAAAAGCACTAAAATAACATTCCATTTAAGACAGATTTCTTTCTTAAATGGCTGCTAAAAAAAAAATCCCATGCCAATCACCCCCTCCAGTCCTGCTATAATATTATACTCTCCGTAGTACTTGGCAGTAACCTATTTTAAAAAGTGAGTGAAATAGAAAAGAAAACTTTTATGCCAAAATATCCACTGTAGGAATGTCCACAATGTGTAGGAAAAGCTGTATTTTGTTCCAGTGGTTTGAGGGTTCTCTGTTTGCAGTTTACCACCTGTGGTGGATCCCTGCACCTCACTGAGTCAGCACTGGGAAGCACTAGGGTACTGAGCCACATTGGATGCATTGTGCTATTAGATTCTAAAATGCTTAAATACCAAAATCACATAGCTGGCACTGCTGGCCCTCATTTTAGCAAGTCAGGTATTTCTGTGTGATGCTTATCCCCCTGATTGTTGCTGAGGGCACACTGTACAGGAGGACAGATTTTTAAATCCCCACTATGTCTGTGTAAATCCAGCCAAAGTTTATTGAATTCAGAGTACTTCCTGGTGAGATTTTCTCTTGTACAGCAGGGCAGAATCTGGGTTATGTTCTCATTTCCTGCAGGCTTCTCTGCTACTCCATGCTGGCTGCAAAAAAGGCACTGCACAGCTCGGATAGCTGCGTCCCCAAGGTAGAAGTGCTCCTTGACATTTGAGCTCAGGCGCATGGGGGGTTTGCTGCCTTTCTGTTCTCCAGCTTCTGCAGGCTGGCTGCATTAATCAGGATGCTGTATTATGAAAATGGACTGTTACTAACACATCAATAAGTCACTTTACTTAGAAACAACAGATGGACTTTTTCAGTGGGGATTTTGGGTGAGTGGATAAAATCGCACAAGAAAACCTCAAGGTTGTTTTGGTAAGGTATCAGCTTGGCTTTCCACTGGACCCTCATGAGATTGGGGATATAAGTAAAGCTTGTTGTGCTCCTTCTTCTGTGAAATATGCTTGAGGTTGTGGGCTCTTAGAGGATGTTTGCCAAAGCCCACTACCTTTGGATGAGCCCTTGCCGAACCCACCACGTTCTCATCTACACATCACGCGTAGTTTTTTCCCAATGTAGAAAAGGAAAATGTGCAGTTCAGACATCCAGAAACCTTTCAGCAGACTCTCAAGGCATTGCTGTCATCAAAGGTTCAACCAGCTCCATATCCAAAGGGAATGTACCCTGAAAATGGGAGAGTTATTATGTTTAGCACAATGTTGTTTTTATCTTGAATGGTAGCATGAAGTTACTGGTCTGGATTTGTGTCCAGATGTGAGAGCACTTTTTGAGGGACTGAGTAATGTGTGGGTAGCTCAGATAAGTTTGCATGCAGGTGTTAAATGTCATTTCTTACATCACATACACATGAATAAACTCTGACTGCAGGAATGAGGAGGTTCTTTGTGGAAACATGTTGAAAAACTGAAGATTGTCTTCACACTAGAGAGCCTACAGCAAATTACCTGACACTCAGGCTGTTAATTAAGAGTCTGAAACAAGGCACTATGTTTAAAATACTAGTCATGATATTACTAACCTATTTTTTCACACAAAAAGCTTGAGGATCTTTCCTATTCCCTGAATAAATGAATGAAAAATCATGCAGCTTGAGGTTTAAATTCATGCTTTTTCTCTATTAATTAGAAAGCCACATCATACTTCACAATAATTTTCATAAAATTCCCTGAAATTCAGCTTTAATGATTTTAAGTTAAACTGGGGCTTGTTTAAGTTTATGCTTGTTTGGTCTCTGCAGGAACACTGGGACTGATGGGAAGGGTTATGAGAGCTCAATGACCAAAAGAAATAGAAAAAACTGGCTGTAGAAGCAAGGAAATTATTCATTAAAGAACCAAGCAGGGTCAGTTTATCAGGAAGGTCAGAAAAGTGCCCTTTGAGGGATTTGTTTGACAATGACATGAAGACAAGTCCTTGTAAGGAATACTGAAAACTGAGTGTAGAAGGTTTGTGCAACACAGCAATTTCTTACATCAAAAGTAAAAATGGTGCTTTTATCTTGGGTGAATGTTTTTTTGATTAATCAAATTTTTTCTTTACTTCATTGGGACAGTATTTTTCCACATGGCAAAATTTGAAAATTTTCGTGCTGTGTCACATGAAACAGCAGGTGTGGCAGAGCATTGGGAGTATTCAACTGTACAAAAGCAGGGAAGATCTATACTTTAAAACTGCATCTTATAAGAACTCTCTGGAAAAAACAGTGCAGCAAGTGTTTCTGGTTCTGAAAAGTATGTGAGCCTCTACCATTTTATTCATTTTTTAAAATGGAGAATGAAATGGGCAATCTCACAGGTATAGTCTGTGATTGTATTAAGGGACAAGAAATGTATCCTCCCACCAAGTGTTCACTCAGTGGTAGATTTATGTATTTAATGCATTGCTTTATCTGTCTCAGGGGAAGGAATATAATAAACCCCAAGAATATAATAAACCTCATGTCTTTAAAAAGAACATGCCTTTGTATTTAGCCCACAGACAACCCCCTGAGGTCTAACTTCATCAGGGGCTTTCAGTAGCTGGAACATTAATCAGGGCAGGAATGAACCCAGAGCAGAACATAAGCAAATGGGGAGAGTCTACAGTATTCAGGGTATAGTTAGGAAAACAACACCAATGCTGATGTCTACTGTTACCTTCCCTCAGTCTGTCTCTCTTTCATGCTTTTTGTTCTTATGACTTCACTTTGGGTCAGGGAATTCTTTAAAAATAATTAAAAACTTGACCAAGTTTATAAATGCTTTATTTTTATTACTCCTTTAAACAAAATATTGTGCTTAAGTTATTAAGGTTCGTGGTAATTCTCCCTTCTCTAGCCTGTGGAAAATGGTGCTACCTAAACATATAGACCTGTCTGAAAGTGGTGTCAGCACTTTCAGGACCATGACAAGTAAATACAAAAAGCCCTGAATTAAGGATGCAATAGTGTCTGGTATTGAATGTGACATTCTACATTGTATCTTTGCCACCAAGCTCCTTTTCCACTTGCTCTGAAGTGATACAACTGTAATTTGGCCAGAATATAGCTGGTGAATTGATTCCCAATCCTAGATGTGGATCCAAGGCACAGCATCACAGTGGGCCCTCGAATTGCTGAACTGCAGCAGCAGCTGCTAAAGAAGGCACAAATTCTTCCCCCTGAGCTTTTATGGACATTCCTTTCTGCAATGCATTCAATATTGTTCCTCCTGCATATTTACAGCTTCCCTTAAATCCGGATTACACAAAGCACTGGGCACCTCATTAAATGTAGCAGGAACCAGCCTGGTCCTGAAGGTACAAAATGGACACACAAGGAGTAAAAACTTGCTCAAGGTCAGTGGCAGCCTGTGGCTGAGCCAAGCGGAGAATTCAGGTGTCCAGATGCACAGTACAGTGCTTTTCCACTAGGATGCAACACCACTGTTGTACAGATAATGCGGTAAGAAAATGAAAGGAAAAAGGAGGGTATTACATCATCTGGACTGTGATCCACCTATTTTTCAGCGTTAGATGAATAGCAAGGTACAACAAGGCCGTGAGGCAGTTACCCATGCTTTAGGTGTTTGTGTTACTGCTAGTGCTCTTAAAATACACCAGAGAATAGGCCATGCAGACTTTACTTGAAGCTTACATTAGTTATTTTATTTTAATGTCAAGTGCATGTTTTGATCTGTTTCAATTCAACGTCCATTTATTGATCTTGTCCTTCATAACTTCTCAAAGACTGATGAGAATACCTTTTACGATACTGTTGCTGTGGGATCACACTATCACAGTGTTCCTGGGTAATATTCTGGAATCTGGATAAGAACACGGTCTTCCTTTCACTTTTTTAAAGAGAACAAAATTCCCCAAGAGAGACTTTTTTCCAGTGGTGACATTTAGCCAACACTTTCTAGGCCTGTGTCCCCATCAACTTGGCATGCCTCAATTTGGGCAGAAATTCCTCTTCATTAAGGCAGTTGTTTGAGGTTAAGCAAGACAGAGGAAGGTATCTGGAAATGACACTGTGGCAGCTGAGTCATCTGAGGATGCCTCTGTTTTTGACCATTTGTTTGTCACAAAGAGACACGTGGGGCCACGTTGTAGGTGTCCCTTATAGTTCTGAGTTTCAAAAACTTGTGTCCTGAAATGGTCTGTGACTCACCTGCATCTGCAATGCTTGCCCTTGTGACCAGAGGATTTGATTATTTTAATGACCTTCTAACAGAGCTGCCAGCAATCCTTCTTTGGAGTTTCTTATTTGTCCAAAATGCAGCTGTCTGCTTCCTTGCTGAAGTCAGCAACTGTGCCTGTTCTGCTGTTACACTGACAGATTGCCTTTAAGCTGCCCCTTTGTTTCTTGAAGACCTTAATGGAAATGCCACTTGGTTGTGTTTGTTTTTCTTTGAGCCTTTTGCTTTGAGATTTGCCTTCTAGCGATGTCAGAACAATTAAGATCCTAAAGCTGTGTTTTGTCTTCTGTGGCTTCTAGGAAATTAATTTTCCTTCGACTAAAACGTTGGCGTCTTCTCTCTGCTCTCTGCCTTACACTCTTCTGCATTTTTCCACACTGAGGATTGCTGAATACACATGAAGTTTAAATGTACAACTTGTACTTTATTCATGCTCTAAGTCTTCGACATAGAAGCATTTTAAAAACAGTCATTACATTTCATAATGGTAGAGTAGGCTGGAATAGTCCTTCAGGACAAGAGCATGGAGTAACCAGAACTGTTAGTTCAGAAAACGGGCCATGAGAGTCAACTTTGACCAAGTCTCCAAGAGGCAGAGTGCAAAGGTGTTACTAGATGTGGATGTTAGCCTGAGAACCTGGAACTTCTGGAAGCATTCTATTCTAAGAACAACTTAAGGTAATTTTAGAACATGTAGCTCTTCAGGAGAAACAAATTTCTTCTGCAGTATTTTGGTTGACTGATTGGGTAACAATCTGAGGATCTGTTTGAAGTGGACTCTGAAATTTCTTGTCTTAGGGCAGGTAAGAATTCTGATTCAATTATCCTTGATTATTCGGTAGCTGAGCAGGTGACAGCCACAGTCATTATCACCTTTCAAGTTTTCACACCCTGTAAAGTGAGTACCAGAAGCGCCCGCTGCCTGCCAGGTTCCCTTTGTCTCCTGCAGTTCTGTTCAGCTCCTGCAGGCTTCTCCTGAATCTTGGAAGTGCCTCAGGCTTCCTGGTCCCTAGACTGTGTTTTGAAAAGCGAACGAGAGTAGAGCAGAATTTGAATAGCCATGACTTCCAAGTTTAAAACAGGAATGCTGAACGCCGAGTTTGGCACCCCTTGGGAATTTGGAGGTGAACCTCTGAACTGCGTTGCCTTTGGGGAGGCTGGCACCATCATATGGGTTTAACTAAAACCTGCCAGCCCAACGCCTGCTAGCGCCCGTGTTCTGCAGAGCAGGAGCCCAGCTCACCTCTAGTTAAAATTCAGGCTTTAATCTGAGTGAAGATGAGCCAGAACAATTTTCCTGTTTCCTTTCTGCCCTTTCTTTAGTATCTGTGCTACGTTTCTGTTTCATTTACTCTCCCGGGGTCTGTTCAGAGGTGAAGCAGGAGGGTGGCAATCATGGGATCTCAGACGTGGATTTTGTTTGTAAATGTTTCAGAGTGACCAGAGTTTAGTTTATTGCTTCGTAGTTCTATTGCAGGAGTGCCGCCTCTCAGTTTTCTCTTTAGGAAGGGGAGAATCAAACTGCTTGGTGCACAGCTGAAGGATGCTTTCTTTGTCAGTGGAACTGTACCCATTGAGAGGACCAGAGCAGGTTGAGAGGCTGACCATATTTTGAATATGTTACCTATTTCTTTGAGCTGTGAGCAACCTCCTGAGGGGTGACACACTTACAAAAGTAGCTCTCCATCTTTTTTACCACAAGCACAGTCTTGCTGAAAATAGAGTTCTCAGGAAAAGCAAAAGACAGTGACTGCAACTGCTCGGAGCCGCCTCACGCCATCCACAGAAAATATAAAACCCACCACGTATGCTCAGCTGCTGGTACCAGCTGTCACATTCATTATAGTAATTGCTGCCATTAGTGTGCTATTAATATTTCTCTTACAAAAGCGTACAAGAAATCAAATGAAAATGCAAAGTCTGCTCCGTCTGCAACTCAATTTGTATGCTCTGTAGGTCAAGTCACACTAGCCACAACTCCTAGCAGTGCTGTTGTCCTCCAAGGGAACACTTCTTAGGAGGAACTTCATTTTCCTGAGTTGCTTGTGCAACTTTCATTTTGTGCTGGAGGAGAAAGGCAGCATGTACATTTAGGAGGCCACAAGGATAGCTGCTGCAGGATCTGCTTGCCTGTTGCAGCAAGTCTATCACCTTGCAGCAAGCAGCAGGAAGCTTTCTGGGCCTGGCCTGTTCTGCCTTTGGTGTAGCTCTGCACAACTTGGTGACCCTGGAGCTGGCAGCAAAACCAGCCTTTTACCAAAAGGGCCATGGCTAGGTCTGAAGAGGTGGCTAGGTCTGAAGGGTCAGGATTTGGCCCTTTTTTGGTGAGGTTTTTTCTTCCCTATCTATGATCTTTCTCCCTTTCTTTGGGGAAATTCTCATCTGTGAAAGTGCAGTCGAGTCAGCATCTTTCAGCTCATGAATGCCAGCACTCAACAAGAAGCTGAAATAACATGTTCATTTCAATTTTCTTTTTTGATATGAAATATTACAATGGAGAATATTGCTGACCTAAATGACACATTTATCTAAACGATGAATGTAGCTGAGAAAAGATGAGTTAATTTTTCTAGTTCGCCTCACAAGAAAATGCAGAGTACTGGAGAAAGGTGGTTCATGGTCTGCGCCACTTTCCACTGCTATGGAAAAAATGATTTATCAGAAGTGTATTGGAGGTAATTATTAATTACTCAGTGATCAGTTAGTGACTCAAGACCATATCAGCACTGTTGTCTGCTGTGGAATGCATATGTTAATGCTGCATACACATGGCTATAACACGGCTAGTTCATGGTGACTCTGCATTTGGGTGCACTTGTGCTCTCTTAAGCCTGTCCACTTACAGGGAAAATACTTCCAGCACTCCACGTTGTACAGAAAATCTGAAAAGCAGAATTCTAAAGATAAAATCCAAGAGGCAGATCAAAATAGTCTCAGTTTATTGGTGAACAATGTAGTTTTCAAAGCCAGTGCTGCAGCATTGGAGAAGCATGGCACAACTTGTGGATGCACGGGCTGCTCCGTGCAGGTGCTATTTTCACAGCGCTGCAGCTGTACTTCGAAGCATTAAGAAGCAATGAGTGTGATTTTATTTCTTTTAACTTCCAAAGATGATTGGTGCCTGCTTAAAGCGTGGCTCCTCCGGCACGGATAGGTGTCCATCCTTTACTTGGCAGTGCTGTGGGCAGGGCTACTGTCTCTCCAAAGCGTGTGAAAGTGCCGTTCTCATGCTCTTTTCACACCCTTCTCCTCACTGCCTGGAGGGGAAAGGAAAGCAAAAAGTTCTGGGAATTACCTTCTTCATTATTCTGAATTTTCCCTCCATCCTTGCCCAGAGTTAGCTTGTTCACCCTCCGGGCTCAGTGAAAGGGAACTTGTTTGCCCATCAGATAACCCGACTCTCACAGGAATTTTATGCACCCTTAGAAGTGGAGAAAGGCTGTACTCAAAGCGAACTCTAATCTAGGACTAGACCTGCGTACATAATTTGTCCCAGCAAGAAGCAATCACCTCAAGGAGAAGCAAAATATAAAATGTGATGGATTTGAAATGAAAGCAGTTTATTCCAGAAGTGTCATACCTAGCCCTGATTGAAGCAACAAGGTTTGAGGGAGACACTGGTTAAGTTTTAGTAGCTTGTCATTAATACTGTGTCTGTCATGCTTTATGATGACTTAGCATTGTAGAAATAATGGACCAAGCTCTCAGCTGATGTAAATCTTCACTGCTCACTCCAACTCAGTGAAGTTCTGCTAGTCCCTTTGGAAATCTGGAGTTTTATTTGCAGTTTTATTGTTATACACAGTATTTTCCTTGCTTGCAGAGGCATTGCAGTATGTATTTCAACTGATATAGACAATGTTGATAAATTCATCTGAAGGCAGAATCTTCTCTGCACATTAATAACATCAATTCAGTCTTACCAAAGGAGAAGTACCTGACCTTGCATTGCTAATGCAATTAAAAATACTGAAGAGATCTTGGTACAGTATAAGCTGTTAGCACTGCAGCTCTTACATCAAAAATGCAACATGATGTTTATGCTGCTATGGAAAATTCAGTTCTATTAATTCCCAAGTTGCATCCCTTCCATGTGAGAAAGCCCATCAATTTGTCTTTATGATTTCTGCTTCCCACTAATATCTGTGTGCAGTGTCTTATGATCCAAGAAGTTGAACTGATCTGTTCGCTTGCAAAATGACATTTGATGCGACCTCTGTTTCACTTCTGTCACTGTATTTTCATCCCACTGCTTCCTACAGTTCGCTGATCTGAGCCAGCAGTGTAGAGCTTGATTTTCAGGGCACTCTGCTTCTGAGATGTGAGGGGACAGACACATTGTCAGTCACCCCTAGCTGGGAGTAAGAGGAGGAAAAACAGTAATGTTCATAAATTTGGCCTAAAGGAGAGACCTGAACATGTAATGGTGTGCCCTGCCAGTCTGTCTTCAAATAGATCATGCAGGTCTTAAATCCAAAGCCTGTGTGCCAGCAATCTTAGACAAAGAGATTGAAAAGCTTTGGGCCTGAAATCTGATTTAAATTTAAACCATAATTGATTTTTTTCTCATTTTGATTTTTATGAACAGATGGACTATAGCTAGCAATTGCCCTTGAGGAGTCTAGAAATGTAGTTCTGTGAACTGTTTCCCTGAAGATTGATACAGCTGCTATTTCTTCAGCTATCTCTGAATCATCCTCAATTACTATATGTCTTTATAAAATAATTATAGGTTTTATCCAGGAGATGAGCTTGGCTCTGCACTTTTCATAAAACACTTACGCAGAGCTGGTTAGCAAAAGAGATGATTTAACCCAAGTTTTCAATTGTTTAGCTTTGAATTTTATTCTCTTATTCAATGTTTTGCTATTATGTAGAAGCTATATTTTCTTGAAACTGACATGAAAAAGGTTTTGGCTCCTCTATCCATCCTTTTACACTCACTAATTTGTCTGTCAGAGTAAATCACACACAGAATGAACTTGGGAGAGTTATTAGTTCAGATGAAGCTATTCAGACTCAAACCAATAAATAAATTATGATCTTGCTATACAATGTCTCTGCTTGTGCAAACGTGGGTCCACTCTTCCCCTTTCCCTTGGCATGTATAACGGGGAAATGCTTTGTAGAAAAAGATGAGTTTTAAATGAAAGTTGAGAATGAGCTGAATGAAAATACTTGGCACCAGCTCTGGACGACAGGGTTATGGAAACTGGGAGGTAGTCACATGAAAATGCCGTACAGTGGTGCAAACTTAGCTCACAATTTCATCTGGTCCTTGCCTCTCTGTACTGCCAGACACATCTTTGACAATGTTTTGGGCAATGACAGAGGGGAGAGCAGCAGGTGAAACCTCTGACACAGTCAAATGTCCGGGCAAGAAGGCTCCTCACACGTTAAGGCTGACAGGTCTCTCCCTTCAGGTGCCCAAGGACATTTGGGCTAGAAAATATTTTTTTAAGAAAATATTTTGTTCCCTCTGCACCCTCCATTTTTTGCTACCCTTAGGGACATCTTTTACTTATGGCAGAGATTGGGCTGAAGTACCAATCTTTCTTCTGGAGAAATGTGAGGAATCTGGGAGCCATACAGCTTCCATGAGCCTTTATAGAACGGTACAGTGTGGGAATTGCTCGTATTTCAAGGTGAGTTAGCCAAGTTATAGATTATCAGAAGTGTTGTCAGTAAAAAAGGGATTTTCAGCTGTATAGAAGTTGTATCTTCATCTTTGTTTTCTGTGTTATTTTGATGCACGTAACCTGTAATTTACAGGCACTGTTAAGGAGGATTGCATGTGCTAATCTTTTGCCTGGAGGAATTTGCAGTGTGTATCTCACTCAAATGAAGAATGGAAGGAGTCTAATCCCTAGCTTGCTTTTAGTCCATTGTGCTAAAATAGCAGCTGCTGCCGGAATTTTGCAGGGTTTTTTAATCAAAGTTCCCACTTCATCTGGATGTGTTCAGAATAACCTCTGGATTTTGGTGTTTCCAGTATCTTTAGTACCTCAAGAGAGAGTGCTCAAAGGGTACATCAGCGATTTGGGCCTTCCTAAAAACCTCACAGATTTTACTTAAATTACAATGGCTTACAAGTTCATCTTAGCACAAATGATTCAATTTATTTTTATTTATTTGCTTTTTGTTTGTTTGTTTATTTGTTTTGAACAGCTCCTCCTCCAGATAATGGCACTGCAAGGGCAGACAAACACATTTGGGGGCTGTCCTGCATCCCACTTTGGCTGCCTTGTGTGTTTATGCCGTAAACATTGCACAAGGAAAGAGAGACCTAAGGGTGGGGTGACTTGTTCAAAATCACATTATCGGGTCCTGGACTCATTCAGCTGACATTCAATCTCACCTGCTCCTGCAATCAAATTGCAGTTTGCTGCCTCTTTTGATGCTTTGCTTTGATGCCTGGAGTTCTCTTACTCTTCAGGGCCTACAGGTGTTCATAACACTACCTTTGTTCATTAATATTTTCTTTTAAATGAAGGGGAGATAGATTGCTTCAGAGATGCAGCTGATCACAAGATACGAAATGTAACTCAAGCACCTTTGGAAAGAAATGTGTGATGTTGAAAATCTGGCATTTTTCAAAATAAATATATAGAATCAATCCTGCTCTTGAGATTGCAGTTGAGACAGAGGCACATCTCCCTCTGTACCTGCTTAGAATTCACTTCATGTCAGTGGGGAATGAAAATAAGTTATACTCAGTGACTCAAACCATTGATTGGTAGGTATTAAAAGAGCCCAGACTTTCCATTTTAAGTTTGGTCAGAATGTGCCTGTGTCATGTAAGCAGGCAAGAGTATTCATACCACTCAATATTTTTTACAGCTGCTATTCTGCAGGAGTAAAGTACATTGATCTCAGGGTAGGGCTTCTATGCACAGAGGCACCCTCTGTTTTACTGTAACCCTGAAATCTCACTGGTGGACAGGGAAGTTTTGTTAAGCAGGATGCCAGTATGAAAACTTAAAAAATTTCCAGTACTCTAATCCTTATTTTCATAAGCCTAAGGTTTCATTTAGAGGAAAATCATATTTGCTGATTCTACCAAATATTTGAATTAATGAACAACTTTCTCTAAATATCCAGAGTTAACTGCAAATAATTAAAAATTATATGAGGGAACGATGGTGCTTACTGAGATTAGGAGAACATGGTATAATACATCTTGAGGCTTGGGTTTTTCTCCTCTCAGAACCCCTAGCCTGATCATATCAGGCTGACCACATGATATATTTGCATAAATAACTCTACCAATTGCAGTGGAAATTCTGGAAATGTCTATTTATTGGCAATTATTTTCTTACAAAACATAATTTTCATCTGGATCTGCCCTACAATATCTTATTTCAATGTAATAATGCATTGAGGTCAGTTGAAATGCATGCGTACAAAGCGAGTAGCAAAGGGAAAGCCAGGAACTCTTGAAGTGTTTTTTTACAGCTGAGGCAAACAGCAGGGAAACACATGGCACTTTGTGAGGCTGGGTACTTTCAGCAGAAGTTAGCACCAAAATATATTTTTTTACAAACTGATTTGTTTTTAGAAGACAATCTGAAGTCAAATCTGCTGTTCAGAAAAATATGCAGTATATTTCCTTTCAAGGGTTGCTCATTTGCCATATAACTGGCGTGTGCTGTGCAACAAAACTCATTGCCATGAAGCAGTGAGAAGTTGGAAAATAAGAAAAGAAAGTAGCAATATGCACCAGCTGCTTCTGTCTACTTCAGGTGCCACATCCCTTTGCATAAGTAATCTGTGACACTTTTCTAATTGACTGACTTTCTCCAAGGTTCTGTTACAATATGTGGTATTGTTGCAGACTTTTCATTTTTCGTAGGGCTGTTTTGGGTTTTTCCCCCCCAGCCTGCTGATATATGGACCTTTTGTGTGTAGTTTCTGATTGCATTTAGTCCATTAACTCCAACTCTGTGTTTTAGACTTGAGTCTCCTGGTGTCTCTGTTTACTATTATACAATTTTCCCCTCTATCTTGTTCTCTCCTTTTCCACAAGTATTTACCGATTACACCTTCATAAACTTTTTCAATGTTTTTTCCATTGGCTCTGGGTTTTTTTTCTGTTTCTCCTTGATTTAATTTCCTCCACTGAGTCTTGCTTTTGCTTTGACATTTCTGTATACAGGAGAGGTCTTCTTGTTAAGCTGGATGTGTTAGAGAGTTAAATAGGAAAACAAGCCAAGAGGCACAGAAGGGAATTTCTCTAGGTCTGTGTGTCTCAATCCATCTCTCTCCTACTCGAGTACAGTGCAGCACAGTACAGGCTGTTACATTACCACTCTCCTCATGTAAAGGAAGACAGCATGGACAAGGATCAATAAATAGCAAGTGTCAGAATGAGGAAACTGCTCAGCCTTTCCTGAGGAAGAGGCAGCGCTTTGGGCACAGTGGGTTCTCAAGGACACTGTTAAATTTGGACTCCATTAGAGGGAGCAGAATAACACGGCAGGTATAGCAAGATATATATATGTATATGTCAGGTATAGCCTATGCCATCCACCACGTTCAACTGCCTCATTATGGCTGCTAGAGGTACAACATGTACATACATTACATGTATATAGAACAGAGCTAAATATACTACTGTTTTCTGGGAAAGGGACCATCAGTGGATTTTGAACAGTTTCCTAGTAAATGAAGAAAGTCTGGTGGCTTTTATAATGCCTTCTTCCCCTCAGCTCTTTCCTATTCCATCTTGCTCCTCTTCCAGCCAAAGTGTGCTGTCCTTCAGAGGTTAACTGTGCTGTGCAGGGCAGGGGGGACAGCACTGCAGAGACAGAGAAATCCCTCCCTAGAGAGCTGAACCTCTATCTTCCCTGAGGAATCTTAACTCTGTAGATCCAAGAAAATGAGACAGAGCTGTGAAAGGAAGAAACATAAACTGAGACACTCCTACATCGGTCATACAGGAATGGGAATGATGGGTGGTACCAGCAGGAAGGCAGTCACAGATCCTGACTTCCCTAGTTCTCACTTCACCTTTTTCCTCTCCCCAGCTCTCTCACTAAATCCAGCCTTGTGACTAAGCTTACATAATTAATATTTTCTTTTTTAAGTTAGTGCATCGTATCTTCTCCCAATTCAGATCATCTCCCTGGTTTCTCATTCTTCATAGCATGTACTGTATCTCACTGAAGGAGAGTTGCATTGTTCTCACAGTCTCCTTTTGATTTAGTCATAAATAATACATTTTGTGTGAAACTGGAATCATCCCGGCTTCAGGCAGGGATAATTTGTAACTTGCTGCACCTGAAGGGGGGTTGAAGGGCATAGCTGCAATCATGCTACTGATGTTATGACCAGACTGGAATAACAGTGTTTGGCAGGTAAATGAAACAGGCGGGTGAGCAGGGCTGGAAGGATAGGAGGGAAAATGCAGTACCCATGCAAGGAAAGCATAACACGCTTTGGCTTGGAAGAGGAACAGGGAACTCACTGATAGGGAAGTGCAAAGAAATCCCAAAGAGTCCAATAGCAATGCCTGAGTTGGATATTAAATAGAATAATCATTAAATATCTATCTACAATTCTACAATAATTTCAGATAAAGTGGATGTTGTCTGAAAGGGCCTGAGAGGTCAAAAAAAAGATTGATTTATGCAAAGCAATATGAAGAAAAAGATGTCACACAATCATCTCCTTGTACAATAATCTGCACAGGCTCAGATAATTTTGTATCCATGTCATTTTTTACAGTGTTTACTAGAAAAATGTAAACTATTTGACTGACCTTAGTTTTTAATTCTTATCCCAAAATTACGTAAGAAATGTTGCTTTATGTTATCTTCTGGCATGGAGGAGAAGTCTCTTTGAAGAACTTAATTTAAGTGGAAGTCTTATTTTAATGCATCTCCAGCCAAAAAAATCCTGCCCTGGCATTCCCCAGTAGAAATTGGGGACTGCCCAGCAAAGAGCTGTTAAAGTTTGACAGCCACATCAGCTAGTAAACACTGAAATAAAACATTTTATAAGAACCTGCTGAAACACAGAAAGAAAAGGGCTCTTTAGGCTGGACCACAATATTGAACACAGTGTCTCACATTTAGCTTATGTGGAGCTATCTGGCCACGGCCTCAGTCATCTATCGAGGTAAAGTGAAAAACTGTGCCGAAATCAATAACATTAATAGCGTTTGCAAACAGAAATTCTCAGCCAGCAGTTTAAGTTAATTTAGTGTATCTGTGCATTTGAAATTATCACCAGTTGCATTAGACTGTAATTTAGGGAAACCCTGAGTAAGCAATGTGCTGCCGTCTTGCCCTTGTTCCGGCAAACACGGAGGGCTCGGGGAGCGCCTGGCTCCCCACAAACTGATCTGTATGTGCTGGGGATGGGGGTTTGGGGGAGACCTACTGATCATTCCCCAGCCTATCCAGAGGCTTTCTGTACAGCTGCAGCCAAACCAAATTACCTAGCTCTTGTCTCAGTTTGTCACCTCTAATGTGAGCGTGGCATTTTATGGTGTTACAGAGATGATGTAAAGCAGTTATATTACAAATAGTGTCACAGGCTGCCCAGAAGTGCAGATGATTGCAGGAAGCCAACTGAATGAGCTGCATAAATTCTGAAGGAAAATCAGGTGTTTCCATTGCAAGAGCAAATATATTTAGCCTGCTCTAATGGAAAGAGTGCAGAAGGACAATAATTTAAATACTTATTCCTGTTCCTTTTGAAAAGTTTTACCAGCTAGATCATTTTAAAGAAAGCAAATGAAAATAATAACTTGATAGTATTTAATCTTAAATATAATCTTTGAAGACTGTAGAATGTTTTCTTGCTATAAAAACACTCAGCTATTCTAAAGCTGGTTTCCAATTTTCCAGCTGCTTTGATTCCAAACAAAACCATTAAAATCTTTTTTCTTTGTACAGTGAACCTCATTTTAATTTGATTGCAGCTCTGTGCTAAAGTGTAACAGAACATTAATTCTCTTAAAATCTGAGGTGCTTTTTTTTTTAAGAAACTGACTTCTTTGAGTAATCATGTTTGATGGAAGAAATCTAGAGGGTATAAAATGAGAAGGTCATTATTGTGATGTTCCATCCAAACACCTATGGCAAAGCACTTCTGGTTCTACTTACAAGTTCTGCTGGGAGCATTTCAATTTTCTGGCTCATTGTCAGGTGAAGTTAACAGCTTTTAAGGGCAGATAAGTCACATCTGAGTTTGAGCTATCTGTGAAATGGAAATATCCCTGGGATTAGGCAGGATTTCATTTGGCTTTTTGTTTCACTCCCCCACAGCTAAGTATGAACATTTAAAATGAAACTCTCAGCTGGGGTAGACAGTTTTAGACGTATAATTTCAATGTTTGGGTTGTTGGTTTTTTTTTAACAATAACTGGAAGTCATTCCTCTGTATACTTTCACAGAATAGTTATGAAGGATGTGGTTAGCTTTAGAATAATAATCCTGGGGTTTTGCAGTACTAAGTACAGTTGCTTCCTTACCATGCTCCAAAGGGAAGACTATTTAATATGAAGAAACACAGAGAGATTTATCCCTACAGCAGGATATGATGTGCTACCATTTGCTAACAGCTTGCAAGAATTTCAGCATGGCTCTCCCAATCTGAGTTGGAAGAGCCTACTTTTGTCCGGGAAGGTCACCTCAGGGTCCTCTACACTTGGGACAAAGAGAGAGGCAATATGTTCCCCTCTTGCTGGCTGATTGTAAAATGATCTCCAGAAATGAGATTCTTCCATTGCCATCTATCCTGTGATTCCTGAATCAAAACTAAACAAAACAAAACAGAAAAGGAGTCAGAACTGAAAATGACACTTGACTTTTAGAAGGCAAAAAACCCATCCCAAATGGCATAATTTTCATGGGCAGTAAACCTGCATTTGGTTTGCTATGAATTTAGACCTATCTTATAGGGAAGAGATGTGTACTTCAGACAGGGGTATTTTCTGATAATATACCTTTTTTATTTGGTATTATAGCTGCCTTGATTGATATGTAAATAATGTAAATGGTTCAGAAAAGTCCAAAGAGCATAAGTGCTAGAGAAAAGAGCAAAATTACAGTGCAAAATTTGGTATAATAATAAATAAAGGGAAAAGAAGCCTTTTACAGCAAAACTTACGTGAAATAGTATGCTGAAATGGCATAGGATCATCCAATTTTGTATTTAAGTGCTGTCACAGGAAAATTTATCTTTCATGAACAATCACTTTAGGGATCAGGCCATAAGAATCATGTTAGAGGCCATTCAAAGAGGGAGTCTGAAGGGTATACGGAACAGAATCTGCTTCTAGTGGCCCCGCTGGATTTAGTTAAATGTTCAATGGGACAACAATTCCAAAGATGACAGGAGCTTCAGTTCTGATCATAGTAGATTCTCACTCAAATTTCAGCGACTCTATGTATGCCAGTGACATAGTTTGTTTTCTTCTCAGTAACAGGATTTTTTTACTTACACTGGAAAATAAGAGCATTGGATGTACTCAGTGCAAGATTTTGAGAGAGATGCTGAGTACGTTACAGGATGTAGTATCAGACTGAATTAAAACTTCTTTAGAAGGTGTTGAAAACAGGCCACCATTGTTGAAAGCAGGCCACCCACACAAGGACAGTGACATATGAGGTTTGATTTCTAGTGCTGGCAAAGGGAGCTTAACAGCTTTCCCTCCTCAAAAGTTAGCATTTTCTCATACTTTCCTATTCTATAGGAATGTGTAGATGTAGGTGTCAGTTTGATATTAACTGTTAAAGAAACTGGTATTAGACAGGATCTCCTGGAGCTAGGCAACTTCAAACTGAAGTGACTAAAGTGAAAAATTACCCAAGGCAGCAAGGGAACTCTAGTCTGTTATTGCAGAATAGATTTTTATTTCAGGGTGTTACTGATAAGTATTTATACTTCACAGCCTCAAAATAAAGAAGCAGGAATGTACTTATTGGAATGAGACTAGATGAAATGCAATAAGGAAAGGTGAGCTTTTATGGAGAGATGGAGAGCATCAAACTTGTAAACACTGCAATTAGTCTTTCATCTACAAATCTGTTTCCTCCACAGAGTTTCATCTCCAAATCGTCCACCTTTACCGTAAAATTTTCTTGTTTTATTTGAAATTGGGACATCAAAAATAATGCTTTTTTTTTTTTTTTTTAAATCTTACTAGGGAAAAAAGATCTAACCTGGGCTTCTTTCTGTTTAAGGCACAATGACAGTGAACTTGGCATAAGCCTCATCCAAAGACCACAACAACGAGCAGAATTACCTCTGTCATGTCTTTGGTATTACTGAAGTGTTTAAGGCCAAAATTGCCACTCAGGGCTATGATTTTTTTTTTTCACTTTTTGGGATGATGTTCTTATTTTTTGATTTGTGAAATGTTAACACCCTTACTATCATCTCGAGAGTTTATTCTGAATTTGATTCAATGCATTTCAGAACTCACTGGCTGGGAAGAAATATATTGGCCCTGATGAATATCAGCTCATTATACAAAACCTTCAGCTTTTGCATCTGGTCCTGGTTAGTTCCACAGTTTGATTTTCAAACAAGCAAACAAAATATCCTAGATATGCTCACAACTGATCTGAGCTTTATACAGAAAAATCCATGAACATTTTTAGGAACTCCAGGTTTGTAAGGACCACAGATAAATTTTATTGGGTGTGATTTAACTTCAAATATTATCTCTTGATCCGAGATACACTGGAATGGAAAAAATCTAAACACAACCACTTCTGTAGCCATGCCAGCACAAACATATCCTTCATTATTCCTTGTCAGTTGGAGCTTAAAATTAGAAAATCTCAAGCCAATGAATTAAAGCTCAGAATATTTACACTTCCATGCCAAAACTATTCTGTTGGTGTTACTATAAAATTTAAAAGGCTAGATAGAAGTGTTTCTGCACTGAGCTTGAGCTGACCCAGAGGCAACAAACTGGCAGCTCATGCCCTTTTAAGGGACTTCAAAAGTAAAGATTGTTTTAGTCTCTTAGATATCTTTTGAAAGGGTTGGGAACTGTGAGTTAGGATGAGTGTTACACCCCAGCATCAACCGAGGATGGGTTATTCAGTTCATTTCTATACTTTCCCTTTCCTAAAATCAACTTTTTTCCAGGCCAGCTGAAAAGGCAAAAGAGGCAGGAATTTAATTCAATACATAACCTGAGCCTATTGTAGCAGCTCTGAGGTGTAGGAAACCAAAGGCACACAACATACAGACCTTTCTGTAGCACAAAAGCTCTGAACAGTGCCGTGCTCAGCAGTGCAGATGTAACAGTGGGCCTAGAAAGAAATACAAAGGACTATAGATAGATAAAACCTGCTCTATGAAAGATGCTCCTTTTCAAATCAGTATATACATTTACTAATTTTTTTTTCTTTTTATGGGCTAAACAATAAAAAATTAATTTCCCCATCACGAGAAAATTAGACTTAAAAGTTATGAATCTGTACATTTAGGAAAGAGCTTACATCAGTTTCATATTTTATTGCTTTCTTAGGTTCTCCAGGCTCCCTTTCAACAGTGCTTCTGCTTTGATGTCTTGCTCTCTACCCAGATTGCCAGAAGGCTTTCTGTTGCAAATGCAGGTGTTTTCAGCTGTTAGATACAGTTGTGTTGTATTATTCATCACCTCCATATAAAAATGTATTAGTGGGACACTTATTTTACACAGAGGACAAAACAGAGATAATTGGAAAGATGGCAGACTGTATAGAGAAAAGATGTTGCTTAGTGAGACATGTTTGGCAGTGGAGGAGACAGGTTTGCATCTGCGTCGCTGCTGTTTCATGTATCACTCCTTGAACCTTTAAAGCACTGTTTTTCTAACAGACTGCCTTGCCCATCAGGCTGGCATCTGAAACTAATTAAACACGGCTTTTGAGAGGTACAGCTCAATTCACAGAGAGCACCTAGATATCATCGTGGTGTGTCAGGGTTATTTGTTACATGCTGGTTCTTTTTCCTGATTTTTGTTGTTTTAGTGCTTGGTAAAAACTTGTGTGTGTGAAGCCAGGTCTTCCCTGAGCTGCTGAGAATTACTAGAGATGCCAGTGAATGGATCTGCACGTCAAGGGCAATCTCGAGGCTTGTTACACCGTAAAATGAACACCTAGGTACTCCTCCTGAGGAGGATTTCTCTGTAACACTTGCCCTGTCATTCAGAGATAGCTCTGTGTGCCACACACACAAAGCAGAGGGACATCCATGGAAGGCTGGTGAGTTGTGACCCTGATCAGAGTCAGACAGGTGCAGTGACCCTGCTCAGTGTCAGACGTGTGCAGTAACCCTACTCTTAACGCTGCCAGCTGCAGAGGACTGGTATTCACCTTTCCACTCCACTCAGCTGCTTCAGAAATGGAGGCAGAGCATTGCTGCTGAGAAAGAACCAAAGCTGGACAGTGAAACCAGATAAAACACTTAACAGAGATGTAAAGGGATGAAGGAGAATCAGGGCAGTGGAGAATGAGGAAAAGGGTTGGGGACATAAGTCTGCCATTCAAAAGCACGTAAAATGTCAGAAAATTGTTTTCCCCTTCTTCCCATAAAATATTCCTTATCTTTCTTCTCCTCTGTCAGCTTTCCCTAGGTGGACATTATGATTGTGCATACTAATCTTTCGGGGCTCCCTGGCAGTCTCCCATTTTGAACACCTGGTAACACTGCATGCTTTGTATCTGTGAATGCAAACACGATCTTGGGCTGTTAAATGCCAGTAAAGCACTTCCATATTTTGTATCACTCCAAAGTTCAGAGGCATCTTTTTGATGTGCATGCATTTGCTCATCCACCAACCTCCACACTTATGGCTTTTTGAAAATGGATATTCTAATCATCAGTCTTGAGAACTTTTGTCTCTGAAGACAGGAAGCTCTTCTTTTGTCTTTCATCTCTCCTGCAGAAGCCTCAGTGCTGAAAAAGCATGCAGCTTTGTACCAGGAGATGGGAATCTCTCCTCAGCCGCCTCCTCATGCAAATAACACTGCCAGGTGGTGGTGAAGCCCGTTGTTTCACAGCTCCAGGTTGTGCCTGACTGGAGTGGAGGGAGGTCTGTCGAATCCAGCGCCTGACACCGTTCAAGAAAACAGCACGACGTTTTATTTGTATGGATATGAGAGAATTCTTCCTCAAAAGCAGATCTCTTCTGAAACAGGTTCAAATTCTGGTTTCTGGATTTAAAATAGCCGCTGACAGTTCATGACAGTTAGGAACATGAAAATGTTTGTATTGCCTGCTAAACATGCCATCTTCTGTTGACTCTGCTGGCTTCCTGGCCCTGGCCATGATCTTTGGTAGTGAATCCAACCATAGAGTTACATTGAGAGAAAAAGTATCTCCTTCAATCTGTTTCTAATTTGCTAAGTTACATTAGTCTCCTTGCTTTTTATGCTATAAACCCAAAATGAGGGTTCTTTTTATGTCCAACTGTACCATTTCCAGCCATGTTTCTCTAAACTCCCCATCTCTATTTCCTTAGGTGAAGTTTTGGGTTTTTTTTTACTCTCTGCTCAGATGTGCATCTTTCCAGAGCCTTAATCATTCATCTTTCCTTTTAATTCTGCAGTCCTTGTGATGGGATAACCTGTACCATAACCTTCTTCCAGATGAATTCATGCATCAGGCAGAAGACCAGTGTTGCAATTTGGAGATGGCTTAGCAGGCCAGAGCTTCACATCTTTGTAACTAAGGTGTCGCTCGCTATCTGAGCCTTTCCAAGGTACAGCGAGTGCCACATTTAGCTCTTTGGTTGTTTATTTTCCAACGCCTCTTTTGGGAGAAAAGGTGACTTCAGTTAACTCGTAAGTTTTCTTTAAATATCTCCCCCACATGCAGAACAAATGTCACCTGCAACAAAAATTGTGAGATGCTAGGGGCCAGACTGGCATTATTCAAAGCAAATAGAGATAGTATTTTTCATAAATCCTTATCTTCCACTAATTTTTTTGCTCAGGTCATGTTTCTTCCATGAAGTTGGTAATTGTTTCTATAAACTTATAATCTGACAACGGGATTTACATGGTTTAAAAGGGCTTTACTTCTGCTGTGGCTGTAGAGCTGGAGCAGAGCTGGTCTTGTCGTGCTGAAAGGATGGTGGTGTGTACTACACCCATGTAGGAGAAGGTGGGTTCCTCAGGGCGCCGTGACTGTGCTCTGCTCCCAGCCAGCGTCAGCTTTCCACCATGGTTTTCCCAGGAGAGCTGCCGGCGCTCGCGGCCGTGCCAGGGCCACCAGAGGCGGCTGCGACCACCAGATCCCAAAAGCTCTCATCACTCACAGCAAGGCATCGGCCCACTGCCGGCAAACCGAAACCACGGATTCTCCCTTAAGGGCCGCGGTAAGCTCTTACTAACAGCCCCCAGGCCGTGGTTCCTCGACCATTTTGGGTCGAGTTGCTGCAATTCATACATTTTGGCAGTGGGCTGGGCTGAGAGGAGCCTGCATGCCGGCTGCGCTCTCCTCGCACCTCTCCACGCCCCGGTCAGCCGACTCACGGCTCGGTCTATGCCGATGCCAGGGCGGGCTGTGCCGTGCCGTGCCGTGCCGAGCCGAGCGCAGCCCGCGCCCGTTCTCGGCGGCGGCGCGGCTGACGGGGCAGGGGCGGGCCC